>CM053594.1:70630789-70653016 GCA_028646575.1 Pseudocheirus occidentalis | reverse complement strand
GGACTCAGTGTTATGGTTTCTGAATAAAGACCTTGGTTCTGCCTTCCATGTGGAGAGTTTGCTACATTTTGTGATCCAAAACTATACCAGCATATTCATAACCATCATGGGTGTTGTGAATATCTCATTATTGATACAGTGATACAAATTAAAACAACTCTGAATTACTATGTCATACCTATTAGATTGGCTAACATGACTGAAAAGGAAAATGAGAAATAATTGAAGGGATATGAGAAAATTGGGACACTAATCTATTGTTGATAGAGTTGTGTACTAGGCCCAACTACTCTAGAGACCAATTTGGAATTGTGCCCAAAGGCCTATAAAACTGCAACTAGGTCTGTATCCCAAAGAAATTTTAAAAAGAGGCAAAAGACCTATATATACAAAAATATTTATAGCAGCTCTTTTTGTGATGGCAAAGAACTGTAAATTAAGGAGATGCTCATCAATTGGGGAATGGCTAAAGAAGTTGTGATATACAATTGTGAAGGCATACTTTCTTAAGCCAGGTTATTTATTTTTGTTTTTATTATTCATGTCCATAAGTTTTAAATTTTCTCTCCCTCCCCAAGATGGCATGCTATCTGATATATGCTTTACATATACATTCCTATTAAACATATTTTCACATTAGTCATGCTGTATATTAGAATGAATGAGAGGAAACATGAGAAAGAAAAAATAGAACACAAATGAAAATAATCTACTTTGCTCTATATTCAGACTTCATTTTTCTTTCTCTAGATGCAGATATCATTTTCCATCATGAGTCTTTTGGAATTGTTTTAGGTCCATGTGTTGCTAAAAAGGGCTAAATCTATCAAAGTTAGTCTTCCCAGACTGTGACTGTTACTGTGAACAATGCTCTCCTGGTTCTGCTCACTTCACTCAGCAGTTCATATAAGTCTTTCCAGATTTGTCTGAAGTCTGAAGTCTACCTGTTTGTTGTTTCTTACAGCACAATTGTATTCAATTACATTCATATACCAGAACTAGTTCAGCCACTCCCCAGTTGATGGGCATTGCCTCAATTTCCAATTCTTGGAAAAAAAAGCTGCTACAAATATTTTTGTGCAGGTGGGTCCCTTTCCCGTTTTTATGTTCTCTTTGGGATACAGCCCCTACTGAGTCAAAGGGTACGCACATTTTTATAACCCATTGGGCATAGTTCCAATTGCTCTCAAGAATGGTTGGATCAGTTCACAACTCTGCCAACAATGCATTAGTGTTTCTATTTTCCCACATTTCCTCCAATATTTATTATTTTCCTGTTTTTGTCTTGTTAGCCAACATGATAGGTGTGATGTAGTACTTTAGAGTTGTATTGATTTGCATTTCTCTAATCAATAGTGATTTAGAGAATTTTTTCATATGACTATGACAGCTTTAATTTCTTCCTCTGAAAATTGCCTATTAATATGCTTCGACAATTTGTGATGGAATTCTATTTTGCTATAAGAAATGCCAAGCAGAATGCTTTCAGAAACATCTAAGAGTACTTCCATGAACTAATGTAGAATGAAGAGAAGTGGGTAGACTAGAATCTAGAGAAGTGGGTAGAATCAAGAGAACACTACATAGTAACAACAATATTGTATGATGATCAACTGTGAATGTCTTATCTATTCTCAGCAATACAGTTATCCAAGACAATTCCAAAGGATTCTTGATGAAAAATGCTATCTACCTCCAGAAAAAAAAATAACTCATAGAGTCTAATTGCTGGTCAAGCATGTTTGTTTTAAAACATTTGTAAATTTCTCTTTTTTCTTCTGTGTTTTCTTTCACAACATTACTAATATGGAAATATATTTTGTAGGACTGCATATGTATATAAGTTTATAGAAGGAGGAGGAAGAGAAGGAGGAAGAAGAGAAGGAGGAGGAGAATAATCATGAGGAAGAGGAGGAGGAAGAGAAAGAGAAAAAGGAGGAGTTTTGCTTCCTCAATAAGGAGGTAGGGCAGAGAGGGAAAGTGAGAGAATTTGGAACTCAAAATTAAAGAATAAAAGGAATGTTAAAATGTTTTACATGCACTTGAAAAAAAATATTTAAAAAAGAAAGGCCTTGATTCATATATTACCTGATATATGTATCATCAGTGAGACTATGGACAATTTACTTTACCTCTCCTTGTATAATTTTTAATCTGTAAACTATGAGGGTGCCTATACATTCTCATTTACTTCTGAACTATAATCCTATGATTGTAGAGATGATATTGCTCAATCATTTTGTCATTTCTCCTTCTCCTTGTCTTTCTCCTCCTCTTTCTTTCTTTGTTTCTTTCTTTCTTTTCTTCTTCTTCTTCTTCTTCTTCTTCTTCTTCTTCTTCTTCTTCTTCTTCTTCTTCTTCTTCTTCTTCTCTACCAAGAGTTTAATCAATAACAAGGTTTACACCTCAGTCATTGTCCAGGGTCAGTGTTCAAGATGTAACAAGGTTTAGACTTTAGCCTATGATCAGGATTCATATTCTGCTTTAATATGTTCACCAGGGTTATGACTCAGTCTATAGCTAAGTTTATTTATTAGATCATGACCATAATCTGGGTTTTTTATCCTTATTATGTTCTTAAAACATAATAATTAGCATTCTAAAAATCTGAGATCACAATAACTGATAAATTCCCTGAAAGAAAGAAAAGATGAAACATTTCCAGTTTAAAAGATCACAAAAGACAGATTTTTTTGAAACTGGAAGGTCCTTGGCAGAAACAGTAATATGTTAAGACCTGCAGAGGGGTTTTTCTCTCTCTCTCTCTCTACCATGTTTATTCTCACAATCAATTTATATATCATTGAATATATCAGCTCTTCACATCTAATTTGGTTGCTTATCCCCAATGACAAATGAAATTAAGCCTCAGATTTTCTGGCAACTGAAAAGCCCCAAGGCCACAAAATTAACCTTGCTAGTGACCTCTGGAGACCTCACATGTGCACAGGGATGTTTGATCTTTTAGCTGTCAGAAGTATTCACTTTTCAATTAAAAAATCCACTGATTCAAAGGGTGGTCACACACTCTGGGTCATGAGTTATGGGATATAAATAATTTGAAGGAATTACTTCTTCTTTTGTACCCTATCCATTGCCAATTGCATACTGGAAGATAGTCCCCCATAGCATCTCTTCATAAATGGAAAAAATGTCACAACAAGCATATGTTAATATGCAAAGGGGGTTTGGCGGCCTTAAGAGAGATATAACCCCTGTTACTGAAGATCATTAGGGAAAGATTGGATGCGTAATTGTGGAATTGTATTCAGCTATACTAGGACATAGGCAAATACCATTAAATAGGCCCAAGGAAAGCAGTCAAAGGAAGAGATCATGGGGAGCAAAAAGATCTCTAGAAGAGAAGCTATACCTCATAATAAAGGCCACATGAAGACCACAAGACCTTGGGAATGATTAGTGGTGTGACCTCAGACTTTATGTAACTGAGTTTAGTTTGTTGTCCTGTAAAATACAGAAACTGAACTAGATGACTTCTGAGGGATATGCCACTTCTGCAAGGTGGCACAGCAGATAGGATGCTGGGAACAAAGACAGAAATATATAGGTCTAAAACCAGTCTTAAAATCTTCCTAGCCAGATTAACAGAAAAAGAAGTGAAATAATTAAATAAACTCATTTCAGAAAAAGAAATTGAACAAGCCATCAATGAACTCCCTAAGAAAAGATACCCAGGGCCAGATGGATGTATGAGTGAATTCCATTAGACATTTAGAGAACAATTAATTCCAATATTATATAAACTATTTAGGAAAATGTGAAAAAAAAAGTTTTGCCTAGTCCTTTTTATGACAGAAATATGACACTAACACCTAACCCAGGAAGAGCCAAAACAGAGAAAAATATTACAGACAAATTTCCCTAACGAATATATATGCAAAAATTTAAAAAAATATTACCAAATAGATTACAGCAATTTATCATAAGATTAATACACTATAACCAGGTGGGCTGTATGACAGGAATGTACAATGTGATAGCAAGGTTCCAATCACAGCTGTTTCTCTCTGTTGAAGGTATATATTTGCTGTCAACTCTCTCCACATTTTGTTACCCCTGTGTCAGAGACCCAGTTTTTTCATCCCAGTTATAGCTTTAACCAAATGTGCAGTGTTCTGTGGTAGGGATTTGCCTTTAAGAAAGGGTTGAGCCAAATGATTCCTGAGTTTTTTTCTAGCTCAGGGAGTCTATGATACAACAAGCATCTGAATAACATACAGAAATTCTGGAGCAATTCAGGAACAATTATGCCCATTTCTGTCATGAGTTAAACTTTGCAACATACACCCCCTTATGGTGATTCTTGAATTATGTAGTGCATGTATCATTATCCAAGTTTTACAAAGGAGAAAACTTAGGCTTAGAAATGTGACCCCATGAGAATTAGAATTGCAAGAGGTTGTGTAATCAGGATAAACTAGAAGCATTTCCAATAAGATCAGGGGTGAAACAAGGATGTCCACTATCACTTATTCAGTCTGGTACTAGAAATGTTAGCAATAGTGATTAGAGAAGAAAAAGAAATCAAAGGAATAAAATTAGGCAAAGAAGAGACTAAGCTATCACTCTTTTCAGATGATATGATGATATACTTGAAGAATTCTAGAGAATCAAGCAAAAAACTTCTTGAGACAATAAATAAATTTAGCAACGTTGCAGGATATAAAATAAACCCACATAAATCCTCAGCACTCCTATATATTTCCAATAAAGTCCAACAGCAAGAGATAGTAAAAGAAACCCCATTTAAAGTTACTGTAGACATTATAAAATATTTGGGAATCTATCTGCCAAAACAAACCCAGTACCTTTATGAACACAACTGGAAAACACTTTTCACACAAATAAAATCAGATAAAACTAATTGGAAAAGCATCAATTGCTCGTGGCTGGGTCAGGCTGGTATAATAAAAAATGGCAATTTTGCCTAAATTAAGTTACACATTTAGTGCCATACAATCAATCTACCAAAAAATTTCTTTATATATCTAGAAAAAATAGTAACAAAATTCATTACGAAGAACAAAAGGTCCAGAATATCAAGGCAATTAATGAAAGGAAATGTTAGTGAAGGTGTCCTAGCCATGCCAGATTTTAATCTGTATTATAAAGCAGCAGTCATCACAACTACTTGGTACTTGGCTGAGGAATAGAGTAGTGGATCATTGAAATAGACTGGGTACAAAAGACTTAGTAGTCAATGACTATAGTAATATACTGTGTGATAAACTCAAACACCCCAGTTTTGGGGATAAGAACTCACTATTTGACAAAAACTGCTGGGAAAAGTGGAATATAGTATGGCAGAAACTGGGCATAGACCATTACCTAACTCTGTATACCAAAATCAAGTCTAAATGGATGCATGATCTATGTATAAAGGCTGATGCTGTAAGCAATCTAGAGAAGGAAGGAATAGTTTATCTGTCTAACTTAAGGAAAAGGGAAGACTTTATGACCAAACAAGATTTAGAGAGCATTATAAATTGCAAAACGGATAATCTTGATTACATTAAATTGAAAAGTTTCTGTACAAAGCTGATGTAACAAAGATTAAGAGGGAAGCGGGAATTTGGGAAAGAATTTTTACAGCCAGTGTCTCTGATAAAGGCCTCATTTCTAAAATATAAAGGGAATTGAGTCAAATCTACAAGAACACAAGTCATTCTCCAATTGTTAAATGTTCAAAGGATATGAACAGGTAATTTTCAGAGGTAGAAATTAAAGATATCTATAAGCATATGAAAAAATGCTCTAAATCACTACTGATAAGAGAAATGCAAATCAAAACAACTCTGAGGTACCACATCTCACCAGTCAGATTGGCTAAGATGACAAAACAGGAAAATGAGAAATGCTGGAGAGGATGTGGAAAAGCTGGAACACTAATGCATTGTTGGTGGAGCCATGAAGTGATTCAACCATTCTGGAGAGCAATCTGGAACTATGCCCAAAGTAATATAAATAATTGTATACCCTTTGACCCAGTAATACCATTTCTAGGATTTTATCTCAAAGAGATCATAGAAGTGGGAGGAAGACCCAGATGTACAAAAATATTTATTGCAGCTCTCTTTGTGGTGGCAAAAAAATTGGAAATTAAGGGAATGCCCATCAATTGGAGAATGGCTAAACAAGTTGTGGTATGTGAATGTAATGGGATACTATTGTTCTATAAGAAATGAAGAGCATATGGACTTCATATTTACCTGGAGAGGTTTATACAAATTGATGCTAAGTGAGAAGAGCAGAACCAGGAAAAATTTGTCCACAATAACAGACACGTTGTATGTGTGATGACAAAGTTTGATAAAGTGGACTCTTCTCAGCAACACACAGTTATAACACAACTCTAAAAGACTCAGGGTGGAAGGAGATGTCTACATTCAGAGAAAGATCTAGAAAGAACAGAATTTAAATGGAGACTGAAGCAAACTACATGCTCTTTCTTTTCCATGTTTTGTTTTGTTTCCTCTTTCCCATTGTTCATTCCATAAGTTACAACCCTTCTATACAATCAGACTAATGTCCAATGTGAAACTATTTCCAGATCCTATACTTCATTGCATGCCTTCATTGTGGGGGATAGGGGGTGGATGGAGGGAAGAAAATTTGAAACTCAAGGATTGTGGAACTGAATCTTATAAACTAAAAGTAAATAAACAAATCAATAATTTTTTAAAAGAGTTGCAAGAGGTCTCATACACTTACCCACACAAAATGCACAGCCTTCATTCCTCATGGTCAAGGTGCCAGGAGAATAGATGAATTTTGTTGAACTCTAGCTATTCTTTCCCGAAAGGAGTTCATGTGAAAAAGGAGATGAGGACATTAATGTAATACAACTCCCCTGTCATTTAATATATGAAGACCAGAGAAGGAAAATCATTTGCCCAAGGTTGTACAGTAAGCAACAGATGGGTTTTGCATCCAGGTCATCTGGATACAAATATAGCTTTTTAGGGGATTAGTTTCTGTATGTGTGTGTGTGTGTGTGTGTGTGTGTGTGTGTGTGTGTGTGTCTTAACTCAGGGTCATAAAATGCCATGTTATCCAAAGACAGATCAAGTGAACTGGGGATATGTAGCACCAAGAAGACTCATAGGAAGTATGATAATAATCTTCAAGGATCTAATAAAGGATCATTTGAAAGAAGGATTAAATTAGTTCTACTTTGATTCAACTCAATAAACATTTATTAAATGACTACTATGTACACTGGCACTATGCTAAGCATAGGGGATACAAACAAGCAAAAAAAACCAGTCCTTTCCCTCAAGGAACTTATGTTCTAATCTCTCCCTTCTTTAGAGTCATAATGATGATGTACAGAGGTGTCAAATTGATGGTCAATTTAATGCAGGAAGAGAATGCACAAAAGGAGGCTGAAAAGAGGGGAAAGGGTAAATTCCTGGGGTCATAATGTTCCTTGGAGCCAAGACAAAAGTTGCTGATGGAAAATAGAGAATTACTTGGGAGGTTCAGATTCAAGCTTTCTAGAAAAGAATACTTTGAGAGAGGTCTGTTAGTGCGTAACTCTCCAGTCTTCTGATCAGAAGGGTGGGACATCTAAGAGGACTGAGAAGGTGTTGAATATACAAAACTGAGTCAATCACCATGGTGAGACATTTCATGTGATCAATTTATCCCAAGTGAGACATATTGATTCTTGGAGGGCATAACAAGCAGAGCTGCTGATGGAAAATAGAACTAATTTTTGAATTCACTTTCATTGAGAGAGATTTTGTTTCTCAGTGAAGAATGGGAGAGAACTTTCTAATAATCAGTGATGTACCATTGGGAGACATTTTATTAATCATCGCTGGAAGATTTCAGATGTTTTCTATGAACATTTATCGAGGATATCATAGAGTGGATTCTTAGCCCTCTATGGTCTTGCTTAGATATAATGTGATATCTCTTCTAGCCCTGAAATTCTGAGATTCTACTCCAGCCTATACAGATCTCTTCCTTCTTTAGAGGCAGGATGGTGAAATACAGAGGGGGCAAACTGATGGCTACAGTAGCTGTGGCCCATAAAAGTCCAGAATGTGGCAAACCAGATTAAAATGCAATTGGCAAATGCATAACAAAATAAATAAAAATAAATATTAATTTGTAATTTTCTAAGTCAATATGCCTGCTGATTCTATTTAAGTTTACCACTACTGGTGAAGTAGAAAGAGGGCAAAAGAGATGAGTCTGAAGCGTATCTTTCTCATTAGATGTTTAACTATGGGCAAATTACTTAAACTCCCAGGACTTCCGTTACTCCTCTGTAAATTAGAGATATTAGCACTACCTAATTCAGAGGGGTGTTGTAAGGAACACATTTATATAACTCTGAGTTATTATTATTCTCTGAATTCTTGGAGTACTTCTAATTTGCAGCACAGAACACTCTCAGGTGTTGCTTAGTTATGCTGCCTTGCAGCAGACTTTAGTTCTTTTGTGAACTGATGATTCATTTTCTCAGGGAGACTATAGACTCCTTGAATAAAGGAGAATGTCTTGTCATTGTTGCCTCTACAATGCCAAGGATGATAAGAGGTAGTATGGTTCAGTGGTAAGCATCATAGACTGAGCCCCCTAGTTCTAACCTGTAATTTTGCTTTGGTCATTCAACAAGCTTTGGAAGATCTATGTGATTTCTAGGATCTCCACTTTACTCGTCTCTTAAGACAAAGATAATGATTCTTGCAGAATTATTGTTGTGAGGGTCCAATAAGATCCTGGCTAAGAAAGACTTCAGAAATGATAAAATTGTATAGATTTTCAACAGCTATATTAATGTTATCTCTTTTTTTCCTTTTGCAGTCCAGGATGTGTCAATCACTAATCATTGGGGCTCCACTGACAGCAAGCGCTAGGATAGCATCTGGGTGATAACCTCTTTGTTCCCTGCATCTCTACAAATCTAATCATAGAAGACGCAGGCCCTACCTTCAGGGAGCTCACTGTCTGACCTAGGAAAAACAAAATGAAGGATAAGTTATGAAGGGATTTGGGAGGCCCCCTTGGACAGCTCAGGGCTTGGTCAGAATTGATTGTTTCTCTTCTCCAGCCTCCCTCTCTGTTGTGACATTGACCACAGGCAAAAAGGTCAGGCAGCTATTGTCTCTCTTGCACCAGAGGTCATATTTAATGAACCACAGGGAATCCAGAGGACTGGACCTGTCATTCAGCTCCCTCCACACCATGTGTTATTTCTACCCAAAGAATAAACACCATCTGCTCAAGCGATAACGCTTCTGCTGCCAGTGTGGTAGACAGAGAAGCAGACTTAGGCATCAGGAGACCCGGATTCTTTTTCTGGCTCTGTTATTGACTCACTGTGTGACCTTGGTTAAATCACTCTCCTACTCCAGGTCTCATATTCCTGCTCTGTAAATTGAAGGGATCAGGCTACCTAACCTCTAGTGTTCCTTCAAGCACAGTGTTCCAAAACATAATGTTCTAAGGTGGTTTGCAATTTGAACAGTCTACAAATATGTGAACTGAGTCTTCATCCCCATTCACTTGGAGAAAGAAAAATAAAAGAATGGAAGGAAGGAAGGAAGGAAGGAAGGAAGGAAGGAAGGAAGGAAGGAAGGAAGGAATTAGATAATTGATGACTAGAATTTCTCTCATAGGAGTACAGACTATCTCTCTTATTTTTAAATGATAACTCTCCTGAAATGGCCTCATGGAGATGTACTATGCTCTGAGGACAGACAATTTTAAGAAACTAGACTTAAATGGGGTGTGGGAGGGAGCAATTTTAAGGTGGACCCAGGGTGTCCAAAGGGGAAGAAGAAACAACAGGGAAGATGTGAAATACTAGAGGCAAATTTCCACTAGTGTCATTGTTCCATGGAGCTGGGTCTATTGTAAGCACAGTTAACAATTTTCCAAGCAGTAAATCCTTGTTGGACTGGCCAGCAGGATTTTTCCTCATCCAAAATGGATAGAGATACTGAACAAACGTGAGCATAGAATCATATGAGCTTTTCTTTTTCCATTTAATTCTTTTCTCAATTACGTGTTAACAAAAATTTTTAAGATTCATTTTTTTATTTGAGTTTCAAATTTTCTCCTTCCTTCCCCTCCCTCTCTCTCCCCTTCCCTCCCCTCTCCATGAGAAGGCAAGTAATTTGATATAGGTTATACAATAGAGTCATACAATGTTAAGCTTCAAGAGATCTCAGAAGTTATTGAGTCTAATCCTTACCTGAGGCATGAATGTCTGCTATGACATCACTTACAAATTGCCATCTAACTTTTGCTTAGACATCTTCAGTGACAGGGAAGTCATTCCTACTAGAATATCCCATTTCATTTTGGAATAGCTCCAAGATAGCTTCAGGAAATGGGCAATTTTCCATTTGGGTTGAGAAGGGAAGAAACAAGAAGTTGGCCTTAATTCAATTTATTTCCACAAGCATCTATTAAGTATCTGCTACACATAGGCGCTTCGCTTAGGGCTGTAAATACAGAGATAAAAAATGACAGAGCTCTTATCCTCATGGACATTACTGTCTAATGAACTTATGATGTGCTTGTAGAACTTGAACCCCCCAGAAAATTTACCCTAATCTCACAACCATAGTTGACAAGCCACTATTGATGTGCTTACTTTTATTAGTAAGGCAGACTAGTCATTTTAATTGAAAACAAACAAAAAACCCCAATATTTAATTCAATAGCAAAGAAAAAAGTGAAGGGACATTTTCTCATGCTCACTAAGGTATATTCTCCAATAGGTTACCATCTTATACTAATTTGTACACAAAAAGACAAAAATGGGAAGCTAGGTGGCATTGTGGGAAGAATGCTGGAAGATCTAGTTTGAATCCTGCCTCCATCACTTATCATTGTATGTCCCTGGACAAGTCACTTGATCTTTCTTACCTTCATTTTCCTCATCTATAAAATGAATATCAATAGTACTGGTGTCCTAGGGGCTTTGCAAACTTTAAAGTCCTGTAGAAATGGTAGCTTTTATTATGACCAGTAAACATGAATGAAGCATACCAAAACAGGGAAAACATGAAGACAGTAAGCTTTATATAGCTATAATTATATATACATAGTTTTATTTATGTAATATATATGTGTGCGTGGTATCACACATACAAAGTTTGGTGTAAGAATACATTCAACTCAATATGAATATAGATAGGAACAGAAAGAAAGAAAAGTGACAGGTACTAAGGGAGAGAGGAAGCAATCATAAACAACACAGCACAAGCCATAACCTTGGGAAGAGGGTCATGAAGAGAAGATTAAAGGGGAAAAGTGTGTCAACTTGAAATAAATAGGGAATGAGGATTATAGAAAGAAGAAAAAAGTTTAAGAAAATAGGAAATAATTAGCTTTCATAACTGTGAATGTGAATTGGATGAACTCACCCATAAAACCAGAGATTAGCAAAATGGATTAAAAAACAAAATCCAACAAGATGTTATTTACATACTTGAAACCTACTTGAAACATAAAGACTCCTACAGAATTAAAATAAGGGGTTAAAGAAAAATCTATTATTCCTTAGCTGAACATAAAGAAAAACAGGGTTAGCTCTTTCAGACAACGCCACAGGAAATATATTTACTTACAAGAGATAAAGGAGGGATGCTACATTTTACTGAATAGTAGCATAGACAATGAATCAGTTCTAATACTTATGTCCACCAAGTGACACAGTATTTAAATACTTACAGGAAAAAGTAAATGAATTACAGGGACAAATAGTAAAATTATAATAGTAGAGGGCCCAAATTTACTCCAATCAGCCCTAGGTAAATCTAAACAAAAATAAACAAGAAAAAAATTAAGGATCTTAGTAGAATTTTGG
Organism: Pseudocheirus occidentalis; assembly: GCA_028646575.1. Lineage (NCBI taxonomy): Eukaryota > Metazoa > Chordata > Mammalia > Diprotodontia > Pseudocheiridae > Pseudocheirus > Pseudocheirus occidentalis. The sequence goes on along the minus strand of CM053594.1, from coordinate 70,641,162 downwards.
GGAAGAATGTAGATATGATAGACCTTTGATTATTGAGTGGAAGTAAAAAAAGTATACAAAATTCTCAGCTATTAATTATATCTTAGGACATAAACAAACCTTGGAAACAGATTCAGGAAAGAATAAATATTATGTATAACTTTTACTGACCACAATAGGAAAACAGTATATTGAATAATGTTTTAAACTGGGAAACTATTAACACTACTGAACAAAAGTATTAAAAATCAGCCAGAAATTAACCCCACTCCAACAATGGCAATAAAACTTTTCTTTAAATGTTAATGAGTCAAAGGACAAATCATAGAAATTATCGATAATTTCATTAAAGATAATAACAGCCATGAAAGAGCAAACGATTTTTTTTAAAAAAATAAAGAGCAAAAATTACTCCTTTGGTAATTTTTAGATGAATGATACATGTCTCCTAATATTTTAATTTCAAACCTAAAGTATCAGGGAACCAGCCCAAATTAAACCCTGCCACCATATCCTTGAATTCTATGTGGCCAGGGTATACTCATGCAACGAATGCACGTAGGAGATATGTGTGACCAGATCTTTGTTGGATATTGTCTCTTTGCTCTACAATGGTAGTAACTTCTATTCTGGGTACATCATTTTGACATATTGACAAATGAGAAGGAAAGAAGCATTCAGGGGTGTCATTTTTCTGTCCCTTTGTTTTCCCCCTTCCCCAACACTTAGTTGCCCATAACTCAACCAGAAGATTAATATGATTTCCTAATACTTGGATAAGTGAAGACTTACAAACTTCATTCTAGGAAAATGGAGTACCACCAGGCCTTTCATCTGTCCTCCTGGCATGCTCCTGAGATTCTGTAAGCATAGCCATATCATCTATTAACGCAAAAAGAAGACCTTCAGAATAGATCTCTGGGTTTTTCCATTCCCCCTGCAGATGAACTTTTCTATGTGCTGAATCTCTGAAATGGAATTTGAACTCTTTCAAAGCAGGGGCTGTTTTTTTCCCCCTTCCATTTGTACCTCTGGCACTTACCACAGTGGGTTTTTCTTCTAGCTTCCTTCTTTCCTTCCTTCCTTCCTTCCTTCCTTCCTTCCTTCCTTCCTTCCTTCCTTCCTTCCTTCCTTCCTTCCTTCCTTCATCCTTCTCATTCAATTCATGCACTGAATTCTGTGTCCCCTCTCCAAGAAGCATTTTATTTTCTCTTTTGGCCATCCCACAGATCTCATTGGTATTTGGTACACCAGTGGTACTTGATAAGCTTCTCTCTGCTTGAGGCTATGAAGGCCTCACCTTTTTAGGGCCATCTGATGCATTTTAAACTCTGATCTTCTCAAGTTAAGACACCCTAGGTCTTCCCTTTCACAAAGGGAAGCATGACAACACTTTTAAACCAATAGCTTAGGCACCAATCCACTATACCTCAGTAAATTAGTCAACAAACTCAGCCAGCACACCACCAAGTTATCATTAACTCTATTCTTTTGTTTATGTATATGACTGATAGGAAAACTATGGTCCCAGACTAACTAATCAACTTATGGCTAGACATTTATTTTGAACTCTTTTATACAAAGAATTCTTGGGGCCTCACCACACCTTTCAAATATGGTGTGAAGTGAGCAGAACTAGGATAATAACTTATACAATAAAATAATAGTATGATTACAGGTCATATGACCAATAAGATGAAGGGATAAACATTTTCTCTAGGCCCCAATATTATTTTAAAAAAATAGAGGTTGAGCAATGACAGGTGTTTCCACAGGATGAAAAATCAAGAACTCAACAAGGTAACAGCCTTACAAATTAACAGTGAGGAATGTGAATCTTACATTCTTTCTGCAGCCCTCTCCAACCAGTCTCCATGTAGCTAATAGGGTATACAGGCTTGTGCTTTGGGAATTACTAAGGGATTTCCCTGTTGCTGCAGTCTCTGTCAGCTCGCCTCGCCCTTACCTAAGAATTCTATTTCAATAAAGAATAGACCTTAATTGTGTGTGTGCATGTGTGCTCATGTGAGAAAGAGAGAGAGACAGAGAAAGGGAGGGAGAGAGAGAGAAAGAGAGAGAGAAAGAAAGAAAGAGAGAAAGAGAGAGGAGAAAGAGAAAGAGAAAGAGAAAGAAGAGGAAGAGAGAGAGAGGGAGAGAGAGAGGGAGAGCGAGAGGGAGAGCGAGAGGGAGATCGAGAGAGAGCGAGAGAGAGAGCGAGAGAGAGCGAGAGAGAGAGAGAGAGAGAGAGAGAGAGAGAGAGAGAGAGAGAGAGAGAGAGAGAGGTATGGAAATAGAGAATACATGCTATCCTTTTGCCCCAGATATCCTCTAAGTCAGGCCACCCCAAGGTAGTAGAAACTTCCTAGAATGCTTGTTCCACCCTATATCAATTTTGTAGAAGTAGTAGACATTCACTTAACCTGAGAGAATTAAAGCCAGAGAACTAAAGAACAGAGGATTGAGGGAGAGGTTAGCATTCAAAGCTGCAACAGGCCTGACGGGCACTGGAATCCAGGTGGAGCTAGTCCAGTTCCATCATAAGCTATTTGAGATGTGATCTGAGGTCAGTGAAAAGCAAATTCCCCAAGGAGCCAAGAGACTGAGGTGACTTTGAGGTCCAGCCTCTGGGCTAAACCCATCATCAAAGGGAAAGGAGTTAAAAAGTGCCATAGAGCAATACGAGGAAAATAAGATTAAAACCACTAAAGATATTAGGGAAAAAGAAGAAACACAGCAGTCTTTACATTGAAACGTGCTGCTCCATGTGAGAAAAAGGGGTCATAGTTGATATAAGGCTGAAAGTGGGAAGTAGGATAACCTCATCTATAGGAGTGAATCCTGTGGTTAAATTCTGTTCCTTGCTTTCCACACACAACTTTAAGTTGTGAGATGTGGAGACTAAGGAGAAAGAAGCAAATTACAAGGAAGTAAGATGAAAAAAAAATATATATATATATATTCATTATGATCTATTAGCTCCCTAGTAATCCTAGAATACAATACAAACTCCTCTGCTTAGTATTTAAAACTTTTCACAGATTCTCTACAATTCACCTTTCTAGTTTATTATATATTATCCCCCTCCACCCATTCTAAGGTCCCAAAAAATTGGTCTTCTTTCTGTTTTTAACTCCCAACATTTCATCTTCTCTCTCTGTGTCTTCACACCGGCAATTCCTGCAGCATGAAATATACTCCCTTTTCCCCTTAACCTTTCTGAATCCTTAAGTGGAGGCAGCTAGTTTGTGTGGTAGACAGGGTGCTAAGTGTGGAGTCAGGAAGACTTGAGCTCAAGTTTGTCCTTGAACATGTACTAGCTGTGTGATCCTGGATAAGTCATTTGACCTCTATCTTAGTTTCCTCATTTGTAAAATGAGTTTATTAATAGTACCTACATCACAGGCTTGTTGTGAGAATCAAATGAAATAATATTTTTTAAATCAAAACTTAGCACAGTTCCTGGCACATAGTAGGTGTTCTATAAATATTTGTTTCTTTTTTCCTTCCTTCTCTTAATTTGATTCAAAATCCAGTTCAAAATGCACACAGGCTTACCTGGTCACTTTTGCTGCTATGACCACCCCATTAAATTGCATATGTGTGTATATGTGTGTTTATAAATAAAAATATATACATATATATGTACACACACATACACACATATATTTCTGTGTGTGGGTGTGTATGCATAATGTCTACTCCTAAAGAACATAAGGTCTTTGAGATCAGGAACTGTTTTGTTGTTTTTGTATCTCTGATACCTAAAATGATAGCTAGTACAAAAAAAATCCAATTGATTGATTAAGCAGTTGATTCATCTAGCTAAGAAAACAAGTCTGAGAGATGTTCTTTTCCATTTAATAGTTCAATTTAAAAAACACATTTATAAAATGCCTACTATGTTTCAGGCACTCTGCTGAGTGCTGGGACATGTTTCTTGAACATATGTGGTCCAATCTCCAAAACCTTCTTCTGCATCTCCAACTCTAGCTTCTCCCCTGTCCAAAGAACATAGTCCAATGGATCTGGAAAATAGAATACATGAAAGAAAACCTGCCAGAAAGAGAAAATGAGGGAAGGTTTTGGAGGAAAAGGACTTTGGATTTCAGAGAACCTGGAAAAATATTTACATTAGGGAGCATTTTGATGGGATCCTCCAATCAGTCTTCCTGTGTCACAGAAACAAAGTTATTCATCATGCTGGTTTCCCTCCTCAGGATATTCTGCAGCTTTTCCATGTATTTCCTAAATTGTGGTGCTCAGAATTGAACCTAATGCTTTAGAATATGTGGTCAAACCACAGTAGAGCAGTGTAGACTGTGACATCTATTCATGGAAGCAATGTCTCTCTTAATTCACTTGGAGTTGCACACAGGTAATAAGGAAATGTTGATAGTCAAACCTAGGATGTCTAAGTCATTCAAAGATTTCCCCTATTTCTTCAAAGTAGTGGGCTCAAATTCCACTGGCCACTGAATTGTTATGTGAGTCTTTCCATTCCTCAGGCATGGCCTATGAGGGTGCAAACTGGGTCATAGATTCCCACTGTAATGGTACCTATCTCCTGGTGTTCTATTCAAGTATAATCAGGTTGTGGATTTCTTGAGTTCACCTTCAGGGTAGGTGTTTATTTTAAGCAAGTAGAGAGAGGAAATATAAACTATGATAAAGCTCCCAAAGTCTAGCAAGAGAACTTATGAATGCATTAAACACAGAATATGGCTGTAGTAAATAAAGACAACAGTGTTTCTCTGTTTGCAGGCAATCACATAACAGACTGTGGATCTCCTTCAAATCCTGGACCATTTTCAGGACCTCTGCTGATTAGGAAAATATTTCCACTGGAAAAGATTAAATTTCGAATTTTTGTGGCCAGGGACCTGAGAGTAGGACTGAACTCTGACTATTCTGGCTAAGAAGGAGTTCATGTGAAAAAAGAAGGGGACATTAATAGACTCCAAGCTCAATATGAGTCAATACTGTAACTTGGCAGCCAAAAAAAAAAAAGAAAGAAAAGAAAAGAAAACCAAAAAAAAACCATTTGATTTTAGTCTGCCTTGGGAGAAAGGTAACGTCCCAGGAAGTGATAGTTCATTAGTCCCTTCCCTGGTCAGATCCCATTTGGGAGGTTGAGCCCAACCCTGGACACCACATTGGATAAACTGGAGAAGATCCAGAAAAAAGGGCAATGAGGATGGTGAAGGAATTGGAGATATAGGAAATATACATGCTGTAAAAACAAAGCATATCAGTTAAGTATCTATTGAAGAAAAGCAATTGCAGAGAGGTAATGGAAGATAAGTTGAAGTAGGAGCCTAAAGGTTTAGATCCTAGTTCAAACGCTTAGTCACTATATGGCTTTTAGCAAATTACTTTCATTTTCTGGGCCTCAATTTTCTCCTTTCTAAAATGAACTTTTCCTAAATGACCTCTAAGGTTCCTTCCTACTCTAAGCTGTGAGCTTTTGGTATCCAGTTTAATATAAAGAAAACTCAATAATAATTAGCCCTTCCCAGCTGATTCATTTAACAAAAGGAGGAAACCAAGGATCAGAGAAAAGTGATTTGTTCAATGTCACCCTGTGGGGTAAAGGCAGGACTGTGACTAAAAATGGAAGCTCTTAATTTCAAGGCCAAGCTTGTCCCACTATGCTCTAATGTGTTCTGTGGTGGTTATGTTAAGTGAGAAAATGGAAGGTGAAGCATTCTGAGAAGAGAATGGTAGTCTAGGAATGAGAGGGACTATTATTCTAAGAATATATGTTACTAAAGATTAATACCAGTAACTGGGGAGCCTCTAGTACTGGAATGATAAATCAGGGGCTGTTTAGAAGACCTCTTGTGATGAATGGTCATTTATTAGCTTAAGTCAGGAATTCTAAAAATCTGTGGAATTGTAATTATGTGGATGGAGACCAGATTCTCTTGAGAATTGCCAGATTCGGCAGTTACTGGAGTTGACCGCATCAATCATTCAGTCAACAAGTATTTATTAAGTATCTATTATGTGCTAGCTCCTAAAGATAGGAAAAGGAAAAAAAAATCCTGGCCTCAAAAAGCTTATATTTTATAAAGGAAGACAAATACACACGCACATATATACATGTACACACACTCGTGTGTGTATGTGTGTGTGTGTATAAATTCTAGGTAGATATAAATTCAAAAAGGTTTTTTTTTTTAAAGTTTTATCAGGGGTGGCTAGATGGCAAAGTGAGTAGAGCACTGGTCCTGGAGTCAGGAGGACCATAGTTCAAATCTGACCTCAGACACTTAACACTTACAAGCCATGTAACCTTGGGCAAGTCATTCAACTCCAATTGCTCTGCCCTTGCTTCTTGAAAAAAAAAAAAAGGTTTTATCAGGACAGGGCTCTCCAGATGAGAAAATGTCCTCTTCCAATTCAATTCAGCATCTGTTATGCAACCTAGAATCTAATTTTATTTTTTCAATTTATTCATTAATTTTAGTATTCAACATTCAATTCCACAAGATTTTGAGTTACAAATTTTCTCCCAATCTTTCCCCTGTCCCCCACCCCAAGATGGTGAGCCTACTGAATACCCCTTCCCAATCTGTTCTCTCTTATAGCCTCTCTCATTTTCCCCCCTCCCCAACTTTCTAGTAGGGTAACATGGATTTCCATACCTTAGTACGTGTATATCTTATTTCCCAGATTCATATAAAAATAATTTTTAGCATTTGTTTTTAAAACTTTGTTTTCCAGTTTCTTTCCCTTCTTTCCTCCTTACTCACCCCTGCTGGGTGGGGCATGTAATTCAATATAGGTTGTACATGTGGAGTTATGCAAATGTTTTCATAGTAGTTATATTGTGAAAGACTGACTATATTTCCCTGCATCCTATCCCACCCCCCACTTACTCTATTTTCTAATTTGACACTATCGCTTTTCAAAAAATGTTTGCTTCTAACTACCCTTTCCCCCAATCTGCCCTCACTTCTATCATATGCCCTCTTATCCACTTCCCCCCTACTTTCCTGTAGGGTAAGATACTTAATTGTGTGTGTATGTTACTCCTCCTTAAGCCAAATTCCATGAGAATAAAGTTGACCCATTCTCTTTCACCTTCCTGCTCTCTCCCTCATTATAACAGCTTTCTTTGCCTCTTATAAGAGATAATTTGCCCTATTACATCTCTCCCTTTCTCCTTTTCCCATTATATTCCTCTCTCAAATCTTAATTTTATTTTTCAGATTGTATCCCTTCCTATTCAACTGATCCTGTGCCCTCTAAGTATACATGTACACACATATACACACAATCAAATATATGTGTTTATATATATATATATATACACATAAACCCTCATATAAAGATATATATGTATGTGTACATACACACACATATTGCCTTCAACTATCTTTGTACAGAGAAAAGTCTCATGAGTTACAATTATCATTTTTCCATGTAGGAAAGCAATAATACATCTTTAATAAGTTACTTATGATTTCTTTTCCCTGCTTACCTTCTCATGCTTATCTTGCTTCTTGTATTTGAAAGTTAAATTTTCTATTCAGCTCTGGTTTTTTCATCAAGAATGTTTGAAAGTCTTCTACCTCATTGAATGATCTGAAGAATTATACTCAGTTTTGCTGGGTGGATGATTCTTGGTTTTAATCCTAGCTCCTTTGACCTCCAGAATATCATATTCCAAGCCCTTCAGTCCCTTAATGTATAAACTGTTAGAACTTGTGTTATCCTGATTGTGTTTCCACAATACTCAAATTGTTTCTTCTTGACTGCTTGTAATGTTTTCTCCTTGACCTGGAAACTCTAGAATCTGAAGATGATATTTCTAGGAGTTTTCTTTTTAGGATCTTTTTCAAGAAGTGATTGGTGAATTCTTTCAATTTCTGTTTTACCTTCTGGTTCTAGAATATTAGGGCAATTTTCCTTGATAATTTATTGAAAGATGATTTCTAGGGTCTTTTTATTATCATGGCTTTTAAGTAGTCCAATAATTTTTAAATCATCTTTTCAGGAACTATTTTCCATGGCAGTGTTTTATCCAATGAGATATTTCACATTGCCTTCTATTTTTCATTAGTTTGGATCTGTTTAATAGCATCTTGATTTCTTTTAAAGTCATTAGCTTCCATTTGTCCAATCTAATTTTGAAGGAATTATTCTCTACAGCGAGTTTTTGAAATTCCTTTTCCATCTGGCAAATTCGACTTTTTAAGGCATTCTTCTCCTCATTGTCTTTTTGGGCCTCTTTTGCCATTTGGGTTAGTCTATTTTTTAAGGTGTTATTCTCTTCAGTCAGCGTATTGACTCATTTTTTCATGATTTTCATGCATTATTATTATTTCTCTTCCCATTTTTCCTCCATTTCCCTTACTTGACTTTCAAAATCTTTCTTGAGCTTCTCATGGCCTATTATATGTTCATATTTTTTTCCTTAGGAACCTTTGATTGGAGAGTTTTGACTCTGTTGCTTTCTTTTGGTTCCATGTTTTGATCCTTTTTGTCCTCCCAAAAGAGTTTCTATGATCTGAATGTACTTCCTTTGTTTGCTCATCTTGTGAGCCAATTACTTCACTTTTGAGCTGTAGGCTACAGTAGAACTCTGCTTCCAAAGTGGAGAGAGATGTGTCCTAAATTGCTGGCATGTTGTCCAAGGTCTGAGGAGGGTTCTCTCTCTACAGTCACCACAGATTCTGGAACATTGGTGTTCCTTATCCCACGACCACCACCCAAGACTGCAACCCTGATCTAAGGAGGTCAAAGCAAAAGAGATTATCCTCTGAATGGTTGCTTAGTCCCCTGACAATCTATAGGCCAGGAGCTCCAGAGGCAGCCTTGTGTCAGCAGCTGTAGCTTAGCTGCTGCCACCTCTTGCCTCAGGGTCTGGGCTAGACCACACTCTTGTGTCACCCAGTTCCAACAAAGTTCTCTACTGACATTTTACTTTCTCTTTTGTGTTTATGGTTTGAGAAGTCTGAAAACCGCCCCAGTTGTAAGTGATTCACTCTCTGGAAGCTTACTCCCACAGGTCTAGGCCACTGGTTGGGGCCACCCTGAGTCTGGGCAAGTAAGGCTCACATAGGGCTGTAATGATAATGTAATTTGAATTTTAAGATCCCTTTGTGTTGGCAAAGGTAATTGGTACTTAGGCCTTAGTAATTTATCAAGCCTCTGTTGGAGAAATGAAAGATATGTACTCCTGTCTCCTGTTGGGGGTTGAGGGTCTGTATATTTTGTGATGGTGGAAAAATGAATGATGAAGGATGATTGATTGACTAAATGATTGTACTTAGTGATTGATGACTGAATAAGTAATTGATTTTTAACCTAGTATGCCCCACGAGTGGAAAACTTTGACTATTATATTTTATGTCCCTTAGGGAGGCAAACCCTCCCTAATGATGATCAAGATGATTGAAATGATTTAGTTACTAAATGATTGTTCTTTGTTCAAAACTTTGTGACAACAGTGGTAGAAACTATGTGGCCTCTTTCTGTGATAAGTTGTGATGCTATATTTTCATTTTCTGTGATTAGTTGTAACATTGTGAATGTTCTACCTTGATTTTCTGTGAATTTTTTGTTCTGATTTGTTATGGAATAAATACAGTGTTCACCATACTATGTAATCTGAACCTTAGAAGCTATTCACTGTAGTATACTTCTGAAAAGCTGCTAGGACTTGACTTTATAGGGACTATGCTCAGCTCCCCATCCAGCATGATAGACCCTTACTTCCAGCCTGCCAGGGTGCTTTCAGCAGGATATTTGCTTCTCTCTGGCACTTTGTGGGTTCTGTAGCTTTAAAATTTGTTTAAAGTCATTTTTTACAGGCATTGGAGGTAGTTGAAGCAGAAGATCAAATAAGTTCCTGCTTTTACTCTTCCTCTGCCATCTTGGCCCTGCCACCCAACCTAGGATTTTAGAAAGTTGCCTGGGGATATTGAGGGGTTAGTTGATCTGCCCAGGGTTACAGAGCCAGTAAATGTCAAAGAAGACTCAAACCCAGATATTACTATTTCAGAGGTCTACTGCCTATTCACTGCAGTCTCCTCTCTTTCTTCACAAATAACATATTAAGATAAACATAAGTTAATTATATTGAGTTTGGGGGCAAAGTCCTCATCTAGGAAGTAGCACTATAGTCTAACTTTTAAAGGGCATGAGGGATTCTAAGAGACAGTGGGAAGAAGGGAGTATGCTCCAGAAAGAAGAAGTAGGTTTTTTTCTCCCCCAAAGGCCCAAATATCTGAGATAGAATGTCATTTATGAGGAATAGCAGAAGGGCCCAATAGCAGATTGCACTAAAGAGTGCATGAAGAGGAATAAAATACAGTAAGGAAAAGCAGACTGGGACAGTATTGTGAAAGGCTTTAAATACTAAACAAAAGAATTTCTGTTGGTTC
>CM053594.1:70606621-70624326 GCA_028646575.1 Pseudocheirus occidentalis | reverse complement strand
ACAATCTTTTGGGGGGCAGGGTGGAAATGGATATTCAATGAAATAGAGGATTTTTAATAATTTCTGATGAAAAGACTAGAGTTGAACAGAAAATTTTAACTTCAAATACAAGACTCAAGAAAAACATAAAAGATAAACAGGAAGGAGAAATCATAAGGGATTCAATAAGTTTAAACTGTTTATATTCTTACATGGAAAGATGATACTTATAACTCCTAAGTACTATAGGGCAGTTAAAAGTGTACCAAAATAGAAGGCACAAGTATGAGCTATTTTGAGATGATACCCAAAACAACAAAATTAAGGGGTAAAAAAAGAGCTCCATTAGAAGAAGGGGAAAGGGTGAGATAGAATGGGGTAAATTACCTCACATAAAAGAGGCACAAAGAAATTTTTTATAGTGAAGAGGTAAGGGTGGTGGTTGGCAACACTTGAACCTTACTCTCATTGTAATTGATTCAAAGAGGTAATAACATACACACACATTTGTATAGGAATCTGTCTTACCCTACAGGAAAGAAGGGAGGGAAGGGAATAAGAGAGGACGGGGATAATAGAAGGGGAAGACTGAGAGATGTGGTGGTCAGAAGTAAAACATTTTTGTGGAGGGATAGGGTGAAAATAGACAAAGAAAAGGAGAAATGGGGTGGGAAAGCAGGATGTAGGGAAATGTACAGTTAATCAGAACTGAATGTGATAATTCTGAAGGACTCACATTTAAAAATTTTTATCCATCTTCAGAGAAAGAACTGATAAAGTCCAAATGGTGATCAAAGCACACTTATAAAAAATGTTTTTCTTGGGGTGTTTTGGTCTCTGTTTTATTTCACAACATAACTAATTTGGAAATGTTTTGCATGACTACAAATGTACAACCTATATTAACTTGTTTGCTTTCTCAATGAGGTGAGAGAGGAAGGAATGAGGGAGACAATTTGGAATTTAAATTTAAAATTTGTTACATGTCATTGGAAAAAAAATTAAGCCAAATAAATGACCTCTGATGGCTATAAATAGCTAAGCTGGGGGAATTCAAGTGAATTCAATACTAGAAGGACAATATGAATGAGATTTCTGGGAAGATGCCACCTGTCAGCTATGTTACCCTGAATTGGCACTACTCAACCTGCAGGAGGTATTTAATTCAGCAGGAATAAGAGACATATAATCTAGAAACAACTCATGGATATGAAGAGGCAGTCACTCAAAAAAGAAAGTTGCTTCAAAGAATGTGGTCTCTGGCAGCAGAGAAGAGAGGCTTCCATGAAAAGTAATATACCCTGGGAATCCAGAAGAAATCCAAGAGGAGTCACCCAAGCTTTCAACAAATAAATAATGGACTTCCAGGCCTTGCAGGACAAAATGTATCTTTAAACCAAATATATCTCACATTTGTATCCTATTAACCATTGTATTCTAAATTTGAGTTTACTTTTCTCTTGTGTGTATTTGTGAGAGAATGAACTCAGGTTTATGGAGTAAATAGCTTCCATCCTTACAATGTCATTAAAGTAAGGGCCTTTGATACAATTAATTGTGCCTACAAATTATGAGTAGGAATCATACTCTTTATAACTCATGAGTTATTGAAATAGAAATGAACACCCACAGGGTTTCATTGCCAGAACTTGTGAGGATATTAACCACCAACAGGATAGCCTTGAAATGGATGTAGCTGTTGCCCAATGGGGGCACAATTCTTGAGTACAAGTTAAGGAAATAACCCATAATAATAATAATATAACAACAGTCCCTTCCATTTCTAACATTCTATGATTCTTTGATCTAATGGCCCCATCTTTACCTCTATCATATTTTTGCATAATTTGAGAATGTATATGATTGCAAAATTCCTCTTTCTTAAACCTTATAAACATCCTTGGGAAATAAGAATAAATAGGGATTGTTTTACCCACCAAATAGACAAAGAATCTGGAGTCCTAGGTGTTTGCATGAAAGCAAGTCATTGTCTAGAACCCGTATTTCTTCCCTTCTCTATCTAGGATTACCACAGATTTTAGGCACACCTTTGCAGTGTTTTGGAGCACCTCGGGACCTGGATTCTGATATCTATCTTCATAGTAGTGATCTTTTCATCACTGAAGCCCTTCATGCAGGGGCTGCATGGCTCCTTGTCAGAGAGCTCTTGAGGTCCTTAGAGTTCTGAAATGCTCTGATTTTACAAATTTCCCAAAGAACTTTTCTCCTCCAGGGTAGCATGATACCACTCACTGACACATCTCCATTTCTTTATGTAAGGTCACCATACATTAAGTCCAGAGGGATGTAACTGATTAACATTATTATTCTCTCTTAATTAAGTATTAATTAGTTCTTTAAACTAATTTATTGACTTCAAGTATCTTTGTACTTGGATGTAAAATACATATTATCGAGGTTCATTAACCTTTTTTTAAATTAATCAAATGGCACTTAAACCATAATGCATTCTAGCATATATAAATTAAATGGCATCAGTTGTGTTTGTAGAGAACTTGGCCTTTGTATAAGACAGGGGTGAAGGAGGGGACGGGGGCTAAAGTATACATATGATATAAAATGACGTGGGGGGAGAAGAGAGAGATGTGATTTTCATGTTTCTTCATTTTAACCAGTTCTATCAAGAGAACAACTCCCAAAATATGAAGTGTTTTTCCCTGTACATAATTAGCTCAAAGTAAAAGGTATTTACCTAGCCGGGTATGTTTGATCCAAATACACATGAGGGATTGCATATCCACAACTCACCTCTCTAGTTTCAGGGCTATTTCTTTATTTGCTTCTTGGTCATCTCTTTTCTCTAATACAGGGCACCTCACTCTGTGGGACTGTTTCCTTCCTAGAATGTTGTTCCTATCTATGTTCATATACTAATCCAGTTTGTACCTCTGCTCCCTGCTAGATGTATCTCAACTGTACTTCCAAGTCTCTCTCAATATCTTGATGGCTGAATGAGTAGGGGATTCCTATGTGCCATAGCCCACGGCATGAGGTTGAGGGGTGAGGCAATTAGTAAATCTTCCTACCTCTCTACATCACTCTGATAGAGGCATACAAATAAGTCACATCTCACAGGGTTATTCCCTGCCTCAAAAACCTCAAATTCCCTAACTATGTGGATTTGGGTGAAGGAAGATCCAGGGCTTGTCAGGTTTACTTTGCAAAGGTTCTCCAAAATTGTGGCCAATCTTTATCTTACTACTGGCCAGCTGACTTTCTAATTCAGAGAACTTCACATGTTGTAAAGGAATGGCAGTACAGAATTGTGTATGTATTTTATAAGTGTATTAAACACCTTTATCTGTTATCTGCCTTTCATTTTCTGTGATTGCACAAGCCATAAGGGAGATCAAATCTCCATCCTTCCTCGTTAAACCAGAAAAGTGCATAAATGACTATATTCTCTGATTCTGCTACTCTACTTTTCATCACATACCAGCAAGTCAAAGACACGAGCAAAGGATCAATATTAACCAAAATATTCATAGCAGCATCTTTGTGATGAGCAACAGGAAACAAAACAGATTCTTAACCACTGGGAGAAAGTATGAGGAAATGTGCTATAGGAATAAAAATGGGATGTTATGAAACAGCAAAAATACATTAAAAAGACAAAGAATTGTGAGAATCATGAAAAAATTGTGTGAGATGACAGAGTGAAGTAAGAAAATCCAGAAATAACAATAATTATTACAGAAATTTAAATGAATACACTACTAAGAGGACCCTATATCTAAGTAAACTTGGGGTGTGTGTGTGTGCGTGTGCACGTGTGTGCGTGTTTGTGTGTGTGTGCGTGCGTGTTTGTGTGCGTGTGTGCGCGCGTGTGTGTGCGTGCGTGTGTGCGCGCGTGTGTGTGCGTGCGTGTGTGTGCGCGCATGTGTGTGTGCGTGTGTGTGCATGTGTGTGTGCATGTGCACGTGTGTGCGTGTTTGTGTGTATGCGTGTTTGTGTGCGTGTGTGTGTGTGCGTGTGCGTGTGTGCATGTGTGTGTGTGTGATAGTTTTAGGGAACAGATAATTTAATTTGCATCCTCATCATCATCAAGAGGGACCACTATGACAGAAAGTTACAATAAAGTTATCAATAAATATTGTTTTATCAAGTGTTTTTTTAATTTTTCACAAGAGAGGGCCTCACTTAGAGATTTTTGCTCTCTTTTTGAGAAACAAGAGTAAAAGAGTCTCTTCTTATCCCTCTACAGAAATATGGGTAACATTCTTCTCCAAGTGGGAGAAGACGTAAGAGAGATTTTATGGTAGCTACTGTAATATGTGCAAGAGAGCCAATAAGGAAAAATAAAGACTTGCTCTGCAGCAAAAAGGTTCAGGTTGATTTAGGTGAATAAAATTTTAGTGGACATTATCTGCTAAATTGATTGAAAGGGCTGCCTCATTTGGTAGTCCCTCAGAATGTGATGTCCTTCAGAATCATTTAGCAATATGAAAAGAAGAGTGAAGGATGATGGTGGGATCAACCCAGAGCTAAAGTTGGCCATTGAAAGTACAAGGGGCAAGGGACCTAAGAGGAGAGTGAAGAGTTGTGTGGGTAAATATTGGGAAGGGAGGAAAGTGAGTACAGAGAATAGGTATGGATTGAGATGCCAACACTGATAGTTATCAATGACTTCTAAAATGATATTTTAGAAGTGGAGGAAATGAATTAATATTGATAAAAATAACAATGCTAGTTATTGACAAGCATGTAGTCTTTTAAGCTTAACCAATTATTTTCCTCCAAAGAATGTCCTGAAGATTTTTATCATCAAATATCTGAAGCATTATCATGTGGAAAAGGGAGTAGACTTATTCTGTGTGGCCCCAGAGGGCAGAATGAGAACTAAAAAGGGCGGAATGGCAGATCATTGACAGTTTGATATCTCAATTATCCTATCGTTATAAAACAAGTCATGGATTAGAACACAGGTTTTCTGACTGCAAGACCAATGTTTCTAATCAATTTAAGAATCTCTTCTATAGGGGCAGCTAGGTGGCACAGTGATAGAGCGCTGGCCCTGGAGTCAGGAGGACCTGAGTTCAAATCCAGCCTCAGACACTTAACACAAAAAACTAGCCGTGAGACCTTGGGCAAGTCACTTAACCCCAACTGCCCTCCAAAAAGCAAAAAAAAAAAAGAATCTCTTCTGTAACATCTTGGATAAATGGTCATGGACCCTCTGCTTGAATACTCCTGTTGACTAAGACCTTGCTTGCTTTGAGGCCACCCATTCCATCATTCCATCTTATTGTTATTACTAAGAATAATTTTACAAAAACTCATATTCAAATAGGACTTTCAGGTTTATTCTATGCTTTCTTCATAACAGTCTTGTGAAAGAAGGTGTGCAAATATGATCAGTCTATTTTACAAATGAGAAATCAGAGGTTCAGAGAAATGAAGTGGCATGTGCATCGTCAGATAGCTACTAAAGACCAAAACTGGGATACAGAAGTCCCCTGATTCCCACTCCAAGTAATCTTTCCACAACACTCTGCTGCCTTTCAATTGCTTTCCCAAACCCACTTTCTTGTCAAGGACCCATGATTTTATCCATGATGGTACTCCTCCTATCAATAATGACTAAATTCTTCATTTTTTAAATAGATGGCTGAGAGGAGTATTCATGATGGCTAAAGCCTAGGTGGTTGACTTCCTCCTAATTAAACCAGTCTGGTCCTTGAGTAGCAAATGTAACATCCTATATTGGGCTCATACTCAATGTCTCTATAGTCTGATGGGCTCTGACAAAACATTCTCCACTGGCATAGTCTTTAAGACAACATACATGCAGATTACTGTCTCCGCCAAGATTAGTCACTGTAGGAAGATTTCAATGAAATACTATCGGGTGGTCTTTCCCAACCATCAATTTTCTTTATTGAGAGACTGGGAGGCAGTTGTGCTTTGAAACCTATAAAAAGTACAAGGGATTTTCTCTGTATCAGGGAGAAAGGTGCATAACTCTGGATAAGAAATTCACTTACTCAGCTTCAGGATTCGTTGTTACCCTAGAACATAGGTTCTTATCATGGGTGCAAAAAATTATTTTAAAATATTTTGATAATGTAAAGTAACACTTTAGTGGGAGGGAATGCACATTATTTAAGTGCCTACTATGTATCAGGCCCTGTGCCAATATCATCTCATTTGGATCACAAGATCATAGCTCTAGAAATAGAAGGGACTTCAGAGTTTGGATCACTGCCTTATCATGTCAAAGGGGATTGCATAGCGTAGTGAAACTATAAGCTATGATGTGCAGGATCACACAAGACAGACAGATCATCGTGCAGAGTTCCAACAAAAGGTGATCCACTGGTAAAGAAAGTGGCAAACCACTCCAATATCTTTGCCAAGAAAAACTACATGGATAGTACTAAAATGATAATAAATAGAAGATATTAGAAGATGAGCCCTTACGATAGACATGAGTTCAAGTCCTGTCTCTGACAAATACTGGCTGTGGACCCCTAACCAAGCTACTAAATGTCTCATTGCTCTAGAGAATTTTCAAAGATTTTAAGTTTCAAATAAGTTATTGTCTTTATGTGGTAAAAGAAGCTTCTTCATCTGGGGCCAGTCACCATCCTACATATCTACTACTGAATATGCTGAAGATCTTCAAAAGATATAGTAAAATTTCAAAAGGATGCAACACAGATGAAAAAATATTTTTATTCTAGAAGCAAAGAGGAGTCACTGGACTTTATTGAATTGACAAGTGATATGGATAGATGTGCACTTTAGGAAAATTGTTTTAGGAGACTGGAGAAGGAAGAAGCTTGAGATGCAGAGATCAATTAGGGTCATTTCAGTGGTCCAAGGGAGAGGAAGTGAGGGTTCAATCCAAGTGGTGACAACCCGAATGGAGAAACTGGGATGGACAAGAGAGATTTTGTGACAGCATAAATGACCAGATTTGGAGAATGGATTGTTTGTGCAGAATTAATGAGAGTGACGATTTGAGTATAAGTCTAAGCTTGAGCGCCTAGGTTACAGGGAGGTGAGTAGTGACCTTTACAGTAATATGGAAGTCAATGAAGAGGGATAGGTTTAAGATATAATGGAATGTGTAAGGCACATTCTATCCTATCCATATTTATCCATGCTATTGTTCCACCAAGAATCAATCAATCCATCCATCCAAAAGGAGGCAGGATTTTACCATTGGTCACTGTCTTGTTGTTCAGAGGTTGCCCTCTAAAGGGTTCCTGCTAAAGACACAATGTGATCTTGTGGAGCAGGAGGAGGGGGTCACTGTGCTGAGTGGTGAAAAGATCTTCCTAGTGGCACTAGCACAGCTTTTTTCTGTGGGACCCAATAGAATGGCTAAGTAATACCTGACTTTGAGTCAGTGCTAGATTCAGAGGGAGAAAGGTCAGGAGCTTGAAAAGTGGAGGTAGTGAGGCCAGCAGTATATGGCCATGATGGAGACAAGACATACAATTGGATATTGTGAAAAAGGTGGGATGTGAGGAAGGTGAGATTGATGGATGACTTACTCTTTGTTGTCAGACTGCAACCCCAGGAGAACTCAGCCACACTCTGAAAACCCTTACCTTAAACAATAAAGTATACAACCTAGAATGACAAGGGCTAGAAGGAAATGTACAGTAGAAGATCAAAGACTGGCAGGTTCAGAATTTTTTTTTAACAGGAAATGAGCCTCAACACCTTCTAAGTCAAATCCTTATTTTACATATAAAGAAAATGACCCAGTGAGAATTGTGTTTCCCTGTCTATAACAATTTAGGACTGGGTCTCTAACCAAATTTAAAGCCAGTGGCTGAAATAAGGGGCTCAAACTATACTTCTTTTGAACATTTTCATCATCAATGACTCACACATGCTCTTACCAAAGCAGATATTGAGTCTAGGAAAGCTTTGTGTACCTAGGTCTGGTTGTACGTGCATCTTACATTAAAAACAGACAGGCAAACAATCCTTAAACAATCAGATTTACCAGTCAGATAAAAGACAATAGTATCTCAGGCTGCTAAAGCATTCACCATCAGATAATAATTGTTTGCATCCGAGAGTCACTCAATGCAATGGGGTGTTTCATAGAATCTCATCACCTGAAAAAAGGAAGAGGTCTTAGAGATAATCATAGCCACCTTCCTACCTAAAGCCATAATCACAATGATGTCTTTGTCAGGTTGGATCCAGTCCCTGCTGGGACAAGACTTCTGACTGCAAGTTCACTATTTGCTGTTATAATTATTCTTCTGTGGGATAGCTTGGATTATCAGACCCAACCTGCTAGTACAAATATGAAACAAAAGATTGTTAAAAACTCTTCAGAGTTTGAAAAAGAAAGCCTTTTCCAAACCACTTATATTGGACTAAAATCTGTCTCCTTTTATTGTCCTCAGAAAAATAAATGGAAAAATCATAGAGGATGTGTGTGTGTGTGTGTGAGAGAGAGAGAGAGAGAGAGAGAGAAGAATTAATAATATTAACTAGCATTTATAACTAACATTATATAGCACTTCAAGGTTTGCATTGCATTTTAGAAATATCTCATTTCATCCCCACATTAAATCCGGGTGTCAGGTGTGATTATTATTCCCATTTTACAGATGATGAAACTGAAGCAGACAGAGGTTGAGTTTGGAGGCAGGATTTGAAATCATGTATACCTTGACTCCAAGTCTAGCACTCTACCCAGTAGACCATCTGCACTGTGACAAAAATTAGAGCTGTCCTTAATTGGAATGAGCTATGTTGGGAGGTAGAGAATCTCTTGTTCCTGCAGGTGTATAAGGTTATAGATTTAGAGGTAGAAAGGACCTTAGAATACACCAGGGCATTTGCACATTATCACACAAGAGTGCTTTGGGATCATCAGTCATGCAGAGAGATAGCAACGGGTTTTGCCATAGAAATGCTAGCCAGTGAAATGCAGCCCTAATGCACTTTAGGAGTTCAGAAGGGAATGCTTACTATTAAAAGAAACTGTCAAGGACCAAAATAGGTTCAAATCCAACAAGGCGTGTGCCTAATGGTTCTTCCAAATGCAGGCCTTCCACGGCACATGTCAGAGTGGCAGAGTTCCAGCTGTTCAACACATCTGCTCCCTATAAACAGCTGGTAGTATAGAGAGAATGGAAACAAAGCCTCAGTTTCTATTTGTTTTGCCTTTCTCCAATAGTCTGAGATTTGGGTTTCTTGTGTGAATCTAATTCCCTTGTCTGCTCAACTGTAAACATGCCCTGAGAGGGAGAAATACTAAAAGATTCATTCAAAAACTCCCAGACAGAGAGTGGAGAGTTCATGCTTTCTAGTGAGAGAAGTCAAGAGGTCTGAGTTCCAATTGCAGCTTGGTCATGAGCCTGTCATGTGACCCTGTATGTCATTTTTCCTTTTTGAGCCTCAGTTTCACTCCCTATAAAATGAATACTATAAACCTTCCATTCTTCTGGAAAGGGATATGGTCAGGTAAAATGGAAGACCAGACATGAAGATGCTTTGAAAAATGTAATAAGCTATCAAAACAGTAGCAATTTAAATAATAATGTCTAATTTAATAGTAACAATAATACATGTTTGGATATTAATAATAGATTTGGCATCAGGACAATTTGAGTTCAAATCCTACTTTTAACAATGTTTGTGTGGCAATTACCAATGAATAATCACAGAATCTCTCCCTGCTTTAGGTAACTCCCTAAGGATATAATTTATAAATTATCTGCAATGGACATTGGTGGAGGGAGTCTTCATGGTGGAAGAATTCTTAGAGTTCTCACACTGACCCTACGAGGTCCTTGATATACTGATGCACCTAGTGAAGTCAGGGTGTAGGAACACTCTGGGATCAAGGATAGGGTTCAGCCTGGGATCAGAATCAAGGTTTCATCTATGACTTGTGCTGTGAATCAGTCAATTGTTAAGGTTACCACTCAATCAATCAAGGCATTTATTAAGTGCCTACTACATGTCAAACACTGTTCTCAACTCTGGGGATATAAAGATAAAAACAAAATAGTCCCTGCCTCCAGCAACTTAGACTCTAATGGAGGAAACAAGTATATCTCTTCATCTCCATCTTTGTCATCTCTGTTTATATCTATTAATGACTTTTTCTGTAACTTTTCAGTCATGTTCAACTTTGTGACTCTATTTATGTTTTTTGGTTTTGTTTTTGTTATTGTTTTAGCAAAGACATAGTAGTCGTTTTTCATTCCCTTCTTCAGCTCATTTTGCAGATGAGGAACATGAAGCAAATAGGATTAAGTGACTTGCCCAGAATCTCACACCTAATAAGTGTCTGAGGCCAGATTTGAACTCAGAAAGATGAATCTTCCTGATCCCAGGTCCAGTACTCGATCCACTGTGCCACCTATCTGTTCTTATCTTAAGGTCTATATCACATCTACATCTCCACATTTATCTCTATCTCCATTCCAGTCTCAATCTCTGTCATCTCTATCTCCATATCCATTTTAATCTCTGTCTCTATCTCTATCTTCATCCCAATCTTAACCTGTATCTTCTCAGTGTTTCTATTTCTGCTGACAGAGTAACATGCAAAATAAGTAGAAGGTAGTTTGGGAGCAAGGACAATTTATACTTGAAAGAGATCAGGAAAAACTGGATGACCCTTGAGTTGAGGTATTTACTTAATTGCTTCCTATGTGCCATAGTAGCACCTTAAATGCTAGAAATAAAAAGAAAATAATGAAATGACATCGTCAAGGAGTAAGTATGCATATACTAAATATAAGGTGGAAACATGTACACATGAATACACTAAAAACAAGGTAATATGGGGCATCTAAAGGGAACAGCAAAGTCCTCATGTGGAAAATGACAATTTTTCTGAGCTTTAAAGGAAATTAGGGATTCCAAGAGATATGTTGCAATTATTATCCAAGAGATAATGTTGAAGCAGGTATGTGGTGCAGTGAATAGGACACTGAACCAGAAGTCAGGAAGAGTTGAATTTAAATCCTGACTCAAACGCTTCCTGTCTATCTCTATTGCCTCTTCTGCAAAATGGGTATAACAACTTCCTCCCTGGGGTATTGTGAAAATCAAATAAAATAATCCTTATCAAGTGTCACATTTAGGCTTGATATAAAACTATGCTTCCTGATGATTAGAGCTGGCTCTCCCAAAATGGAATGGTTTTCCTGGAATGGTGGGGACTCTCTATTTACTAGAATCCCTCAAGCAGAGATTTGGTCTCTCCTTTAAGACTAGTACTCCTGAAGAGTGGGTGCTATACTTTTTCTCTACATTCAGTTCAGTGCAGTGAACATTTTCTTAAGGGTCTACAATGTTCAGAGAACTGTGCCAGGGAGTCAGGGGGAATAACAAAGATAAAAATGAAAAATAGTCCCTCTTCTTCTCAGTCTCAGTTTCCTCATTTGTAAAATGGGATATGATAATAGCACCTATCTTATAGGACTGTGGTAATGATCAAATGAGAGGACATGTATAAAGGGGTTTCCAAACCTTAAAGCACTAAATCAATTAGTAGGAGTAGTAGGAGTAGTAGTAGAAGTAGTAGTAGTAGCAGCAGCAGCAACAAAAGTAAATTGGTAAAATACAAGATGATTTGGAGAGGAGGGAAAGAGTGCTAACAACTACAGAATGGTATGAGACATATAAAGGTCAGTATTGGAGATAAACTTTGGAGGGAGCCAAGCAAATTCCTGTTTTCCATAACTCATAGAACATGCATATGTCCTAAATTCTTCCCTATGCATGCCCAGTGACTATTTGGCCAGTCCAGCATATGAACCTGAACTTGTCCTTGAGGTAGCTTAAGCTATTGCAAATGGCCTAGTACATAGAGGTCCTGACCTATGTTTTCCCCTCTATTCATGACAAATGTCAACAGGGCAGGCTCCTGACCCTCCCCACTAGGCCATAACTTTATACATTTGTGCCCTGTTTGGGAGTCCAATAGGGCAGTCTACTCCTTCTTCCTTATATTCTAGGAGCTGCCTGGCACCTTAACCATGAGCTCTCATTCCTAGCTCACACTAATTCAAAGGACCGACTAGTCAAGCAGGAAAGCCCAATATCTGAAATCCGTATTCCTCATTGTGCCTGGTCAGTTTCCCTAATGGAATTTCATTGATTAGCAGAGCAGCCAAACAGAACAGCCAATTTCGCCCCATGTCGCCCAAGTGATCCATACTCCCCAACCCAAACTTGTTTAATGTCATCAGGGTTTGATTTAACAAAAATGTTGAGTGGTAAAGAGGGGAGGGAGGAATGAGGATAGAGGTGAATTAGGAAGCTAGCAAGGATCCTATTTTAGGTGTCTTGATAATAGAAGTATACATGTTTTAAAAGCATCCCAACTCTGCTGGCTACTTTCAAGAAATGGACAGCACAGCCAGACCTAAAAAGCTTGAGTGGTAAAGTATCAAAGGACCTAGAGTATAACAGCTTCAAATTGAATCAATATGGTACACTGTAGTGTTAGAAATGGGGTCAGAGGCCCTGGGTTCAAAACCTGATTTTGTTTTTTATTACCTACAGGGCAGCTGAGATAGCCCAATGGATAGAGTGATGGCCCTGGAGTCAGGAGAATATGAATTCAAATTCAGCCTTGGACTTTTACCAGCTATATGACCCCAAGCAAGTCACTAAACATCCATGTCCCTCAGTTTCTTCTTCTTTAAAATGAGAATAATGAAGCACCTACCTCCCAGGATTGTCAGGAGGATCAAATGAGAAAATATTTGTAAATCACTTTATAATCTTAAAGGACTATATAAGTTCTATGTGTTCTAGGAAGTGTCATCTATGTGGCCTAAAGCAAGTCAGCCAATCATTCGCAGGCCTCCATTTCCTCATCTATGAGATGGAAAGAATAGAATAGGCATTTAAACAATGTCTATATGCTATCCGTTGCCAGGCGCTCTATGGTGTGCCTGAGAAGCTAGGTGGCGCTGAGGGTGCCAGGGTGCTAGAGTGTCAGGCTTGGGGTCAGGAATTTTCGTCTTCCCAACTTCAAATCTCATCTCACTCACTAGCTGTGTGACTGCTTAACTCTACTTCAGTTTCTTCATCTGTAAAATAAGTTGAAGAAGGTAATGGAAAGCTACTTTCATTGCCAAGAAAATCCCAAATGGTCACGAAGAATCAGACACAACTAAACACAACTGAACAAAAATATAGTTTGTGGCACTGTGCTAAGCACTTCACAAATATTATCTCATTTTGTCTTCTCAACAATCCTGTGAAGAGGATGCTTTTATTATCTCCATTTTACACTTGAGGAAACTGAGGCAAATGGTGGTGTGACTTGCGCAGGTTCATACAACCAATGTGTACCTAACTCTGGATTTGAACTCATGTCTTCTTGATTCCAGGTCCAGAACCCTCTCCACTGAGCCACCTAGCTTCTTCTTGAGCTAAATCACACCTGAAGTTCCTTCTTGCTCCACATCTATCCTACTCTCTATCTCTGATTTTTGGTCAAGTTGCTTATCCACTCTGGGCTCCAGGTTCCTTTGAAGGAGAATGAGGGGGGCTAGTTTTGTGACCTCCAAAATCTTTTACTTCTAAATCTTCACTAGTATGAATGAAGTACAAAGACAATCAAATCTGAAGGGAAATACAGAACCACGATCTTAGACTCTTAGAGCTAAAAAGGGACATAGAATGTGGAATGTCAGCATTAGATGGGCTATAAATGTTAATATAGGTTGTTAGAAGTCAAAAAGGTCTTTATAACATTCAGCAAAGGATGCAAGAGCTCAAAGGGGGTTTGGAGATGATTTTGCCCTACCTCCCACCCAACCCACCCCTTCAATTGTACATATAAGTAAATGGATACTCAGAGAGAAGTGACTGCCCAAGGTCATACAGTAAGCAATAGCAGGATCAACCCAAGGACAATAAACAAAGGCTCTCTACTAACAGGAGGGGATAACTAGGGGGACAGGCGGCCACATTTGGGGACCTTTCTACCCGTCCTACTTCAAAATCCAATGAGTCTTTTGGGACTGTAGTCCTGGCAGTGCAGTCTATGGGAAGGAACATGTCTGTACTTTTCAAGTGTCTGAGAAAATAGTATTAACCCACTAGAGGAAACATCTTAATTGATAGCACTTTTATGACCCCTCAGAGTTTGTAAAGTGCCTCATATATGATCTGTTTTGATCCTCAAAACAAAGTGAGGTTGGTGTTACTGTTCTCACCATTTTAGAGATGCAGAAACTGTGTCTCTGAAAAGTGACTTGTCCAAGGTGACAGAGCTGTGTAACTGTCTAAGGTAGGATTCCGACTCGTGTCTTCACGAGGGTTTCTGCATGTAATTGGATACCTGTACAGTATCTATGCTGATTTTTAAAATCTTTACAGATCCCCCAGCTACTAGTGTCTTTCACCTAGAATTAGCTTGTTCCTAATTTGCATACACCAATATATTTGCACATTGTCTTCCCCAACTGGATTATAAATTCCTTAAGGGAAGGAACAATTTCATTTTTATCTTTGTGTTTCTAGTATCTAGTGCAGCGCTGGGCAGCCAGAAGGCACTTAACAAAGACTTGTCGACTGATTGATGAGCGTGGGTGCTAAAGCTTTTTGTTCAGACCGGGGGTACCAGAGTTCAGGGACTGGAGATCAGGAAATCCCTCACAACTTCTTTATGTCTTTCCTGCCATAGGGTCAAATATAGGTAAGAGTCACTCAATTGATACTTGTGACTGGTAGATGGTCAGATAGCTTGGCAGAATGACAGACACAGCTTCTGACAACTGTATTGGTCAGAATACCTTGCCAGAATTGGACTCCGTTGAGTGATCTCTGGAACTGTGCCTCCCAGGCTGCCGAAGAAACAGGCCAAAGACAGTGATGCTTCTTTTTTTAAAGAAGAAAACATTGCTCACTCAATGGGAAAAGCAACACAATCATTTATTTTAGCTTCTCAGTAAAGGGCCAAATGAGTCTATTTTTCACCGACAGTTTGTCTGAAAAAAGCGAGACTGATGATAGTCGTCTGTGAAAGGAGAACATTCCAACCCTACTCGTGAAGCCATAGATCAGACCATGGGAAACAGCCTGAAAGGTGGAAGTTACAGAGAGGGAGACTGAAACTTGATGTAGGGAGAATCTTACCTCAACAAAAGTGGAACAGGTTGCCTTAAAAGGTAGGAAGTTCTCTTTCACTGGGGGACTTCAAGCAATGTTTGAACTGCTATATATATAGTTTATGAATAAATAAACGATTGAATTAATGAATGAATTAATAAAATCTAAATAAAATGTCATGTACTACGCTAAGTTTGGGGGATAGAAAAAGAAATTCAAGACAATTCTTGTTCTCAAAAATCTCACCCTGCAATTGCGGTGATCAACAGATTTTTTAAAAAATAGTATGTGTTGACTAGATGGTATCTGAGGACATTCCCCCTGGTGAAATAAAGTGATTCTCTAAAGCAGTGGTTCTCAACCTGTGGGTTATGTTCAATTTGTAACAATGAAAATACATCCCGCATATCAGATATTTACATTACAATTCATAACAGTAGCAAAATTACAGTTTTGAAGTAGCAACAAAAATAATTTTATGGTTGGGGGTCACCACAACATTAGGAACTGTATGTATTAAAGGGTCGCAACATTAGGAAGGTTGAGAACCACTGCTCTAAAGTGTTGAAATGAAATTTCAGTAAGCATAACAAGCAGGTAAGAGAATGACCTGAGGATATTTGAGAGAGCATTTCTGTCCATTTGTGAATTGTACTTCAGCCTTAAGAAGCTCTCTTTATAATTCTGAGATTCTATGAGGCCAGAGTTCCTCCCCTTTCCTGATAGCATCAAGTAAATTATTTCTATAAGACTTAATTCTTTTCAGACTGCTTTATCATCCACTCGGCCATTCAATCCCCACAATGGCCAGGTGAGACAGGGCTAGATAGCAGGCAGGGCAGGGTTAATTATTGATATTTTCACAAAGGAAGAAACTGAAACTTATAGGGCACCAATCTCTCTCTTCCCTACTGACTCCTAATGTGACTATGAATTAGTCTCATTTCTTCCCCTTCATAAATAAGAAAAGCAAAGCAAAGATCTACATTAAAAAAAGACTATTGATTGCACTTATTAAATTGTAGTTCTCATTTTTCAATCCTATGCACCAATCATATAAAGAATTTCTTATTGAAATTTAGCTAGAAGTTTTCCATCTTCCCTGAGGTTTAATTTTTGGAGTTCAGGTTCCAGATCTGGAGGATGGCACTTCCTAGATGGGCAAAAAGGGGTGGGCAAATGTTTAGATGCCCAGGTAGCTACCGATTTTGCTGTGGTAAATAGCTTTTGACATTGGTTTATAAGATACGGGTTTTGGAGGGAGGGGCAGAGGCGGGTTGCAAACTGGGAGAATTGTTGGTTAGGCTAACTGAGCTCCAAGCCCCCTGGGAGCAGCAGTCACTGAAAACTCTTGTGTTTTGCCAGCTGCTACTTTCTCCTGCTCCCTCTCCATATGCCTCTGCTGCTGCTGGATCCACTCATTTCTAGCTCATGTTGCTTTTCCTTCCAGACCTGAGGAAGTTGCAGTGGGGTGGGGAGGGAGAAGAACTGGGCTTATAGCAAAGACTTCCTACTTCCAAATTCCAGGGATGGAGTGAACAGCGTGCAGAGGGAAAAGAACTGAATTTGTAGCAAAGACTTCCTATTACTGAACCCTGGGGATGGGATGAAGGTAGTGGGGAGGGAGAAGAACTTGGGGTTGCAACAAAGGCCTGCTGCTGCTGAGCCCCAGAGATGGAATGGGATGGGGGTCAGAGATGTATCATCAATATTTTTTACCACTGCTAAAATGGAGGTGAGAAGATAGGAATGTCTGCTGGCCCCTATGCCTGAGACCTCACACCACCTCCCTGATTGGGGAAGAGGGAGTTTGGCTGACCTTTCTATAGCATGTGCAAAATGGGGAAGAGGCTCAGCACCACATGGGGAATGAGTATGTCTACCTGGGATGGATTATGTGAAGGCTGTGCTGTATGGGCTGTAGTAGGTAGGTACGGGCAGGAGGGAGTGAATGAGCAGCAAAACAGGTGCATGGAAAAACTGGGCTAATTGCCTCTGTTCTAATTTTTTTTCCACATAAAATAGATTTAGTTGATATCATTTGTTTTTACACTGCCTTGATTTGTTTTTCTATCTCTTTCCAACTTCTAGGAGCCTTTCCTTAAAACAGACTTTTTTAGTCAAAGAGAGATAGAGAGAGAGAGAGAGAGAAAGAGAAAGAGAAAAAGAGAGAGAGAGAGAGAGAGATAGAGAGAGAGAGAGAGAGAGAAAGAGAGAGAGAGAGAAATCTGATATATTTAATATTCTGCTCCTGTGAACCCCTATCTCTTCAAAGGAGGGGAAGAGGTGTCTTCTCATATCTCTTCTTTGGGGTCAAACTTGTTCTTTATAATTGCACATTGCTAATTTTTTTTAATTTTATAATGGTTGTCCTTTCCATTTATCTTGTTGAAGTCATTGTTTCCTTGATTCTTCTTATATCACTTCGCATCAATTCATGTAAATCTTTTCCTATTTCTCTGAACTCTTACTATTTATTATCTCTTGTAGCACAGTAATAATACATTCATTCAAGTGCTGATATTGTTCAGCTATTTCTCAATCAATGGACACTAACTTTGTTTATAGTTCTTTGCTACAACAAAAAAGTTCTGCTAAAAAGATTTTGGTGCATATGGAATCTTTTTTTTCAGTGACCACTT
>CM053594.1:70585957-70606121 GCA_028646575.1 Pseudocheirus occidentalis | reverse complement strand
TGCCCACCACCAGTATAAAAATATCAAAGTATTGATTTCTCTAACCATTGAATTATAGAATGATTTGTAACTGTCTGGAGCTTAGAGAAGGTATAATATTTTTTGGAGGGAGGAAGGCAAGGCAATTGGGGTTAAGTGACTTGCCCAAGGTCACATAGCTAGTAAGTGTATCAAGCGTCTGAGACCTGATTTAAACTCAGGGCCTCCTGGCTCCAGGACTGGTGCTAATTCACTGCACCACATAGCTGCCCCTAAGGTATAATAATTAATATCATTAAGTCTTCAACTCATTTCTTTGGGTCTAGGACACAAATTGGGGTATTATAAAGGATTTGAACAAGTCCAAGATGAAAAAATAAATGTCTTTCTCAGCATCCTAACATAATACTCCTGAATCCCTGTCAGGACTGATACTCAGATGATTTCTCTGGTCCTGGAGGTAGGTATTGGCTGTCTGTTCACAACCATATCATCATTGAACTAACTAACAAAAAGATTAAAATAATAGAAGGTCACCCATGACAAACACTGAATGAAGAGTAAAGACTGTTGGTGCTATCAGTATTGACCTTTCTAATTCCAGTTCTCTCATCTACAAAATGAAAATATGAATTTTATCAATTGTCATTATTGACAATATTAACACCCCAAAAGGTGACTGGATTAAGTCTCTGCCTTTTTCTGGGGTTAGAGTTCATTCTTGGACCCAGGGTTGTGATTATAAGTTATGATAGGGTTAGGTTGTAACAAGAATTGCAGAATTACAAGAGTTGGAAAGAACTGAACGATTCACCCATGCCTACCTCAAGCATGAGAGTAAAGATGGAATTAATATTCCCATTTTGCAGATGTGGAAGCTGAAGCATACATAAGGAGACTATCACTGATAATGCTAATAGTTTTTACCCCTTATTCAGCATTTCTTTTGTATTATTTGTTATCTTTTCATTAACAATGTCTTGTTTCCCGTAAGTCTGTAGGCTTCTTGAGATCATGGATGATGTTTTATTCATCCTGCTCTTTTCTGACATGTCTAGCTTTGTGTCTTGTATACAGGAGGTACACAATGAAGCTTTGCTTAATAATTTACCCAATCAAGAGAGATTCCATCCTACTGTCCTAACTAACAGTATGATGCAAGCCCTGAAGACTGCCTTCTATACTATTGCCTTCTGTTGGATTTCAGGGCCTTGTTCATGGCATTTAACAAAAGGTTGGGAAACCCTCCTAACTGCCTGCAATTACAATTTTTTGAAGCTTGAAGGGACCTAAGAGAAATCATTTAGTAAACTTTAAACTTGATGAAGTCAGAACAGTCTGAGTCTTGTCTTTGCTCCTCTAGTGCTCAGCACAGTCCCAGACACATTGTCAGTGCTTAAGAAAGACTGGCTGATTGCTTGATTTGTGCATCTTTTATTGCCTCTGCCCTTCCATTGTGACAACTGGATTTTTCGTTAATCCCATTGCTTTATTCACATTTTTCATGACTTTTATATTACTGTCTTTGATATGATTTGTCCACTTTTATCAAAGTTTTTATTTTGAATGTCTCTTTTTTGCTGACATGAGCCCCTATTTCATTTACTTTCAAGTGTTTATTGAGTTGTGTGTATCTTGTGTCATATTTGTTCACTCTTTAG
This sequence comes from Pseudocheirus occidentalis, assembly GCA_028646575.1. NCBI lineage: Eukaryota > Metazoa > Chordata > Mammalia > Diprotodontia > Pseudocheiridae > Pseudocheirus > Pseudocheirus occidentalis. Next base: position 70,604,481 of record CM053594.1, on the reverse strand, counting down.
GATTTTTTTCTTTAGTGTTATTTATTGATTTCATTGTTCTGGTCCTTTTTCTTGTCTGGGGATGATTCATTCAACATATCTATACAATTCATTATATTTTTAATCTTGCTTTTTATGCATTCATTCATTTGTTTGGAGGTAGGGTCATGGTTTTCTGTTCAGCTCTACATGTAGGGGGTGAGTACTAGGTAAAGACTGATGAGTTATAATTCTTTATCATGTATCTTACTCTACTATCTTGTTAGAACTCCCCCAGGACTCATTTTATAGATGATGAATGGACCACAAGACAATGATTCACCAATGTTGAGATAGCAAATGAAAAAGCTAATGCAAAATCCCAGGTTTATTTGTGCCTATTCAATCATTTTTTAAAACAGTACTACACTGCCTTTCTGGAAGTACCTGCCCCTGATCAATCCATGTTTGATAATTCAATAATTTTAGAGTCCCCTTGAATACTTCTTTTCTTTGGCTGGTAGTGAACAAATCCATTGGAAGATAGTCAAGGAGGCCAATGAGTCAATTTCCAGTAATGGTTGTTAGGATGTACATAGCCATGACTGAAGATAGTGCAATCTATCCTTGCAATGTTCCAGTGGTTGGAATTTATGACTGTGCTCATCTGTCAAAGCACACAGTGAGTGTTTGTAAGGAAATAAAAGGAGGTATGGCTATCCAAAAAGTTGTCAGGACAGGATATTTTCATAGATGAAGAAATTGCCTGAGATAAATCTGTCATTGAATACTTCGTACTTTTCAATCCATAGTGATTTTCTGACTTTGTTCTATGTGATTCCTTCCCTTCTTCATTGGTTTGGACCTGTTGGTTTGAATTCATTTTAAAAATTCTAAACCTTGGGGCAGCTAAGTGGTACATTGAATAGAGCACTGGCCCTGGAGTCAGGAGGACCTGAGTTCAAATTCAGCCTCAGACACTTAACTCTTACTAGCCATGTGACCTTGGGCAAGTTACTTAACCACAATTGCTCTGCCCTCCCCCCTCCAAAAAGAAATTCTAAACCTAGGATTTTGGATTGGCTATCTGAAGTTGTTGGACTCTGCCTCTCACCCAGCATTAACAATGTCCCTTTTTTCCCTCTAAGGAGTGTGTTATTTGGGGAAGTAAAATTATAGAATTATCCATCTGGAAGTAGAAGGGAATTCAGAGGATATCTAATCTGAACTACTCATTTTACAGATGGAAAAAAATAAGGTTCATTGAAGTTAAGTGACTTTCTCAGAATAATAGATAAGTTAGAAACATTCTCTGACCTCAGATTTAGTCTTTTTTTTTTTAACATTTTACCACTTTTATGGGTTTTTTCTACTTTTCTAACCTCTTTTCAACCTCTTTTGCTGGATCTTCATCAAGGTCTAGCCAAATAACCATGGATGTTCCTTATGCCTCTGTCCTGGGTCCTCTACTCTCTTCCATTTAACTATTTTACTTGGTGATCATCTCATTTGTCCCCAAGGATTCAGTTACCATTTCTTTGCTGATGATTCTTGGATCCATTTGTCAACCTTAACCATCTCTGATTCCCAGTCTCTTAAAGTCTCTTGTATCCAACTGCCAATTGGACATCTCACACTGGATATCCTATAGACATTTAAGACTCACCATGTTCAAAATTGAACTCATTATCTTCCCTCCCAAGCTCTCTTATTTTCCTCACTTTCTTATTACTGCTAAGGGCACTACCATCCAGCTAGTCACTCAGGCTCAAAACACAAATGTCATCTTTAATTTCTCAGTCTCTTTCATACTAAATATATCCAATCAGACGCCAAGTTCCATTGAGTTTGCCTTGACAGTATTTCTAATACACTCAGCCTTCTCCCCTCTGACATTACCTTGACTGGGCTGCAGTCCTTTATCACCTCATATCTACATTGATTGTTCTTCCTGCCTCAAGTCTCTCCCTACTCCAATCCATTCTCTACCTGGTGATCAAAACAATCTTTTTAAAGTACAAATCTTATCACCACCACTGACTAGTCAACACACACCAATAGCTCCCTATTACCTCCAGGATCAAATATAAAATCCTCTGTTTGGCTTTTTTCTTCATAACCTGGCCCCTTTCTATAATTCTAGTCTTATACCCTATAACCTCATCACATACTCAGTGATCCTATGACATTAGATTCCTCGCTACTCCTTGAATAACACATTAGTTCTCCTGACTGACCATTTATTCTTACTGTCTCCTATGCCTGCAACTTTGTCTCCTATTCTGCACTTCCTGATTCTCTTGACTTCCTTCACGTCTTAGCTAAAAGACCATCTTCTAGAATAATTTCTCTTATCCCTCTTGATTCTAGTTCCTTCTCTATGGGGATTATTTCCAATTTATTATTTGTCTTCATAATCATTTTCAAGTTGTCCCCCTTATTATGCTGTGAACTCCTTGAAGGTGGGGACAATTTTTTTTGCCTTTGTATCCTCTGTTCTAAGTACAGTGCCTGACACATAGTAGGAACTTAATAGATGCTTCTTGGCTTTCCTTGATTACAGAAACTGCACAGCTAGTGAAGGACAGACCAGAGATTCAGTGAATTAACAAGAATTTACTAAGTGTCAAGTATTAAGAAATTAATATGAATTTACTAATAAGCCTACTATGTGTTAGTCATTATGCTAGGCACTTGGGAGACAGAAAAAATGAAATTACTTTTGCTCTCAGAATTTTACAACCTACAGATTGTAATACCAGATCTCCTGATGGCAAGTCCTGTGACCTTTATTTTATGCCACGTTATCTCTCAATTAACTATATAACACTCACTACATCATCCATGCTTCTTCTGTTAATTGATCTATAAATTTTGTATCAGAAAAATTTGTGACATACAACATCATGAGATACCACCTTCCAAACATACTACTTCCTTCTTCTTCTTGATGTTGTCAATACATGCTAACAGCACCCTCTGCTGCGTGACAGAGTCATTGTGCTATTCCAGATAATGATGGTGGTCTTATCCTGTCTAGCACTTTCTAGGACTTTGATGACCAATATGGCAAAATATAAATATAAAAAACAACATCAGCAGTAACAACAACTAAAAAACCATGAGTTTTACTCCATCAAGTAAATGTATTAAGTAAATCACTGAATGAAGGGGTCAGAGAATGGATGGACGGAGAAAGTAGCTAATTGATTCTAATTTAAATGCACAAAAACCTCAGAACATTACTATGAAGAGAATAGAGTACTAGGCACTTCAATTATAGGTAAATGGAGTATGGAAAGGCAGCAATAGTAGGAGAAATTCACATAGCACTTAAAATATGTGTCAAGTGCTTTACTTAAAGTGAGATATGATCTCACTTGAGTCTTATAACAGTTCCTGTGAAGTAAATATTATGGGTATTATGATTCCCATTTTATAGACTAGGAAACTAAGGCTCAGAGAGATTAAGTGTCTTTTCAATAATCACAAAGTGTTATGGGTGGGATTTGAACCTAGGTCTTCCTAATTCCAAGACCACCACTCTATTTTTTTATTGTGTGGGTCTTGAGATGAAGAAGTGGTGGGGATGGAAGAGAGGAGCAGTCTTTTAGATTTCATATCTACAATTGTGGCTTCTATTCCTGGCAAAAATTTTAGAATAGTTTATAAAAAGCACGACCATCTAGTGGGGAAAAAGATATTTTAAACACTCAGAACTAGCTTGGCTTTATCAAGAGCAAACAATTTCCTTTGGGGACAGGGTTGCAAAACTGATAAATTGGGGGAAACTACCTAGTTTTAGTCTCCTTGTGAATACAATGTTAAAACATCAGCAAGACAATAGGACAATAAAATTAATTATAACTGCATAAACCCTAAGAGTAATCATTAAAAGTTTAAGGTTTCTATTGGTGCACCTCAAGGATCTGTGTTTACTCGCATGCTTTTTAGAATTTCAAGCGGTGTGAGATCAGTTTTACAGACTACTCAAACCTGGACAGACTAGTTAACATATTTGAAAACACAGTAAGAATCCAAAAGCATTTTAACAAGTTTGAATCATAATTCACATCTAATTGGATTGAACTTAATAAGGAAAAATATAAACCTACATTAGGGTTAAAAAATTCATTGTTAAAGTACCACATGCTATGGCTGGACAGTAGTTTGTTGCAGGGTGGAGGTGAAGGGTATTGGGTGATTTAAGTGGAATACTAGCTCGATATGATTGAACATTTTGAAGGGTCATTCAAAAAGCTAATACAATTCTGAGCATAGTATCCATTACAAGAAAGGTGATGACTTGTTCTCTCCAGCCAAGGTCAGACCTCATGCAGAGAGCTGTTTATCTATCGTTCTGGGCACCAGATTTTAGGAACATTTAAAAACTGGAAAACAATGAAAGTAAATCAACCAGGCTAGTAAGAAAACACACACACACAAAAATGAAACTAAAACCATGCCACATGGAAACTAGTTGAAGGTCTTGGAGATGTTTTGCCAAGAAAAGAGAAGATCATAGCAGAGGGAGATGAAATAGAACTGGTTTGATGTGTCTAAAAGTGCAAGAATTTGGAAGGGGGCTTAGATTGGGGCATAATTGAAGTCCTTGAATGATCACAAAAGGCTTGAACTCTGCAACAGGGCAAAAAAGAAATTAACATAAGGGCAGCAATTTGTGGAGAGGAAAAGACACTACATTTGGAGTAAGAGGATTGAGTTTGAGGCTGTGTCCTGAAGTCATGGTCAGTTCACTTCATATCTCTGAGCTTCAGTTTCCTCCTCTATGTAGCAGGAAAAACAACTGAATGCTTTACAGGGAAATGGTGAGTCAAATGCCCTGTAAAATTTTAAATGCTTGATAAAATATCCACTATTATTGCCATCAGTGGACAACAAGGAAGCAAGGAAAAAAGTAAGGAAAGAAAGAATAAAGAAAGGAAAGAAGGGAGGGAAGAAAAGGAAGGGAGGGAGGAAAAAGAAGGAAGGAAGGAAGGAAGGAAGGAAGGAAGGAAGGAAGGAAGGAAGGAAGGAAGGAAGGAAGGAAGGAAGGAAGGAAGGAAAGAAGGAAGGAAGGAAGGAAGGAAGGAAGGAAGGAAGGGAAGGAGGGAAGGAGGGAGGGAAGGAGGGAAGGAGGAAGAGAGAGAGGGAAGAGAGAGGAAGGAAAACAACATAAATGTTAAAGAAAAACAATGAAAGTTTTTAGCAACAATGGTATAAATCCTCAACCATCTCTTAGGCATGGAATATATTTCCACCTTCTAGCTGGAAAACGTGAAGAATTGGCAGTGAAAGGTTATTTGATTCAAGCATCACAGACTCCAGCGCTGTTTGCAAAAATTATGATCTATTCTTTCACAAACCAAAGCTTTTACTGTTAATCTGGTCCTTATTCTCTTACATATGAAAAAGAGAGAATTTTAGGCAGAGGCCCAGGGGCAACTTAGGACTCTCTTACCATTTAAACTCACGTCATTTTGTTTCTCTGGGCCTCATTTTGCCCACCACTCTTATTGGGAGTGGTGAACTAGAAAATCTCTTAGGTTCCTCCCAACCCTAAATTTACAATTCCATTATACTTATATGAATCTTGTTAGATTTTTGAGCTGCTTGAGAGGACCTATATTCTATCGATTTTGCGATCACTTTTGCTTACTATAAGGGCTTGAAAATAAAATATATTTTATAAATGTTGATTCAATGAAACTGAATTAAAATAAAATGAAGTGAATTGATTCTATAACTCATAGTTGTAGGTACACTTCTTTATTAACATTTGCCAAACATCTAGGTGGCCAAGTGGGTAGAACATTAGACCTCAAATCAGGAAGACCCAAAGTCAAATCTGACCTCAGACATTTGCTGGCTATGTGACCCTGGGTAAGTCACTTTACTTTGGTTTGCCTAAATTTCCTCTTCTGTAAAATGTGGATAATAGTAACACTACCTCCCAGGGTTGTTTAGAGAATCAAATGAACTAATCATTATTAAGTTCTTAGCACAGTGCCCAGCATATATTAAGAGATATATATATATATATGTGTGTGTGTGTGTGTGTATACACATGTGTGTACACATATACATATACATTCATATATGTACACACATATAAACATATGCATGCATTCAGATATCTGTGGGTACGCATGTATGTATGTATATGCACACATACACATATATAAAATTTGGTCTCATACACTTATTGGCCATATGACCCTGGACAACGTACTTAACCTCCATCAGTTTCAGTTTTCTTGCTCACAAAATGGGGATATTAATAGTTTCTACATCATAGAGCTGTGGTGAGTATCACATAAGATAGAAAGCTTGCAAAGTGCTTACCACAGTTCTTGGCATATAGACGGGGGCTTAAAAAGAAAGTCTTCCCTTTCTCCCTGCCTCTAATGAGGTGGTGGGGGGGGAGAATTCCTTGAAGAGCAGTCAATCAACAATGTAATTTTGCCCTTGTGAATGGATTCCACCATTGTGTGGTGCACTGATGAGTCTGACCTCCCCAAGGACCAGGAATTCCTTGTTTGCAAGGTCTGCTTCTTCTCATTTTCCTGTCTCCCCCACAAAACTCACCCCATGCCTGGGAATACTATAAATGCTCAATCAACATGTAAGCCCCTATTTTCTTGGGCAAAACTAAAAACTGGTTGCTTCGTCCTTCTACACATTCCAAAAAGTTGCCTCAAGATTGGCTAGAGATGTATAAAAATATTTGTGCATTGAGAGTTGTTTAAAAATCACTATGAGCAACCTTCTTCTTCAAAGGGGAACTTCAACTAATGTGTCCCAAATACTAGCCATCCTTCCTGTGCCCAAGGTCTTCTGTGGAAGGAGATAAAACAGTCACTTTTCTTGATCCAATACACAGCCTACAAGGTTGTTGATAGGCAGGTGGTACAGAATCCTGACTGTTTCCCATTCTGGACAGCTTCTCTGTCTCCAGATTTGCCACTTTGGAGGGGGAGGGGCAGTTTTTTACTTTTTACTGCAGATTTGAAAGCTATTCTAATTTTGACAAACCCAAAGAGAGTCCACTGATTCCAAGATTGAGGCAGCAGGAATCCAGAAAACAGCAGGCCAGCCAAATTGGATGTGATTGAAGGACTGAAGACAACAGAGAGACCAGAATGACATGGAGACGAGGCAGGACTTAAGAATGTACAGAGCAAAAACATTGGTGCTTCTACAGGGTAAAACAGACAGAACATTCTCTCCATTCAAGAGTGTCCAAAGTTGCCAACTTAAAGGAATTTTCATAATATATTCCACTCCCCCCCCTTTATTGTCAAGTGGTCTGGAGTCATAGAATGCCTTTTAAAAAAGGCTGTCCAAGTTGTAAAGGACCTTAGAATGGGGAACAAAGATGTCACAGCCAAAAGGGACTTTCAGACAGAGAACTTAGAATTCAAAGCTGGGAGGAGACTGGAGAAAATTAAATGTCAAAGCTGGAAGTAATAACGACAACCAAGTCACACGACTGCCTCGTTTTATAGAAGAGAAAGCTGAGGAATTAAATACCTTGATATAACTTGCTCGCTCTGATTTACTGATAAAGACAATGTTAGAATTCAGGCTGCCTAACCCCAAGGCCTTTCATAGCTAACCTGTGATCTAAAACAATAATGATAATAGCATACACAACACCTACTATGTTCCAGGCACTGTGTTAAGCACTTTGCTTAATTTCATAATTTCATTTGATCCTCACAACAACCCTGAGAGGTAGGTTCTAATATTATTTCCATTTTATGATTTCAGAAACTGAGGAAGGCAATGGTTAAGTGATTTACCAAGAATCACAAAGTTAGTCAGTGTATGAAGCTGGATTTGAATTCAGGCCTTCTTGAGTCCAGACCCAGGATTCTATATACTGCATCCTTACCTCTTCTCTCATAAAATTGTCTTTGGAATTCATCATGATTTAGTGGGGTCAAGTTAATATATTCAAGATTATGAATTCAGTCTCACATCCTGATCCTTAATCTCAACCTTAGATATATCCCTGAACCTGCTACATATTGATCAAGAGAGATTGGGAAAGAAGATCTTGATACCTTAGGTCAGCCCATTTCCATAACTGAAGACACAACTCTTGTCCTACTGATGATATGTGAAGGACAGAAGATTAGATTAGGGAGGCCAGTGGAACCAACTCAGAATACATTTGGATAAAAATAGACTGCCTCTAACCCATCCTGTGAGTGAGACAGAGGACGTCCAGCATCTTCTGTTCCAGTGTCCCGCAGGGGGCGAAAGAGGCGTGAAATTATGGTAATTTAAAAATCCAATTAGCTCGATCAACTCTGAGACTTGAAGACATAGAGGGCAATAGAATCTTTAATCATGGAAGTGCTGGCTTTGGGGAGCTGGGATGGCTTAATAGAATTGGAGAGAGAACAGCCCCCCAATCCCACCTTCTGTGGTCCTCAGCCTGACCCATCTTGCCTTTTACTGCATATCAAGTAACCTGTTTGTTCTGCACCACTTACACTTCGTAAAGGCATGGACTTAATTATTCATTAACTTCCAAGGCTTTTGGACACCATTGATTTTTGTTTCAGGTTTTCTGTTGGATCCGGTACACTTATTCTGGTTTGATAGCATTAAGTATTTTGAATAATTAATATGGTAATTTAACCTGAATGGAATGAACAAGTGTTACCTTCTACTTGAGGAAGAGATAAAAAAAAAATTCCCCTAAGTGAGTTTTCCCAAATCTTTTAATGCTACTTCAGGGATTTGAGAGAAAGGCTAGGGTCTTAAGACAATTCTGTCTGGTGTATCTTCATATTCTGTCTTAGGAAAGAATCACAAAATTTCAGCACTGGAAGTAGCCATGGAGTCCAACCCATACATAAAAAGAAATCCCTACAATAACATTATACTGATGAGGGCTCATTGAGCCTCTTCTTGAAGATCTCTGAGGAAAATGAAGCCACAATTTCTCAAGGCCACCCATTTCATATTTGAACAGTTCTAATTGTTACAAAATATTTCCATACATTGAGCCTAAATTTGTCCCTTTGTCAATTCCACCAATTGCTTAGGGTTCTACTCTATGGTATCCCAAAGTACAAGGGTAATCATTCATCTAAGATAGTTCTCCATGCTCCTTCCCACCAACAAGTCTTCTCTGCTCTAGGATAAATATCTCCAGTTCTTCCAACTGATCTTCATGTGAATAGAAATAGAATTAGTAAAGATCCTTCACCATTATGATGGCCTTTCTCTGGATACTCTACATCTTTACCAATATTCTTCTTAAACTGTGGCACTCAAAAGATGAGTATCTTATTTCATCTGAGATATGACAGAGTACAGTAGAACTATAACCTCCATGTTCCTGGAAGCCATGCCCTTCTTAAGGCACCTAAGAGTGCATTAACTTTTTGATCTGACATATGACACTACTGACTCATACGGAACTTGCAATCCATTAAAACTTTCAAGGTTATTTTCTTTCTGAATAATGTGTCTATCTAGACCTCTCCCATCTTATAATAGTAAAGCTAACTTTTATACCCAGGTACAAGCCTTTACATTTATTCCTATTGAATTTTTTTCATATTATGTTCAGCCTAATGTTCTAATGCATTTATTTAATGTACTCCATTCCAGAAATAAGCATTATTCATTGTAAATATAATACCTATGTCCTTTGGAAATACTTCTCAACTCACACTTCGGTTGGTACATGAGAACCCAGAGGTTAGTTGGCTATTTCTCCCCTTATTGTTCTGGTGCTGTTTCTTGTGATATAGCTCATGAACCACCATTTCGTGTACTCCCCTTCCAACTGATTTTCAATTAACCAGACATAGTGAATTATCTTTATAGAAAGGGATGTTTACTGAGATGGTACAATAGGAACACTTAGTACAAAACATTACTCCCCCCTCCAGAAGTCTGGAACACATTCATCCAAATTCATGCTGAACCCAGAGGAAGTGAGCTCCTTAGAGAACACATGTAGCCAAAGTGTAATTCACAGCTTCTGGTTGCCTGGAAGGCCTTCACTCCTTTTGTGGAGTTCTCATGCAGTTTCTCCTTCAGGATGTATAAGTTCTCTGCCAGCATTCAAAGTTCTATGATCTTGTCAATTCTTGAAGCTACTTGTCCTTAGGGTGCCTAGTTTTCTTTGGTTCCTGATGCAGAGACTGCTACCAGAGCATATCTTTTCCTTCCCCAAGTGATTCCTTTTCAGGGACTTAAGTGAAGCTGTTCCATTACTATGCTGACTAGTAAATGGAATGCCAGATGTTGAAGTGGCTTGTTCTCTTTTCCAAGTCTCACAGGGTATGACTGCTTCTGTTTAACCAACCACAAGACATTTCCTTCACAGTATCATCTGCTTTCATTCAACAATTAGAGTACTACACTTCTTCCAAACTGATTAAATGCTTGTTCATACCTAGTTTATACCTTTGATTGAATGAATGATTCCGTAAGGATGTCTAGGAATTGTTTGAACTTAGTTCACAGTTTTGATAGCTTGACTGATTTTATAACTCAGTAAAAGAAGCATCCTTAGCTGATATATGTGTTAGGTCATAGAGTATCTTGTGAGTTACATTAAGAAGATGAGGTGGGACATCCCTCTTGCATAAAGACATATTTTGAGAACCGATCATTAGATAGATGATTTATGAGCACTTAGGAAGGGAAGTGGCAATCGCTAGGAACCAACATGGATTGACTACAAATAAGGAATGCCAGACTAACCTAATTTTTTCCTCTTTGGCAGGGTTAGGAGACTGGTAAGTTGGCATAATGCCATAGACATCATTTTGTGGATTTTAGCAAACCAGGAGCATTGATAATATGGAGTCCTTCCAAAGGAATATCACCAAGATGGAAAAAGAAATCAAAATTATGTCTTATAAAGTTTGCTTGTTGAAATATGGGATGTTTCTCCTGGAGAAGAGAAAAAAATAGATGGCCATGATCATTATGTTCAAACATGGAAAGCATGTCACTGGGAAAAAGAAACAGACTTGATTGCAGAAATACAAAGGGGAGATTTCAGCTCAGTATAAAGAATTTCCTAACAACCCAATAATAGAATCTGCCTTCTTCATTAAATGGTACTAGAAAATATAGCATTGCTTTAGTACATTTTATAAAACACAAGATATCTATCAAAATAAAATTATTTTCTGGCTACAAGAAGTAATCATTTGTCACATAGAACCTTCTACTGACCAGGAAATATATTGTGCCTCAGTCACATGCTATCAAAGACTGGGAATAAGAAAACTGAATAGCATTGGGTCAAGGAGGCATGGATAGAAATGAGGTACATATACATATATATGCATGTATACACACACACACGCACACACACACGCACACACACATATATATATATAAAGATGTGTATGTGTGTATACACATATGCATATGGAAAGTATATGTATGTATATATGCATATATATATATATATATATACACACACACACACACATAAATTGGGAAAGAGATTCAAAAAGAGAGAAACAGAGAGAGTCAGAGAGACAGGGAGAGAGAGAGAAACAGAGAGAGACAGAGAGTGAAGAGACTTTTGGAAAGAGTTACAAAAATGTTATGTCATGATAAATCATATGATCATAGATTTAGAATGAAAGGGAATATTTCATCTAATCCAACTTATTTTATAGTAGAAGAAAATGATGTCCAAAGAAGAGAAGTGAGTTACTCACAAAGGTAGCAAAGAAAAGAGCAGGAATTTAAACTCAGGTTCTCACTGAAATCCAGTGCCCCTTCCATTTTATGCTACTGGGTTCTTGTCATCTTAAGCACTTTGCAAAGGACATAATTTTATTCAACTTAATAAGTTATTTTTTCTCCATAATAACATGTTTCCAATTCTATGCTGTAAATAAGAATGAGAACAAAAATTACTTCAAAACAAGCACAACCACCACCAACACCACAAACAACAAAACCTTGTGGGTGATCTTGTTAAGCATAGCTGTTTTTCTCCTAGAGTAAGAAATCAGGATTTTTTGAAATCCAGAGTAGCCCTACTTTTCTTGTTTTATAGGATATAGGCATATCTCCTCCAGAGCTATGAGTGGACAATACTTGACTGAAGGAAACTAACATGTATTCTGATTTTGTTTTTATTTTTTAATTTATTTTTAGTTTTCAGTATTCGTTTCCACAAGATTTTGAGTTACACATTTTCTTTCCATCTTTCCTCTACCCCCACTTCAATATATAAAACATACTGACTACCCCTTCCCCCAATCTACTTTCTCTTATATCCTCCCCCATTCCCCTTCCAACTTTCTAATAGGGCCAGATGAATTTCTACACACTAGCACCTGTATATCTTATTTCCCAGTTGCATGAAAAAACAATTTTTTTAACATTTGTTTTTAAAACTTTGATTTCAAGATTCTTTTTCTTCTTCCCTCCTCACCCACCCCAACTGGGAAGATGAGCAATTCGATATAGGTTGTACATGTGGAGTTATGCAAAACATTTGCATAGTAGTTATATTGTGAAAGACTAACTATATTTCCCTCCATCCTGTCCCACAGCCTACTTATTTTATTTTCTCCTTTGACCCTGTCCCTTTCTAAAAGTGTTTCCTCCTAACTACCCCATCCCCCAACCTGCCTTCCCTTCTCTCATCCTCCCTCCTATCCCCTACCTCCCTACATTCCTGTAGGGTAAAATACTCAGTTGAGTTTCTATATTATTCCCTCCTTAAGCCAAATTCAGTGAGAATAAGGTTGGCCCACTCGCTTTCACCTTCCTGCTCTTCCCCTACACTGTAGCAGTTTTCTATTGCCTCTTTTATATGATATAATTTACCATATTCTATCTTTTGCTTTCTCCTTTAAATATATTGTTCTCTCACCTCTTAATTTTATTTTTTGGATATCATCCCTTCATATTCAACTGATCGTGTTCCCTATCTATGTATACATTTACACACATATACACACAGTCGCATATATCCTATACATACATATACATGTATGTATATATACATGTATATGTATGTATATATGTACATATACGTATATGTATATTCCCTTCAACTGTCTTCATATTGAGAAAAGTCTCATGAGTTACAATTATAATTTTTCCATGTAGGAATGTAAATCATTCAACTTTAGTAAGTTCCTTATGATTTCTATATCCTGTTTACCTTCTTATGCTTCTCTTCCTTTGTGTATTTGAAATTCAGATTTTCTGTTCTTCTCTGGTTTTTTCATCAAGAATGCTTGAAACTCTCCTATTTCATTGAATGACCATATTTTTCCCTGAAGCATTATACTCAGTTTTGGAGGATAGGTGATTCTTGGTTTTAATCCTAGCTCTTTTGACCTCTGGAATATCATATTTCAAGCCCTTTTATCCCTTACTATAGAAGCTACTAGATCTTCTGTTATCCTGATTGTGCTTCCATAATACTCAAATTGCTTCTTCCTGAGAGCTTACAGTATTTTCTCCTTGGAACACTGGAATTTGGTTATGATATTCCCAGGAATTTTCTTTTGGAGATCTTTTTCAAGAGGTTATTAATGAATTCTTTCAATTTCTATTTTGCCCTCTGGTTCTAGAATTTCAGGACAATTTTCCTTGAGAATTTCTTGAAAGATGGTGTCTAGGCTCTTTTTTTTTATCATGGCTTTCAGGTAGTCCATTAATTTTTAAATTATCTCCCATGGATCTATTCTCTAGATCAGTGTTTTTTACAGTGAGATATTTCATTTTGCCTTCTATTTTTTTCATTTGTTTGGATATGTTTTATAGTATCTTGATTTCTCATAGAATCATTAGCTTCCAATTGCTCCCATCTAATTTTGAAGAAGTTATTCTCTTCAGTGAGTTTTTGAAATTCCTTTTCCATCTGGCAAATTTGGATTTGTAAGACATTCTTCTCCTCACTGGATTTTTGGGCCTCTTTTGCCATTTTAGTTAGTCTATTTTTTTAAGGTGTTTTTTTTTTCAGTGTATTTTTGGGTCTCCTTTAGCAGTCTGTTGACTCGCTTTTCATGATTTTCTTGCAACATTCTCATTTCTCTTCCAAATTTTTCCTCCACTTCTCTTAATTGATTTTCAAAATCTTTCTTCAATTCCTCCATGGCCTGTAACCAGTTCATAATTTTTGTGGAAGTTTTTAATGCAGGAGTTTTCACTTTGTTGACTTCTTCTGGTTCCATGTTTTGATCCTTTTTGTCCACCAAAAAGGATTCTATGGTCTGATTGTACTTCCTCTTCTTGTTATCTTGCCGGTTAATTACTTGACTTTTGAGCTCTTTGCCACTGTAGAACTCTGCTTCCAGATTAGAGAGAGCTATGCCCCAAATCTCTGGGAATTTTGCAAATGTTGTCAGAGGTCTGAGGCACACACCCTCTCTACAAACACCCCAAGCTCTGGCACACTTGGCTAAACATCCCAGGACCTCCACCCAAGACTGCAATCCAGATCCAAGCAGGAAAAAGCAAGAGCAAATATCCTCTGAATGGTCACTTGGTCCCCCTATGATCTACAGGTCAGGAGTACTGGAGGCAAGCACACAGCAGTAGCTGCAGCATCTGCTACCTCTCACCCCAGGGGCATGAACTAGACCACACTCTTCTGTCAACTAGTTCCAACATAGTTTCCCACTGAGCTTTTACTTTCTTTTTGACATTTATGGGTTGAGAAGTCTGGAAACCTCCACAGCTTCTGGTGATTCACTCTTCTGAAGTCTTCTCTGGCTGGTCTGTGTCACTGATTGCCTCCCCTTCCCTCCACCCCTGCTTCCCCCAGTCTCAAACTATGCTACTCACATGGGACTGTGATTGGCTCCCAATTCCATGTGATAGACCCTTCTTGTCATCCTTCCAAGCTTCCTTCAACAAGAGATTTGTTTCTCTCTGTTACTTTGTGGGTTCTGTAGCTCTAAAATGTGTTGAGTCATATTTTGCCAGTATTGGAGGCGGTTAGAGCGGAAGCTCAAGCCAGATTCCTGCCTCTATTCTGCCATCTTGACTCTGCCCCTAACATGTATTTTGTGGGTAGAATCAGGTCAAAATTCAGAAACTGATAGCAGTCAGTGAACTTTCTGAGACTTAAACTGATCTCGACTCCCTAAAGCCTATCCAAGGCCTACTGAATTCCATTATTTGGGAGACCCTGCCCAGAAACTCAGGTTTAGCATCAGAATCATTGTTAACCCTTCCCTTTCCTTACTCCCTTCTCATAGTCAATCAGTTGCCAATACCTGTGAAATCTGCCTCATGTCCCTTCAGGGGTACCTTCCTCTATGATAAAATAACATCTCATGTCCCTCATGTGCCTTCAATGTACCTTTTATGATACTATACCAAGTCAATGGACTAAAAATACAGCCTTCCATGATTTGCCTCCAAACTCCCTTTCTACATTACTAGCCCATATCCTTGCATTCCACACTCCAACGAAATTGGGCAACCAGACCTAATGGACATCAGGCCACTGCCCCTGACTGTCAAGTCAACCTTCTTCATCTCTACCTTGCAGAATTTTGTTTTTCTTCAAGGCTGAATTCAAGTACAGGTTCCAATCCCTGTATTAGATTGTTAGATTTGGGTTAGTAAACAGGGTTTTTGTTGTTTTTAAAAATATAAAATTTTAAATATAGATTGTTGGACAAAACCAAGAGTGCTTTCTTGAGAATTACCTGATCAAGATACTAATGTGATCATGTCTATAGAATGAGCACATAATTGTGGCATCTGTGGGAAGGATGAATTGGAGAGCAGAGAACTGAAGGGAGTTAGGACAAGATGATGAAGTGAATGAAAGTTCATGAAGGTGAATGAAGCTTGTATTCTACTAGGTATGAGGGACATTAAGACACACACATAAACATAGGTAAATATAGGTAAATATAGGTAAATACCTAAAGATAAATATAATGAGAATTAGGAAGTGATGTAAAACAGAGAAAGAAATTCAAAGCTTGAGAAAACTTGACAGACGAAAAGTATATATGTGAATGTAGGTGAATGAAGGTGAATGAAGGTAAATGTAGGTGAATGGAGATTATACACACATGCATAGATACATAGATATCTACCCAGTTGCATCCATATACATACTCTACTGTGATATACATATTTGTATATATTCATAGACATATACATAAACAATATATACATGTGTGTGCATAGGGATGTGTTTCTATAAACACATACATACAAATATGCATACACAAATGTGTGCAGTGATCCCTGATTTGTTGAAAATAAAATGAACCTTAGGATCATTGTTTGGGGAATTGGTCTAATAATTTACTCAGTAGGACAAAGAGAATTGACAAAAGTGAAGAGGTCCCTGAAGGAGCAACAAGAGAGACTTCCTTACCCAATTCATGTTTCTATTCCTCACTATTAATTAACAAATTAATAGCAGGATCAATAAAGGAGGTAAAGGAGTAAGAGATGAGGCAATCAGACAGATGGAATAACTGGAGTGGGAGATGAGTCCAAAACTGCAGGCCACTAAGCAGCAGAGGAATTTTACCAGCCCCTGGAGCATCCTTAGCTAGCTTTCTCATGATGGATATATTCAGAGGTGACTTGGGGGCTATTTACCCTAGGTTGATTTATTTATAAAAAGGCTACAGTGTCCCTTGTTCTCTATAGCATAGAATGCTGTAAGTCCAAATATCCAGAAACCGCTCAAGAAAATCTCTATTTTGGCAATGCTGACCAGCTCCTAGGCAGACCTCAAGCATCCCAGATCAGGTAAAACAAGCAGAGAAGGGAAACATCAGGGTGGGCATGTTAGAGACTGGCACATAGTCTTTCTGTGTCTTTTGCTTTAAAATAAATAAAGTATAACTAGACAAATCATGAGTGCAAGCTCAGCCTTTCCTCTTTAAATCTAAAGGGATCTTCATAGTACAAAGGGATACCAGTTTTTATTTGGAGTGTCAGACTCCTTCCAGAATAAATATTTGCGGAACCAGTGCTGATCCTCTCCTTCCATTGGCCACATGTCAAATGGCAAATAAAGTGGCATTGATTACTTACATCATGAGTTGTCCCTGGAAGCCACAGGTTCAGAAGTAGTGAATGGCATAGGAAGGTCATCAGGAGTTCCTTCATGAAGCCTTCCCTGATGCCCCTCTTCTCTTCCCCCAGCTGTAAATATACTTTTCCTCTCTCAAGTTTTCTCAAGCTTTGAATTTCTTTATCTTTTTTTACATCACTTCCTAATTCTCATTATATTTATCTTTAGGAATCTACCTATATTTACATATATATGTATATATGTATATGTATATATATATGTATTTATGTGTGTGTCTTAGTGTCCCTCATACCTAGTAGAATATAAGCTCGTTGAAGCCATAAACTGTGTCATTTTTTTAGTCTTTCTATTTCCAGCACTTAGAATAGTACCTTGAAAAGAGTAGGCACTTGGTAAATGTTTATTGAATGTTCTGTGAATGAATGGGTCTTAGAGGAGTGATGTCATACTTTCCAGGGACATTATGAGCTGAGAATGAATACTTGGGCATCATAGCACCCTAGGGCTAGAAGGAAACTCATAGGTAGACTAGTTCAACCCTTTCATTTTATACCCAAGGAGACTGAGTTCCAGGGAAGGAGCTGGTTTGCTGAAGGTCAGACAACTAGCATGCAACTTACCTTGGGGGAGGGTTTTCAAATTTCTAACATGATAGGACATGGCACATTGGAAAACATTGTAGCTTTGGAGACTGAAGGCCTGCATTCAAATCCTGATCACTTATCTGTATAATTTTAGGCAGACAATTTGATCTCTGACTCAGTTTCTTCATGTGCAGAATAAGGAAAATTGAATTCAATACCCTCCTGAGACTCTTCTAGTTCTAAATCTATTAGAATAAGTTCAGTGTTCTTTCTCTCAGTTTCATGCTCTCTCACTTCCTGGCATGAGTAGAGGATTTGCACAGAAAGGTAAGTTAGAAAGACTAACTGAGGTTGTGTTGTCTAACTGAAATGTTCAGTTAAGGAATTTTAACCTCAACCAATTGAAGCATAGGTATACATGTATATGCACATGCATATACTTGCCCATATTTTGCATATGTATGCAATACATGTGTATATATTGCATATGTGTACATATACCTTTGGGTACCATTGTTTTATTTTGTTATTTTTTTTAAAAGTATGAGTAACTCCATTTTTCGCTTTATTTACTATTTTATGAAACTGTTTCAATTCATGTAAGTCACCTGATTTTGGAGAAGTCACGTGATTACTCTCCCTCCCAACTATCACCAGACTTAAGAAATATCACATAACTACTCATCTCGCTCTCACCTCAGATTCCTCCAACCCCCTCCAACATCAAGAAACCAAGTGTCTCAATCATTAAATTCTATTTTTTCCTATTTTTCACTCCCTCCAAATTTTATATTAAATATGCAGAAACCAATGGTCAATGTCCTCAGCTACTGAAAGCCAGTTTCTTTCTTTCTTTTTTAATATTAATTTATTTTCTTGGTTACATCATTCATTTCCACAAGGTTTTGAGTTACAAATTTTCTCCCCTTTTTGCCCCTACCCCC
>CM053594.1:70568962-70585457 GCA_028646575.1 Pseudocheirus occidentalis | reverse complement strand
TCCAGTGCAGCTGATCTGCTCTCCTATAGATGCGGCTCCCTGCCCGATGCCCCAGGGCCATACCCGGCCAGGATTTTGGCCATGGCTCCCAGACTGCTGTGAAGAGCCCCACCTGCTGAGCTGCCTGTAGCAATAGATGTGCTTTCTGTCTTTTGGAGAGTTTTGGAGTTTGAAAATCTGTTTAGAGTCCCATTTTATGAGGTTTTTTTAGTGTGTTTGTGTGGGAGCTGCGGTTCCTTGCTGCTTCTATGCCACCATCTTGGCTCTGCCCTCCAAAGCCAGTTCATTTCTTCAAGAACATGCATTGCTAAGTGAATTGTTGTCTGGATGTCACCATTCCATTTCTTTACTACACCAAAACAATTTACAACCCACTAAGCAGGATGCACACATACATATGTAATCATTGAATCACATATTAATAAGACTAATAAAGGCCTATCTTGCATTCAAATACAACCTTAGGCTAACAAACAGTGTTAGATCTTTCCATATCTCAATGAATAATCTGATTAAATCCACTGATTTTACAGAGAAGGAAATCAGGAACCAATAGATTTGTCTAGGTAAGTGGCAGAAGCAGATGTCTAGATGCTTAATCTCATGGTCTTATCCCATAAATTAATGTATACTTAAATGATTCAAGAATCTCTGTTTTCACTGGTATGAGCATACCACATATTGTAAAAGGTTGTGATCCCCCAATTTGGTAGGCAGTCAATGAGACTTTCTGGGGCTGAAGATATCAGGCAGTTAGGTGTACAGTGCATAGAGCACCAGACCTGGTCCTGTCAGCAAGACTTGAGTTCAGATATGACCTCAGACAACTATTAGCTTGGATGAGCCACTTAACTTGTGACTGCATCAGTTTCCTCATCTGTAAAATGAATATTGGTAAAAACATCATCTTCTCTGGATGTTTTTGAGGATCAAATGAGCAAATAGTTTTAAATCACTCAGCAAAATTTAAAGTACTAATGTATACATACATGTGCACATACATCTATGCATATACCCATACATGCACACATATGTGTATATGTGTTTAAATATACACGTAATTTAAATACATGCTAATATATAAGCATATATAAATACAGGGATAGTATGGGGAGATGGGGCTCCTAGGATGTAGAGTTGGCAGAAGGTCTGTTGAAAGTCAATAGTGAAATAATGATAAAGCCACAATCTGCATGGCAGTTTTGGCAGGCAAGGAGGGAGTGTGACTGGGATGGTTATGAGAGAGATCAACCTCAGAATTTGGTATATAGTTATATTGAATTCTCATCACTCCCATTTTCAATTACTATCCCACGCATCATGGCAGCTCAGAGATTCTGAGAGTATTATGCATTTTCTAGGGACTGGTGAGGTCTTTCTTAGGTAGAATTCAAGTTCTTGGATGATAAAGGTTATTTGTTTTTTGTAGGTATATACGTAACAGTTAGTACACTTCGTAGAAAATAGGAGATGCTTACTAAAACTTTGTCACTGGATTAATTTGCAAGAACAGATAAGCCACAGTGTTATGGAAGGGTCAAAGGGGTCTGGGGCCCTCTCTCTTAGTAATGGGCTCCTCAGTTCATACAGTCTGGGGCAAGTCTGGGCTATAAAGAGAGAGGAGTCAGGCTAGTAAAACTAAGGTATGTTTCATGTCCAGGGTTACCCTCAAAGGAAGCAGAAATGTCCTCAAGGCATAATGTAGATCAAGTATAAAATAGCTGTTCCTTGAAGGGCCTCAGGCATGCTCACTTCCCAAGTGTTCAGTTCAGTTCACTCTCAAGAGGCACTCTTCCATCTCCTCCCCAGCAACCCTGACCACCTAGAAATATCTCTGAGGCCTATGAGACCTGCTCTTCTGCTAAGTAAATTTGCTATTTAGTGGCTAGATCTAGTCCTGTTCAATTCCCAACTAGCTCAACTCAGTCTCCAGATTCCTTCCATCCATCCCCCCTTTTCAACCTCCTTTTAGCTTCTTACAAACTCAATCAATCAATATGTATTATTTAGGTAAGTTGTGCCAGGCACTGTGCTAAGCACTAGGGATACAAAGAGGCAAAAGAAGGCCCCTGCCCTCAAGGAGCTTACAATCTAATGAGGGAAACAACACGGAAACAAATATAAACAAAGCAAGTTCTATGTAGGATAAGTAGAAAATAATTAATAGGGGACAAAGCATTGAAATTAAGAGGGGTTGAGAAAGACTTCTTGGAGAAGGTGGTATTTCAATTGGAACTTAAAGGAAAACGGGAAGGTCAGTAGTTTGATTGAAGGAAATAGAGCATTCTAGACATGGGTAGGGGTCAGAGAAAATCCCTAGAAACAAGAGATACATTGTCATTTCTAGGGAGCAGCCAGGAGATCCAGTGTCACAGAATCAAAGAGCACATGTTGGGGAGTACGTAAAAACCCTGGAAGGCTAAGAGGTGGCTAGGTGATGATGAGCTTTGAATGTCAAACACAGCATTTTGTATTTGCTCTTGGAAGCAAAAGGAAGCCACTAGAGTTTACTGGGTAGGGGTGGTGACATGATCAGACCTACATTAGGAAAAGCACTGCAGTGACCAAACAGAAGGTAAATTAGAGAAAGCAAGCTCCTTGAGAGTAGGAACTGTTTAGTTTTCTTGTATTGGTATCCCCAGAGCATAGCACCGTGACTGGTAGAGAGTGAGTGCTTGAGAAATGCCATTTCTATCCAATGATAATGACAGTGATGATGATGATGAAAATTTGCATTTACATAGTACTTAAGGGTCTGTAAGATGATCTATAAATATTACTTTTTTCCCTTCCCCAAATCCTGGGGAGTTGGTTCTTTTATTATCCCCCTTTTATTGATGAGGAAGCTGAGTGAGACAAAGGTTGTCAGTCAAATAAGCCTTTACTCAGCATCTACGACATTTAGAGAGTGTGCTAAGTGTTTTTCCCAGGGTCAAATAGCTAGTAAGCATTGGAGGACAAATTTGAACTCAGGTCTTGACCTGAGTCAAGCGTTCTATCCATTATGCAACCTCACTGCCCCCATCCATCTATTTGTCCACCGATCCATCCATTTATTCTCCTCATGCAAAAGAAGAGCACAAAATGCAAAAGATTCAGAAGAATACATTAACAAAATCAATGAGCACATTAACCCATAATTCCTATTATGTTCTACCTGGAAGCTGATACTTAAAACATTAAACATGTGGAGTTTTAGTACTATTCATGAATAGCTATTTCACTTTCCTCTTGATTCCACACTGCCTAAAGAATTCCCTCAAAACCTCATGTCCTCTGTCAAGCCAGAGCATGCCTTGGGCTCATCCTATAGATGATCTTCTTTTCTGAGGAAAGATAGTTTGAAGGAAAAAAAGAAAACTTCCTATTTCCAGACATCTTTTTCTGTAGAAACGAGGACCTCCCAGAGGTAACTGATAGTGGAGTGTAGAACACTGGGCCTGGAAATATGTTTTCTGATGATCTTAGGGGACCCCTGTGAAAGGGTTGTTCAACCCCCAAAGAAGTTGCGACTCACAGGTTGAGAACTTCTGTCTTAGGGGAACATGATAATAATAGCTGTGGGACTGTGGTCAAGTCATCTTTTTTAAGCCTCCATTTTCTCATCTGCAAAATGCTTGATATATAGCAGACTCTTTATCTCTTCCTTTCCATTTTCCATTCCTGAGACAGCCACCTGTAATGCCATGCACAAGCAGCTTTCCAAAAGAATGCTACTGTGAACAGCTTTTAAGGTTATGATTAAACAGTATAGTGAACACTCTATTTAATCCATAACAAATCAAAGCAAAACATTCACAAAAAAATCAAGGTACAGTATTCATAATATTACAACTTAGCACAGAAAATCACAATATAGTGTTCACAACAGCTTATCATTAAAATGGCCACATAGTTTTCACCAAAGTGGTCACAATAGCTTTGAACAAAGAACAATCATTTTGTGTCCCTAAGGAAGTTTGCCTCCTTACTCAGTCATTCAGTCATCTCAGAGTACAACAGTCAATCTTCCACTGATGGGGCAACTAGGTTAACTCAATCAGTCACTTACTAAGTATCATTAATCATTAAGTACAATCATTAGAAAATACACAAATGCCCACTCCTAGGTCACTAGTAAGCCATGTTATCATCGCAGCATTCAATACCCAAAGAGAGGTCTTTTCTTCATCTTGACTGGGGGCCAGTTCTCAGATTCCCTGGATCCCCTTCTATGGTCCCAGATTGTACCTGGATTCACCAGATTGGATTCACCTGGGTTCAATAGCAGACAGCTCCCAGTTCCTTGTCCAGCTCTCCAGGTAGGTTCTGCTACACACTGGAGTCCGCAGGGTCCAGTCCATCTCAAATCTTTCTCTATTTCTGTTCCCAAGAATTCAAGGCTCAACTAAGACACAAACAAAATCTCAGCATCCTCGTCATACTTCCTCAGTCTTCGGCTTCCTCAGTCTTCTCCTGGTCCCCTGGGCTCCTGGGCTCCTCTGTCACCTGGGTTCATGGGCTCCTGGGATCCTGGCCTCCTCACCTCCTGGGCTCCTCTTCAGAAGAAGTTTCACCACCACAAGTTCTCTGGAAATTCTGACTGTTCCTCTCTGGGGCTTTTCTTATATACACACAGTCTTTGCTACTTTCTGTTTCAGTCAACTCCTTCCTGTTATGTCAGGGACAGGGGTTCCTACTTTCTGTTTCTTTCACAGAGGATTGATCAATTACTAACTGTTAAGTACCTGCTACTTTGCTTAACTTGAAACAAGGTGCTAAATACCTGCTTACTTGCTAATATAAAAAGGAACTTCAAATCTCAGTACTGTTACATCCCACTCCTCCAGGATCCTTGACCTTACAATTTCAGCCTAAATGGCCATGGATCCTGGATCCTGGAACAAATAGAGGCACTATACTTTGTAATCTTACCAACTGTGCCATAATGTAATGCCATGCACAAGCAGCTTTCTAAAAGAATGCTACTGTGAACAGCGTTTAAGATTCTTATTACACAGTACACTGAACACTCTAAAGGCTGAATCTCAGGACAGGCTATCTATACTCAGAGAAAGGAACATAAGCATAAGTGTCACAAAGGACAAAGATCCAGGCTCAGGCTTCTCTGAACAACACACATGCCCATTGTCATAGCTGCTACTGAGTAGTATTACACCCATTTTATAGATGAGAATCTTATAGATTAATCTATGTAAGAGACATAGGTAACAATTACATTGGGTAACAAATTGAAAAGTCATTTGAAATCAAGAGTGGACTAAGGTTCCTAGACTGCATCAAGAAAGGCCTTGCTTCTTGGAATAAGGGGATAGCCCAATTGTCCTCTGCCCTGGCCAAACATATGCAGAGTATTCTGTGGAGTTCTAGGCAACATAATGATCAAGTACAGATGAGTCAAAAGAACACAGCCAACATGGTAAATGAAGGACCAGGAGATAATGCCATATCAAGGTCAACTGAAAGGAAGGGGGCTTCTTTAGTAAAGAAAAAAGGAACTCTTAGGGGAACATGGGAAGCAAAATGTATGTTCTTAGGCATTTGAAAGACTGTCATGTAAAAAGAAGACTAGGACTCTCTTTTTTTTCCTCTCCTCTTTTTTCCCCTTTTGGCTATAGAGGAATTAGGAAGTTACAAAGAAGCAAATTCAGGGTGAAAATTCACCCTGACTTCTTATTAATTGTATCAGGGAAACATTTCTTAAGAGTTAGAGCAATATGTGACTAGGGGAAGAGGTCATGACCCAACACTCAAAGAGAGAATTGTGCAAGAAAAAGGGATAATTGTGATTATATTTATACATAATGTATGTATGAAAGTACATTTATGTATATGCATATGTATCTATAGATATACGTATACATATACATACATACATACATTTACTACCAAAATCACTAAACAGTACATACCCTTGTAATGGTAATGGAATTTGGAGATGCCCCTGAATTGACTTGGCTTTTGGGTTGAGTGTTAAAACCCAGAGCTTGTGAATTCCACTTGTGCAATGAACTTGTTGATGTGAAGAGAGAAGGCTGAACTGGGAGGAGCCATGAATAGAAAAGAAAGGCTCAAGCCCAGAGAAGGCCAGAAAAAGAAAGACTTTTGGGAAGAGCAGTATCCAGTATTATGGAGCCTGAGTTGCTGAGAGCCCATTGGAGCTGCCCAGGACTTTTGAGGACTGCCACCTGGAGCTGCTGAGAACTGAGGAGGCATGGCTGTAACTCAGAACTCCCAAATTTAAGAGATCCATCAGACTCAACCTCCCTGATACATGAAATCACAAAAATAGGCCAGTCATGCCCAGCAGTTATTAAAATCTACCCCTTTACCACTATCACTCTTCTAAAATAAAAGAATTAGTTTTCCAAAAATAGGAGGTAGGGGTTTTCTCCCTATTTGAAGTGCTCTAGAAAGACCTGGCTATCCTTCTATCTGTCATGATGCAGATAGGATTGTTGCTCAGGTACAGTTATGAATAGGATTCATTTAAAGTTTCTTACAACTCAGAGATTCTGGCATATTAGTGAAATAAAGTGACTACAGAATACAAATTCAAATGATAATAATGATAAATTATAATAGCTTCTATCACAACAGATCTTTACAATTTATAAAACACTTTCCTTCTGACAGTCCTATGAGGGTCTTATGATGTGCAGGTATGATCCACATTTGTAGATGAAGAAAATAAGGCCTCAGAGAGAGGAAATGACTTACCTGAAATAATTTCATAGCTAGTGAGTGAAGGAGTTAGGATTTAAACTGGTCTCCCCATACCAAGTGTAGTTTCCAATATATGGAACTGCTACATTTCTTGTTTTCTAGGGCCCACAGACTCCCAGTCCCCTCCTCTACTCTGCCTTCAGCCAAGCATGGTCTGTGTATATCACCGGCCACTCTGTGTTTGACAGTTGTGACTTTAGCCTATGAAATATAAACCAATTCTCCTAAAATATGTAAGTCGCCCAAAATAAATTGTGTGGTTACCTGTGAAATATAGTCGCATGGCTCTAACAGCCCGCCTGCTCCTGATATCATAATTTCAGTACCCAACCAGCGGAGATCATGGTTTACATCAAACAGTGAAAATGTGGTAGAAGGGACCAGAGAAAAAAAGAAGAAACCCATGGAATAAATGTCATTTATCAAAATGAAGAACATTTTGTGTATCATCATTTATTTGGGGGATTCTTCCTCATTGGTGAAAGAGAACATGGAGAAACTTGGATGTGGGGGCCAAAATGAAGAAGAGAACTATTTATAATCATGTTGGAACTGAGAAGGCATCATCTCATTCCCCTCCTCAGCCTCCTGAGGGTTTTCTGTGATGAATCACATCAGTATTTGATTTATACCCTGGGTTCTGGGATGCAACTCAGCACAAGTGCCAGAATGGCCTTGATTTGGTATCCAAATGTTCATCCAGTATTCTAGCAGGACATAGTGTGGAAGACCTTGGACCAGAAATAAAAAATCTTATTTTTAAATTCCATTTATGCTACTAACTCACTGAGGAAACTGGGAAAAAATCCCCTCTCCTCTCTGGGCCTCAGTTTCCTCTTTTATGCAATGAATGCCTTATCCCTTCTAGCTCAGATTTCCCAACTTTTTCATACCATTCTCACCTCCTTCATCTACCACAGTCTTTTTGTTCACCCAATCTAACACAACTGGTTAAGATGCTAATTTCATTGGCTTCAGAGAGGTGGACAGGAGTGTAAGGCTTCATTTCAAATCACAGCCCTTCCACTTGCTAGCTGTGTGATTTGGGGAAAGTCATTTGGGAAAGTCTCTGAGCATCAGTAAAATTAATTGATTGGGCTAATTGGTCTTTAAAGTCCTTTTCAACTTTAAATCTCCAATCCTGATCTTGCAAGCTATAAAATGGAAATGACAATAAATATTGTCCTGCCTCCCTCCTGGGATTATGAAAATCAAAAGCATAAGTGCTCTGTATCCAGAAGGCATAGATTAAATGTAAACTATGATTATTTTCTTCAAGTACTACAGATAACATGGATTCTCCTACCCCTGATGCAAGGTGCAAATCTGTATGCCTTTAGGAGATAGCCTTCATTAACAGCTGCAGATAAAATAACATCCCTCAGTAGCTGATCTGCTGTTGATGAGTGAACAAGCCTGGCCCATGCATAGCACATGCAATCAGTCCCTGGCTTGTCCTTGTAGCATTTCCAGCCTGGTACGGCCTACCCAAACTTGCACTCTGTTGGGATAGTATGAGAGAACTGAGGATCATCTATTGTAAATAAGAATCAGAGCCTTCTAGTGGAGGAGATAAGATTAAGAACATCTATGATGGGAAGAAGCATGGTACAGCAGAAATATCAGTGGTTCCAGAGTCAAAGGACCTCGATTTGAATTTCACCTCTCATTCATAATTGCCCAGATGTCTTTAGGTAAGTTACTTAACTCCTTTGCATTACAATTTCTTTATTTATAAGATGAGAGGGTTGGATGATCCTAATCCTCCACCGTAGTCTTCTGCCAATGCATTATGGCATAGATGTAACCATGGGGATCTCCTGGGCTAAGCCAGTGAATGTAAACCTTAGCAGATCCTTCACAGCTGGGGTTGAAAGATTCCAGTAAAAGAAGAATAACTTTGAACACAAGGCTCTATGGAACTTTTAGTTGTCATTGGATCCCTGGATCTTTTCCTGAGACCTTTTAAAGACTTCAAGAAGTAGACTTAGAGATGGTAAGGGTCATGGAATGTTTCAAACTTCCCTGCATAGGGAGTATGGGACATTCAGACTAGCACTTCTGCTGTGAGGGCTTGCTGAGCCCTTTTCAGGGTTACTCATCTACCTTTGAGGTCTATCTTCACACAACTCTCACCTGTGGCTTCAAGAAACTGTGGCATGCACAGTAAACCATCCTGGCAGAGTGACAAAATCAGGTTGAGGGTAATTAATAGGCTTCAAACCCAATGGTGAGTTTAGGAGGATGTCTGCCTCAAGCAGACTTTCCCTTCAGTGGAGTGGGTCGTTGAGAATAATTTGTTTCAATGGCCATGAAAGTGGAAGAAGAAGGTTCTGGGAGAACACTTAGAGCTTGGTCAGGTAACAAAGACACCAAGGTCATCCATTGCATTGTGGGTCATCGCCAGTCATCCTGACTTTTGTCTTGGTGCTGAACTTGGATGATTCTGAAAAAAGAGAGTGAGACTGATGACTTTGTGCAGCTCTGTCTCACTTAAACCCAATTCACATGCCAGTCACAACATCACCAACAATGTTATTGGTCCTTTTCAATTATGAAAGACTAGTAACAACAAGGTGATTCAATGGATAGAGTGCTGGGCTTGGAGTTAGGAAGACCTGAGGTCAAATCTATCCTCAAGTACTAGCTATGTGACCACTTAACTTGTGTTTGCCTCTGTTTCCTCTACTGTAAAATGAATATAATTTAAAGTCTCTGGCATATAATAGAAACCACATAAATATTTATTCCCTTCCCTTCTCTCCTGTGTAGGATAAATGGAGGAGTATGGACAGAGTTTCCACAGGAGAGAGCACATGTTTAAAGAGTCTGGCTGGAAGGAGGAGTTGTGTTGAGTGCTTGGGAGTTTAGTGAGTCAGCGCACCTGAGAGAGAGAACAGAAGTACAAGCAAAACTTGGAAATATTGAGATATGTAATTATAATAATTGTCTTTGTTATAATTATATTTACCAGAGTAATAGCTTTGTGGTACAATAGTCCCATGCTGAGTGCTCTGCTAGGCATTCTTTTAAATTCATATCACCAGAATCCTATGTAGTAGCACAGCCCACTTGGTGTGTAAGACACAATGCTAGGCACACAGAGAGGATTAAAAAAATGAATTGTACATTCTTCCTGATTTCAAAGAGTTCACCATCCAATTATGATGAAAGGAATCTATTCATGAAAAGGTAACTTTTTAGATAGCTCACACATTGGCAATGCATTAAGGTTTCCAAAACCTTTCTCCACAGCACCACTATAATCTAAGTAGTACCCATGATTTTATGCCCATTCCCACACATGGGAAAGCTGAGGCTTAAGGAGGTTATACAGGGATTTGGGGTAGGAATCACCCCATATCACACAGCCAAATAAGTGAATAAATTTCTCCTTGAAACAAGGTCTCTTGACTTTCTTGTCATTTGACACCCAGTTTAGTACTTTTTTCTCTATACTGAGATCACTTTCATGGCATAAAACAAACCAGTGAACAGATACTAATAACAACAACAATTAATCATGGACATTAGCACTTTTAGCATTTATATGTATTTGCATTTATATACCATATATTTAGGTGCACAATTTGGAAATAAGTACATATCACATATTGGTATATCTATTTGTATGTCTGTATTAATATAGATTGCAAAGAACTTTACAAATATTGTCTCATTTGACCCTCACAATAACTCTGGGAGTTGAGATGAGGAAACTAAGGTAGACGGAAATTTTAACTGTCTTGTACAGTCATACAGCTAATAAGTAGGTGAGACTGGATCTGAACTGAGGCCTTCATGACTCCAGGTCTAGTGTTCTATCTATAGCAGCACCAAGATGGATGTTATAGATACCATACAGGACAAAGATGAGTATTTTCCAGAAAGTGTCCCTGGTAAATTATGATTTCCAGGAGAAAAGAGATCAAATCTCATTTCAGAAACAAACTAACCCAATGTGTATGAAATATTGACTGGAAGATTCTGTGGCCCAACCACAGTACTGGATAGTGGCAAAATGGAAAGGCCTAACCTCATAGAGCCCATGTTTTAGTAATGGGACATGATACATGTTAAAAATTGTGTCATAAAATATTATATAACAAATATTTTAGGAAGATCTATACAAAGTATGATGCAACGTCCAGGGAGGAAGAGGTTGTTACTTAAAGTGGGTATCAGTCAAGTTAGTTAGCAAGTATTTATTAAGGAATTAATAGGTGCTGGAGATATAAAGAAAAAAAAACAATTCCTGCCCTCAAGGAGCATCTATTCTCATGGAGAAGACACCATGTAAATTCTTAGGCACGTTGATGATATGCTACATCATATGTATGTATGTATGTAGTATGCTAAATCATACTACAGTGAAGGATAGGGAAGGAAAAGAACTGGAACTAGAATTAAACAACCTGGGTCCAAAATCCTAACTCTGATACCTGCAATCTTGGTGACACTGGGCAAGTCACTCTCCTCCATGTCCAACTTGAGCCTGTTCTCTTATCTTTAAAAACAGTATGTTAGAATCTGGAAGCTAGATGACTGCATCAGTATGGGGAAAAGAAGCCCTCCTTGGGTTACCAGTGGGGGAGGGTAACCTTGCCATAGGATCTATTTAGTATTGATGTAGTAATCTACTCAGGGATGGTACGGTCACCCTAATGCTGCTGGTTACATTTTCTCAAAGGCTACTCTTCATTCATGGTTAAATAATACACAAAGTCCTATTAGGCAAACATGGGATCATTTGTAGGAGTCCCTGGTTAGAAGAGTATTCTACATCAGGGAAGACCTTAAGACTCACACCCACACTGGAGAATCCTACAATAGAGCCAGGAAAGCATTCTGTAAGCAAACTTGCAGTTACTATCAAGACAACAGATGATGTGCCTAGAAATTTCCGTAGCACATAATCATTGCTAGCAGCTATTAAGACAAGAAATCCTAATAACAAGCATCACTCCCACATGACACAGTTCCCTCACTGGCTTGCAGTACAGCTGCCCCTTGGTTTAACCTTCTACCCACATTCCCAACTCAACTCCACCCTGTACTGTTGACTCCTTCCTTCCCAGGAAGGTTAGGTCCCAATTGTCTCAGATCAAACAGGCCACTGCTCACTCTCAGCACCATCATCACCTCCTAAACTAACATTTTGGGGGGGGCAGTAGAGGAGGGAAGGCTTTGGGTGAAAAAATACTAACTATGGCTCTAACATCAGTTGCCTTAACTTTCCCTTAGCCAAAGATGTTTCAAGTATAAACATTCATTCTAATAGTAATAGTAGGCATTTAATTTTAACTTGCTTCAAAATTTGAAAAATGTCTTATGTGTCTTAGCCTCACTTTCTCAGTCAATAAATATTTATTAAGTATTTACTAAGTGCCAGGCACTGTGCTAAACACTAGAGAGAGCTAGAGAAATAAGACAGTCCCTGAGCTTGAGGAGTTTACAATCTATGGATGAGACAAAATGCAAATAACAATGCACTAAAATGCTATATAAAGGATAAATTGGAAATAAACAATGGGGGCGGAGGTACTAAAATAGAGACTGTTGCAGTAGTGTATTACTTAGTATCCCTGCCTCAAGTCCCTCCCCTCTCCAGTCCATCTTCCACTCAGCTGTCAAACTGATCTTAAAAATAACTCAGGTCTAATCATGTCACCCTCATTCCCATTCAATAACGCCAGTTGTTCAATATTACCTCTAGGATTAAATATAAAATCCTGTGTTTGTCTTTTTTTTTAATTCATCACACTCTGCCCCCTTTCTACCTTTAAAGTCATTTTACACCTTACTCTCATCCACATACTATTATACTATTCCATCTAGTGACAATAACCTCCTTGTTTGTTCTTCAAATGGGAAATTTCATTTCCTAATTCCAAATACTTTCCATGGTGGTCCTGAATACCTGGAATCCTCTCCTTCTTCATCTTGATCTCCTGGCTTCCTTTAAGTCTGAACAAAAGTTTAATGTTCTATATGATTCCTAACCAGATCATTTTTAATATTGTTGGCTTCTCTCTGATATTAACGCCAATACATCATTATGATCATCATCATCATCATCATCATCATCATCATTTCTCTCTCTCACACACACACTCACACACACACACATACACACACACTCACGCAAGTACATGACTGTTTCTATATTGTCTCCACATTAGAAAGTGAAGTCCTTGAAGGCAGAGAATGTATTTTGTATTTGGAGCCCCAGATTTAGCATGATTTTGCCGCATAGAAAATGCTTAATAAATTCTTATGGACTTAAATTAAATGTCAGGCAAAAGGATTCTTAACTTATTTTGGTGCTAATAGGAAGCTAATGAACATTTTTAAGCAGTAAATGACTGGACCAGATTTAAGCAAAAGCATGCTTATTCTAGCTGCAGCACAAGATATAATTTGGATTGAAGATGGGATAGAAACAACAATTAAGGTATATTTTTTATAACAGGCCAGGAAAATGGTAATGGGAACCCTGACTAAAATAATTTCAATGGATATGAACAAGAAGGTATGGTTATGGGAGATAGTGAATGAGGGAGAAACCAGACACCAGCTAGTAACTTAATAAATACAAAATTAAATAGGGAGGGGAAAATGTACCATGGCACCATGTTACAAATGTGTTTTGAAGTCACTGAAGGTTTGGTTACACAGGAGATATAGATATGTGCAAGGAAGGAAGATCCAAGAGTCTGATCATCCTCTTTGAAATTGTGGGGAATACATATTCAAATTCATGCCCTTGGAAAAGACTTCTTGTGAAAAGTACTGATCCCCAAGTTTTTTTGTAGCTTTTCTACATGTAATACAGGGAGACACACATTAATAAGTGCCTGGAATTAGAACAATTGTTTGTGAACTGAATATAGATGAAGGATTTGCATGAAATCCCTAGTCATAAAAGGCTAATTATGTGAGTAGGGAGGACTGTTGTTCCAGTAAATGTAAGAGGACTTGACAACTCTCGGACTTACCAGCCTGATGTTTAGAGTAGTCAGATACACTATACAAATGTTTTAGTCTAAAGAGAAGAGACTTGAGTCTTGTTCTATCTGTGCTACTGATTCTGTTTTATGCTGCAAAGTGTTCCCCACACAAAGCTGGCCACCCCACCAGACTGTAGAATTAAGAAGAGAGTAAGAAAAAAGTGTGGAGAACCATTGGAAATGACTTTCTCAAGAATTTTAACCACAATGGAGAGAAGAGATAAAAGCTAATAGTTGGCAGGGATGGATAGTGATGGTTTTCTGAGGATGGAAGATGTGTGGGCATATCTGTAGATAGTAAAGAAGTATCCAATAGATAGGGTGAATTAAAGATAAGTGAGAGAGTCTGGAAGACAAAGGGAGGTAATCTGTTGGGGAAGACAGGATGAAATGGGATCACTTTCACAGGTAGAAAGGCAAGAAGAAGGGTCACCTCATTATGTGAAATGGAATTAAGGGAGAAGGTGTCTTAGTGATCTGAGATAGGACTGAGGAAAGAAGAGTGAGTTCTCAGCAAATGACCTCTATGTTTATTAACTTGAATTAAATGCCTGGCAGAGGAATTTTTTTTACTTATTTGGGTGGTAATAGGGAGTTAATTTTTGAGCTGAAAAGTGGCAGAACAAGATTTATGCACAGTTCTCAGTTGAGGAAATTAGGTGGAATCATGCGACATTTGAAGAGGAATGAAAAGGCCGGGAACAGATGATGCAGAGAGTGAGACAGTGAGTTAATTAGGGAGGTTTAAAAGGCCTTGCCTTATAGTAGTGAGGGCCCAGTTAAAGTTATGTAACATAAGTTTGTAATGGACACCATCTGCGTAATTTTATGCTTCTCTCTACCCTCATTTTAGCCACAAATGTAGGAGTTAATATGTAAGGAAGATTTTAACCTCATTCCCTTCCCTTCTCAATCTTACTCTTATAGTTAACCTCTATACTTGAATACCTTGCCCATTGTCCTATAGATGCTCATGACTTGCCGAACAAGCCTGAAATACCACCAAATTGTCTTTGTTTCTCCTACTCTTTCTATTCTGACCGTCCCTAGAGGGATTTGCATGCAACCATCCAAATAGGCCAACAAACAATTTTTATTTTTCAACCTCGAGTGAGCTTAGATGGCTACTCACTGACCCTTTCCTCACTGACTATTATACTATATGACTGATATTATAAATCTTCTTTTCTTACTTCAGACAACCTTTCAATTAACCAACAATTAACATGTATTTAAGAGCCAATAATGCCTTTTTCAGAAAATGAACACTTAGGAATCTGCAACTTTCTTAAGAAAATAGAGGCTACACAACTTCAACTCCCTCTCCTTTCTTGTTCTATATCTTAAGAGGTCTCTGTGTTACTCTTTGCACCATTTTCTCCTTCTTTGGTTCAGTCTTTGATGAAGAGGTGTCATTTGTTCATGAAAGGCACAACTTATCTAGAAAAAGAAAGCTTGATCAATAGTAACTTAAACTATGTAAAAGTGGAATGGTCTGCCTGGAAAGAAAGTATGTTCCTATTCACTGGAGGTATTCATTTAAAAATAAATGCTAATGTGTTAAATTTGTTGTAATAGTTAGCCAGGTACAGGTTAGACAGTATTGGATTCTGTGATTATATGATACTAATTACCTGCGCAAAACTGTGAAAATCACATTGCCTTTCTGTACCTTATTTCTTTTATTTGTAAAGTAAACGCATAAAGCTTAGTGATCCAATAAATCCTTTTGCATATTATAAAGCACTGTGTAAATGTAACTTTTTATTAATATGATGATTGCATAAATCTGGTAAGCCTTCATCACAATGTGTTGGGTTGGTCCTTAACAGTCAATATTGCCCTCCTAATTAATTCAATTTGATTTAATAAACATTTATTAAGTGACTACTATGTGCCAGGCACTATGTTATAGACTGGAAATCATTATTCTATCTGTGTCCTCTAGATGCCTTTGTGCCTAGTGTCTGCTTTTCCTTCAATCTGTGCTATACCTTTAGCCCTAACAGGCTGATCTCAGTCACGTCCTGAAATGAATCAAACTCATAAGTGAAAGACTACAATATCATTAATTGAGATAACATGGGAGTGAGAGGGTGGAGTCAATATGGCGGCATAGAAGCAGCCAAGTTTTGCAGCTCCCACACAGCCACCTTAAATACCCATAAAATATGACTTTAAATAAATTTTAGGGCTCCCAAACCCACAAAAATACAAAAAACACATATCTCGGTGAAGGTAGCTCGGCAGGAGGGGCTCATCACAACAAGCTGGGAAACGAGGCCAGCCCAGCCCAAAAACGCAGCCTGGCCCCAGGGCATTCGCAAAAAGCCACAGCTGTACTCTACAAGAGAGTGGATTGCCAGTACCTGGTGCAATCTCCACATTTATCAAGCCAGGAATAATAAAGCTAAGAAAAAAGAGCAGTGGAATTCAAGCTAAATTTGGGGAGAAAAAAAGCAGTCTGGCCAAACTGCCCCCAGGGCAAGGAAGCAGCCCAACCCTGCTGCCTCAGACCTCCTGGCCTGTGCATAGCAGGGGGGCAAAAGGAATTGATCAAAGGCCAAGGGCTCTTGTGTTGAGCAGCCTGGATCCAGATCGTGGTCTTGGGTGGTGGTCCTGGGGTGCGCTTTCAATGAGCCAAAGCTGGTGGGGGCTGCAGCACCCACCTAATACCTCTGGCAGCTGCGAAAATCCCAGTGATTTGGAACAGAGCTAAAAAATCAAGCAATTAACTGACTGGCCAATATGAGGAGAAC
>CM053594.1:70557991-70568462 GCA_028646575.1 Pseudocheirus occidentalis | reverse complement strand
GCAGAGTGTGTCAGCATTCTGTGGCAAGTATTACCATTGGCCCTCCTGGGAAGAAGTGAAAGAGTTAAAGTCAATATACCCAGGTATATCTAGGCTAAGCACAACTATGTGACTATCCTGTAGGGATTATTCAATTCAATAAATACCAATTCACTCTCTATTCAATACAACGGCCCCTTGGTGTTATAGTGGATAAAGCTGGAGAGGATGGACCCCGAGTCAGGAAGACCTAAGAGCAGATTTTATCTCAGAAATTTACCTGTTCAAACTTGGGCAAGTACCTTATCTCTGCCAGCATTAGTTTCTTCATAGGTAAAGTGATCCTAATAATAGCACCTATCCCTAGGACTGTTATGAGAATAAACTAAGATAATACAATTGTAAAGCACTTTGTAAACCTTAAAACAGCATAAATGCCAGTTATTATTCTATTATTATAATCATTATTATATTATACTAAGCGCTGCATGAGACTGGATAAGGCACCTAGTTTAGATAATGTACAGTCCTTTACCTAATGGAGTTTACAATCTGGAAGCAGAATATGACATATACAGTTCACTGTTTCAATGGCTTATATTTACACAGAATTACAGGATACCAAAATTAGATAGGACTTCAAGAGCCATATCATTTAACTTCTGTGTGACTAAGAAACATCTACAATCCTTCCCCTAAATAGAGAACATCTGTATGTTCCATATATGGTTTTCATGAATTACTGTGTCTATACAAATGCAGGTCTAGATGTCTAATTTCCTAGTGACAAGTCTCCTTGCACTTAGCTAAGCTGGTCTTTGGTTGGCAGATATACCAACTATTATCATGCTCATCCTCAAAGACTTTGAGGCTTGTTTGGAACTTCTAGACTTTTCCTTCCATTTGATACAGTTTTTGAGAACTTGCAGTATCTTCATTTTATGGTAAGGCTTTGCAGGCAGACTTCAGTGGGGGTACACATACAAAAATCATTATAAAATTAAAATAATTCAAGGTAAGTTCATAAGCAGTGTACAAACACAATTCTGTGTGAAATCTGAAGGGGGATCAATGAAGGCTTACTGGAAGAAGTGATATTTGGCTTAGGATTTAAAGGACTGGTGAGAAATCGACATGTAGAGTTGTTGAAAGAGGATAAGGGCATTCCAGGTACAAGGAATAGTGTGAATAAATGCAAAAAGCACAGTCAAGCACAAGACATATATTGTAAGGGATTTATCCTAAAGCATAAAGTTTTTTATCCTAAAGCTTTATCCTAAAGCATAAAGTTCATGGAAGGGAGTAACATGAGATAATGTTAGAAAGGCAACATATCACCCAATTGTGGAAAGAATTGCAATGCCAAGCAAAGAAGTTTTAATTGTTGGTTAGATAATTGAGAATCACAGACTAGGTGGAAGTAGTGCCTAGACATCATACCACTGACTATGTAGGGAAAGTCCACTCCTTTTATTCCAGTCAGGTGGAGCAGAGCCTAAATCAGGCATATGCTTCATGGTACCACCATGTTAGCACAGAGACCAGAACCAAGGACAACGCTTGGTCACTTCTGTAATTTGCACTGCAATCATTATGAAGCTGAAATTCAAAGTTAGTACTAACATCCATAATATCATTGTTTTTGAATGAAGATCTCCAGGAAAAATGCTTTTCTGGTCAGAAAATACTGCTCCACATACTTCTTGGGAAATTTAGCTAGCCACCTGATCGCTGACCTTCCCTCACAGCTGAGCCTTCTCTAGCATCTTACCAGCAGTGAAGTCAGGAAAGTAGAACCAGTCTCTGAAGTGAGTTCCCTCTCTCTACCACAACTCTCTTCCGTTTGGATGCAGGCAACAATTCAACACTATAGACAAGTAATCTCTTTACAGGCTGTTTCATCATGAATCAGCACCAGGCAACTATTAATCTTCAATCATACTTTTATCAAGTGTTTATTTTCTCCATCTCTCTCTCTCCCTTTCCAAGACTAGGGATATCAATATAGCAGCTGTCATGGGTTGTTACCAACTGCATTTTCCCCACTATTATAGCAAAATAAAGCCAGATAGCAAGTGACTCAAAATGCAGTACAATAGACAGCTTATCTGGGAATGAGCAGGGAGCTGTCCACTGGAATGATATTGGATTGTCAAATCTGTGTACGTATCTCTTTGGTACACAATGGCAAAGAGTAAACATAGCAACAGAGATTCCATCATCCTACATTCTATGCTGCACCAAATTGACCTGCTCCCAGTATCCCATGAAAACCAATTATTTCAACCAACCTGATGAATAATGACAACCAGACTCAGTAGAGGGGGAGGTAAGAGGAGAGGAGGACATTAGGACCAATGAAGGAGAAGGGATTCAGTGCTGTAGAGTTCTTTACGAAACTGGCAAATTTAAAAAGAGAATATCAATTCTGTGAAATGGAGCATATATGATAGTGGTTCACACACACAGAGTAGACATGGTAAGGTTATGCAAATAATCTACTAAAACAAAGGAGACTTCTTCAGTCCATAAAGAAGGATGACAGAATGTTTTATACATGTCTATAAAGTAATGAAGGGTATAATAAGTGGGACCATGAATTTATTATCCAAATCTTGGTCATTAATCCCCACTGAAGCAATTTGGGCAAACTACGACCCCTTTCCTTAAAGAGGGGATGGAAGTACAGCATACACACACATACACTCACACATATATTGTGTACATATACACCTATATGCATTTATGTATACACACATATTATATATACATATAAAATGAAATTCCAAGACTGATTGATGAATTGATAAGTGGGACCACTATGAAACAAAAGAATTTTGTCACCTCCCTGAGATTTTCCTCATCTATGACACATATATCCAAAGATGCCTGGGGTCTGTGTTCTCTAAATTAGTGCTTTTTTAAAAGTTCCTATCTTCCTTTGCTTTCCAGAGTATAAAACAGAGTACTCACCCAAAAGTACCTATGGCCCTGAAAGTCATGACCCACTTTTATTCATTATATATGTGATATCTTGACCCTCATCAAGACAAAAAGAACTTGTGGTCTTATCGAGGCTGGCATGTAGTATTGCCATAACTTTAATCTTAGCAGCAGATTGCATCTAGATAAATTCTCTGTATATGATAGCTGACTTTCTTTATTAGATAATGATAAATGATTAAACTCTCCATTGAATAGAATGGGCTAGATACAGAAGAAATAAAAAGAGGCCTCTTACATAGAAGGAAGTAATTGGAGAGAACATGAATTGTGAATGACACCTCAAGTAGATTTTGTCACAGGGTGAAGGATATTTCTACTTACAATGATACTCTAACAATTTGATGAAGGGAAATTTGGATAATGGTCCTTTCTAGCTCTATGAAAATGGCATAGGACATGGTGAACATGGGCTCCCCAACATTAGCCCCTTGTAATGTTTTCTTTCATGGCTAAGACTGTCTCAAATGACATTTATGTTATTATTGGGACAGGGATTAGAATGAGAACTAGAGTAGTGACAATGACTGGATCTATACATATATACATGCATATATATGTATATATACACACACATACATATATAGTTATTTGCTATACAAAGTTATATACTGAACAATCCATATGTTTTTACTTTCATGGTCCCTGATTTCTAATTTGAATGGTCTACATTTTTGTAGTGTCAAGACTAGACAATAGATACCACCTGGTAAAATATAGAAGGATTATGTAGCCAATTTTTCTCTTCATCCCAATGTACTGGCATCCTGTTGACCTAGTCCAAAGGACTTAATTTGTCAATAACATTGGCAGAGCACATCATCACGGCTTCATAATTTAAGCCTTATCCTGCCTATTAGGACCTCCGTGGAACACACTAGTAACAATTAACCCAATGTAAGGGATTCATGAAGAGCTGATGTCTAGTCAGTGACAAGGTAGCAACTAGGAGATAAGGAAGTGACTTAAGTGAACTGATGAAAAAGAAACTGTGAGATTACATTAGTAAGGGAGAGGAATCAATAATGTTCTTAGATTTAACCATATCTCTACAATGGTTTATTTTAGAAATAAAAATAAACATGTTGGTAGCTTTTTTGCAGAAACCATAATTACTAAATGTCAATAAACAATAACAAATCTCTGTAGTAAGGGGCATATTATACATAAATGATGTCTATAGAAAAAGTTTGCCTCAGTTATTGACTCTCACCAATATAATAGATGAAACTGTAAAGCATCACTAATAAGGGAATCTGGTGGCAGCCTCTTCTCTCTTCCAGGAACCAATGCTGAACCGTTATTTTTAGACTTCTTTTCTTCTTTCAGGGTGCCCAGGGTACTCATCATATCAGCCCTCCCTATTCAATAAACTACAATTTCAATAAATTCCTAGTATCTAAGTTCAAGTATAAAATCCTCTACCCTTTAAGGCCTTCATAACTTGGTCCTTTTTTTTTTTTTTTACTTTTTTAGACTTCTTATACCTAACTCCCCTCAAGGTGATCCTCAATTCTGTGCCACTGGATTCCTTTCTAATCCTCATGCTTGATATTCTATCTCCCAACTCCAACTCCTTAGTTCTCCCCCATGCCTGGGTCTCTCTTCTTCCTCTTCCCCACTTCATGACTTCCATTTCTTCCTCTAAGGCTAAGCTAACATCCTACCTTCTGCAAGTAGCCTTTCGCACTACTCCTGAATATTATTAATTCCTTACCTCTGAAAATATTTCACATTTGTATACATATGTACATTCATACATATATACATACATATATGATAGAGATAGAAATTAGAGATATATAATTATATATTATAGAAAACATGTAACATATATTTATCCATATCTACATCTATAGCATTTGTACATAATTATTTACATGTTGTCTCCATTAGGTTATGATCTTTTGGGGAGCAGGTACAATTTTATTTTAATATATTTCAGTCATTTTTGTTTTGTTTTGTATTTCTTTGTGCTTCCAGTGCATAGCACAGTTTATGGCACATGTTGTTCTTCAGTTGTGTCAAACTCTTCATATAGGGTTTTCTTGGCAAAGATTTTGGAGCAGTTTACTATTTCCTTCTCCAGTGGATTAAAGCAAACAGATAAAATGACTTGCCCAGGGTCTAACAGCTAATGAGTATCTGAGGCCAGATTTGAACTCAGATCTTCCTGACTCCATGCCCACACTCTATCCACTGATCCACTTAATTGCAGCACAGGTCCTAGACCATGCTTATTAAATCCTAACTGCCTGACTCATATAAATACATTAAGGAATGAAGGTAGTAAATTTACAGTGTGTTCCAACTACATTTATACATCTGATTTCCTCGATTAAAATGTCATCACCATCATTATTCAAAATGTGAAAGATACTATGCAAAGTCTGTTACATCCTGTGCAGGTCCTTTTCACTACAAGACTGGACTTGGAAGATGAAGGCTTTGGTTCAAATTCTAGATCTGCTGCTTAGTTCTTTGACCTGAGGTAAGCTGATTCACTTCCAAGAGACTCATTTTCCTCATCTGAAAAATAATATTTGACAATGGTCTTTCCATCTCTAAAATATTCCTATGAATTACTCTTACTTTATTTTATTCCCTTTATTTCTCAAGGGATCTAAAAGAAAGAACACAAGCCTGGGTGCTAAAAAATGCCAGTGCAATTGCAGCCTTGACTTTTACTAGCTGTCTGACAAATCATTTCACCTCTCTGATCTTAAGTTTTACCATCTGCAAAAGAGAAATGATGACAATACTTTCACAATCTTCCTCAAAGTGTGGTTTGAATAAACTTAAATTATTCTATTCAACTCAACTTTGCAGATTATTATAATAAACCTAAGTCAGTAATATTCATGTTTAAATCTGTTTTCTTCCTTTCTGACATTAGAGACAATGGAGAATGGGAGGATGGTGTCCTCTGAACATTAAGGCTTTACAGATCAGGGTGGCTAGTGGTGCAGTGAATAAAGCACCAGTCTGGAGTTAGAAGGACCTGAGATCAAATGCGGCCTCAGACACTTAACACTTACTAGCCGTGTGACCTTGGGCAAGTCATTTAACTCCAATTGCCACGCCTTCCCCCCTGGGGAAAAAAAACCAAGACTTTAAAGATGATGTCTATCTCTATAAGGTACCACTAATCCAGAAATTTAGAAACACTGGGATGGAGACTTCCATATTTTGCTTTCCAAGTGATGCTTATCCATAGAAGATTCAGTGCCTTACTGATAACCTAGTTCCTATTAATTTTTTTATCCTTTTAGGGATGTTTACATACAACAAACATTAATTGAGAAAGATAGTTTGTTGAAATGCTACGTAGTTCTTACGGACAGTAAAGAAAATTATCTGTTATACAGAAACACAATAGATTTTAGATGAGAAGGATAGGAGTATGAGCAGCATTTTCTCTGGCACTAAATATGCACCTTTTTCATGGAAGCATCACCCAGGAAACTACAGACATTGAGCTCTTTGTCCTCAAAAGCTGCATCTAATTGTGAGGATAACTTCTACCAGTATTGCTCCTTAAGGTTTATGGAACACTTGCCTCATAATATTGAGATTAGAAGAGAAAAAATAATCTCTTTTTTTAATGGGAGAGGAAACTGAGCTCTAGGGAAGACAAATGACTTCTGGAGGGTTATACAGTTAGTGTGAGTCAGAGCCAGGATTCAGACCCCAATTCCCCATCTACCAGTCCAGTGTTCTTTCAACTGCACCATAGTGGATGGTGATGATGTTGCTAATAGTGTTAACAATCAGAGTGGCTATAGAGAGGCATTATTGTCACTTGTAGATTACTCATCCTGGGAATGCACCTGACTGCACAAAATCCAGAGCTGGGAGGAGATTTCAAGATCAATAGTAATTTCCACAACATTGGACCTTATTGGAAAGGAGGGGGCAATCTTCCAGCTTCTAAGTCACAGAATCTCAGAAGGGTAAAGGAAAAGAGACCAAAGGTCATATAAGAAGAGTTAGCTTTTATATAACATTTTAAAGCTGGTAGAGCACATTACAAATACGATCTCATTTCATCTTCACAACAACCCTGGGAAGTAGGTGCTGTTATCCCCATCTTAACATTGAGAAGATTAGGGCAGGCAGAAGACAAGGGTCTGGCCCCTCATACAACTAGAAAGTGTCTGAGGCAGTATTGGAACTTCGGTCTTCCTCACTCCAAGACCAAATCTTTATCTACTATGGCTCCTTATGACCAAAGACATACAATAACTCAAAACTCTCACTACTGAGGCAGCTTATTCCACTGTCAGACTTTGTTGATCATTAGGAATTTTTTCTTGTATTAGACAAAAAAATGTGCTTCTTTGCTTCCTCACCCTATCTCTACATGACACGTCTTCAAAACAGTAGGATTTAGTGTGGGGAGTAGAAATTATCTTTGGGGTAACAAGAAAAATTAAAAACACAAGAAGTACTAATGAAAATTAATGTAAAGGAATACTCTGTGCCTGGTGCCCTTGTAGGGGGAAGGATGCACAAAGTAATATATTTGTACTTCAATATCACCTTTAAGGGCAAAAAATGTTTTCATCATCTCTTTGAAGTAAAAAAAATGAAATCAGTGTTCCCATTTTATAGGTAAGTAAACAGACACCTTAAGAAATGATGTACCATTTTTTCCCATCGAAAGCTTACTGTGCTTCAAAAGATTTTTTTTTATTTCATTTTGGTGGGCACTCTCTACTACAACATAAATCATAACCCTTCCATACTTTAGCAAATGAATTTCTGGTGTTATTGAGGTCAAAAGTTTCTTTTCTTGCTGGCCATCATTCTTTTGGTTTAAGTAAGTTGATCCTCAGAAGAAAGACACATAGCCCATTGCCCAAACCTTTCTTGAAGCCTTCTCAGTTTGCTTAGACCTGCCAAAGTTCATGAAGCATTATAGCAGTGATATTTCCAAGGTTCTCTTCCAAGTCATAGAGATGTATATCTGGAAATGGAAGGAACCTATGAGGCTCTCTAATACTATCCCCTCACTTTACAAATGAGGAAAATGAGTCTTGGGCAGGCTAAATGACTTCCCCAAAGTCACACGGAGACACAATTTGAACCTAGGTCCTCCCTAAACCGAATACTGTTTCGATGCCCCCACACCCAGATTCTGAAGTTAGCTTTTTGAAAGACATAGTATTTTGGTCACAGCTCAAAGAACAATGAATGCAATCTTCCATAAACAGGATATGTGTCCCACATGAATCCTTTTCCTGAGGTCCTTCCTTGTCCACTGAATTACAAACATATTCTCCTTCTTGAGACAATGGGATTGACAGAACCTAAGCCCAATGTCCTCCTCCATTCTACTCCCCTATGTCTCACACCACCTTCC
This sequence comes from Pseudocheirus occidentalis, assembly GCA_028646575.1. Lineage (NCBI taxonomy): Eukaryota > Metazoa > Chordata > Mammalia > Diprotodontia > Pseudocheiridae > Pseudocheirus > Pseudocheirus occidentalis. Next base: position 70,560,115 of record CM053594.1, on the reverse strand, counting down.
CCTGCCTGCCAGCTGAATATGTTCCCTTCTACCCCACTGGCTGCTAATAACTCCAGTTAAACTTTAATTAACACAATTACAGTACATCCCCATGCAAATCAAACATTAATGTGGTCATTCCTAGCTCATAACCAGCTGGTATCTCTCCTGCAGCTTGCCGGCGGCAGGGATGTGATAGATGTAACAGAAAGCAAAAACATCAGAGACAACAGAAAGCAGACTGAAGCAACTCAGAGAAGGCAGAAAGCTCGCTACCCACAATCCCCCCACCCCTTTCCCCCTGGCCTTCCATCAGCAACCTCCCTTCTTCCCACAAAACAACTCTAGGTCTTGTGTTTAGGTGAAATATACAGTTGCCTTAATGGTGCTGGGAAGGGCCCCAAGCCCATAAAACATCCACTCCCCAGTTTTCCTTGATGCCTAAAATTGTCAATTTAACAGATTCCTTCTGTTACTTCTGGCTATCTGAACCGTATTTAGGTTCCTATCTGCTCCAAGAAATGTTCCAAGTCCTCATTCCTCTCTTTCTATCCCATGACCAGCCACTATTTTAATCATATGATATCACATTATAGTAGTAGAAAAACATGATTTACTTAAAATAGAACTGCCGAATAAAAGATAAGGGAAATGCATTAATAGCAGACACTTGCACCTCCTATTTCCCAAAACAGTTCACATTGCAGCCTCCAGGAATGACAGCTTATAAAGTCAGGTTGGCCCTATGGTGGTAGAAGCTTGCCATGGGAACAATGCGACCCCAGTGCCTGGAAGCTGCTGCTGCTGCTGCTGCTGCCCATAGGCATACTGAGTCTCTGGGAAACTGCAGCCAGAGGGAGCAAGTTATGTCTAGGACTGGCAGCACACAATTGGGTTAAATCCAGAAAATAGCCAGCATCCACAGCAATGAAGCCACAACGGTGTTGTTACATTGACGCCTGAAGTCTAGCATCAGTAAAGAGGGCCATAGAAGCCTTTATTGTCTATGAATCCTGGCAGGATGCTGAGCAGCTCCAGTGGAAGCAAGGGGAAATCCCTTAGTTCAACAACAGCAGTTTCCTTCTCTAATATGTTTCTTCTCCTCCATAGCTTCCAGAATGATCCTTGAAAATCTCTCACCTCTGAGATATCCCCATATATGCCCCTGAGGAACAAGCAGAGCCTCACTTACCCCAAAATATTATGGGACTGTGACAGTCTCTCCACATCAACACTGATTTTATTTTAGGGACAAATTTTGTATTGTGGTTAAAAATTAACTTCCTTCTGTCCAAGAATATATTAAACCATGGTCATCCATTAAGGTCATATGTCTTTATTAGACTGTTTGGATGGTTGCAAAGCTGTTTCAGTGTTCACCCAATTGATGATATAAAAAGGATGATATGTTTGTGGGGGTGGGGGTAGAAGATAAAGGGCCTGTTTGAGCAACAAGGAATTGAGCTTTGGACAACTACAGGGTGTCATGATAGAGCAGAGCAACTGTTCTCAGCAAGTGACAGAAGATGAAGAGCAATGGGGAAAAAAAGAGGGGGAGATGGCAGGGTAGGGTCATAGTACAACCATCTTTAACCAGGCTTGCTCAAAAGAAGAGCAAAGGATTCAAAGGATGATGCCAAGGATACAGCTTGCACTGACTTTGTGACAGAATCATCATTACTCATCCCTTCTGTTTTCTTTTCTTGACTTCTATGTGCCCTTCTCCCAACTCCTCCAGTAGGTCAGATAGAGAAGTAAAGGAGGAAGGTAGAAAAAAGGGAGCAGGGAGAAGCAGGAACACAAATCCTGAACTAGGTATTAGGAGACATGGGCTCCAGCCAAACAGGCATTCCTGTTATTGGCTGTTGAGGTAACAATGCTCAAATAATTTCCCCTCTGGGCCATGTAAAATGTAAAACCAGGCAAAATGGAGAATTGGAAGGGGCTTCAATTGTCATTTAGTTTAGACCAAACTCCCAAAAGAATCCCTACTATAGCATAAATAATTAGTGGCCAGCCAACTTATGCTTAAGGGGGAGAGATCATTACTTCCCAAAGCAACAAATTTATCTTACAATAAGCCTAGTCTCTCTCTCTCTCTCTCTCTCTCTCTCTCTCTCTCTCTCTCTCTCTCTCTCTCTCTCT
>CM053594.1:70517329-70557891 GCA_028646575.1 Pseudocheirus occidentalis | reverse complement strand
TCTCTCTTTCTCCTCTCTCCTCTCTCTGTATGTATACACACATGCATGTGTGCACATGTGTATATGCACATATGCACGTGTATGTATATGTATGAGTGTATGCATACATCTTTCTCCATGTATACATACATCTTTCTCTGTCCTCTCTGTATCTATCTTTTTCTCTCTTTTTTTCCTCTCTGTCTCTGTCCCTCAATAGATAAATATATGTCTTTGTTTCTCTGTCTCTCTATGTGCCTCTGTGTCTGTCTCAGTCTCTGTCTATATCTCTGTCTCACTATACATAGATGCATTTGATTTGATTATATACATATATGTGTACACATACATATATACACATACACACATATATACTTCTGTCTTTGCCTTTGTCTCTCTCCCTCTCCTTTCTTTCCATGTGTATGTTTATTCACACATATGTATATTAGTCTGCATATGCATGTATATATGCACACATGTGTGAGTGTATACATCTTTGTCTATCACTTTCTCTGTCTCTACACACACTCATATACATATACACACACACACCCATCTTTCTCTGTCTTTGTCTCTCTCCTCTCTCTTCTTTTTCTTACATAAGTGTATGCCCATGCATATATGTGCATATATACACATACATGTATATTGTGTGTATGTACACATATATGTGAGTATATACATCTTTGTCTCTATCTCTTTTTCTGTTTTTCGCTGGCTGTGGCTCTATTGCTTTCTCTGTCATTCTCTGTCTCTCTGTCTCTGTCTCCCCCGCCCCCCACTATTCCTTGTCTATCTTTCTGGAACCAAACAAAACAAATCTAATGAGGCTTCCACATGAGAGACCTTCAAATACTTGAAGAGTTCAATCATGATTGTGAAGTCTTCTCTTCTCCAGACGAAAAGTCCTCAGCTCCTTCAGTTGAGCCTCATAGTGATTAGATTCACTGTTCATTCACTTTACCTGTCTCCAGACACTCTCTAGCAGCTTATTAATTACCTTCCTAAATTGGGTCACTCAGAATTGAGCATGATGGAGGGGCTGGACTCCCATTTTCTCTAATGTCCTTTACACCTCAGTCATTCAAAGCTAAAATATTTTATGTCCTATGTCCATCCACAGGTCTATTCCAAGTCTACAATTCTACCTTCAGTATTCCCAGTCAGGACTCCACATTTTTTATTTATTAATTACTGTACTACAGTCTGCTGTAGCATTAACATGAATTCTTCCACAATAGCTGTCACATTAATCTCGTTCCCTCTGCTCATGTAGCTATCACCCCAGTTCAGACCATCATCATCTCTCGCTTGGACTATCATAATGACCTCCTCATTGACCTCCCTGCCTCCAATCCCCTTCTACTCTACTCCATCATCTATATAGTTGGCATAGTGATTTTTTTATTTTCTTTTTTTTAACCACACCTAAGACTTTATCATTATAGGAAACTACTGTTTTTGTTCAGTCATTTCAGTCATTTCTAACTCTTTGTGACCCCTTTTGGAGTTTTCGTAGCAATGATACTACAGCGGTTCACCACTTCCTTCTCCAGGTCCTTTTATATGTAAAGAAACTGAGGCAAACAGGGTGAAGTGACTTTCCCAGGGTCATACAGCTATATCTATCTAAGGTCATATTTGACTCAGGAAGATGAGGCCTGGAACCCTCTCCACTGTTCAACCTACCTGCCCCATTGAAACTAGTAGGAGATAATTCCCTTTATTAATGAAAATCAGCTCTTCTTTGAAAAGTGTTACCTGGATACTGAAAGATTAAGTGACTTGCCTGGATGACTAGATGACTAGACATTAAGTAACTACCATAGAACCAACATTTCAGAGGCAGAGCTGAAATCCCAGCAGGCTCACTATCTCCTATGTCAGGTGATCTTTCCTAAATGTGATTTTCCTAAACTGCAAGTTTGACCATTCTACTACTTGGTAAACACTAGTGACTTCTTATTATCTCTAGAACCAAATATAAACTCTTCTATTTGGCAATTAAAATCCTTTGCAACCCATTTCTAATCTACATTTTCAGTTATATTACTCTCTTTCAAGTACATTAAAATCCATCCAAGTTGTTTGTTTAATTGTTACTCATAAACGACCTGCCCTCTCCCACCTCCATGCCTCCGCATTGACTAGAATTAGCTCTCTTCACTTCCATCTCTTAGAATGACTATAATCATTCAAGGGTCACAAAAAGTTCAGTTTTTCACATGAAAAAGTGCCCTAGCCCCTCAATTCCTAGTGACCTTGTGCCTACTCTTTATGCTTATATGGACCAAGGTTTCCTTCAAGTACTAAACCAATGACTCTATAATTCTATCTTGTTTCCCTGGCTAGAATGTAAGCTTTTCAAGGGCATGGACTGTTTCAATTTTGTCTTTATATTTCCAGATTCTAGCACAATATGTGGCATTTGATATGTGCTTACTACATATTTGCTGATTGATTCTGTCAAGAAAAGTGTGTCTGGATGAAGAGAAAGAAATCTGACCAGGAATCAAGAGAGAAAAGGTGAAAGAGATAGAAGAGGAGAAACCAAAGAGTGAAGAAGGGAGAAAAATGAACATGAAGAAAGTGAAATAGAAACAAAGTGTTTGCAGTTGGGGTCAGGGTGGGGATAAGGAAGAGAATCCTTTGTGGGCAAAATCATTGTCCCAGACCTGAGACATGAAACAAATAGGAAGACCCAAAAAACAGGGCTGCTGATCCTTTTTAACTTCTTAACACTGCATCCATTATTGTCTTTGATCCAGTGGTCAAAATGATCAAAGTAACCTGCAAATAGAACCCATGGGAAACAACAGCAGAAGAAGCACTGGTTTGGGAGTCAGAACCCAAAGACCAAAGTTCAAATTCTGGCTCTGTTATTACCTGAATGATTGTTGACAAATGCCTTCCCCTTCTTTGGAGATCAGTTTCTTTTCTTTTTTTTTTAATAAAATGAGTGTTTTGTATTAGACCAAGGTTTCTTCAATTTTTGTGACATGGAACTCTTTGGCAGATTGATGAAACCTGTAGACTCCTCTGAATATTTTTAATTGCATAAAATAAAATACAAGGAAACCAATGACAATGAAATATAGTAAATATAATATGTAAAACATGCACATGTTCCTATAATGCATATCCATATGCATGTGTGTACATGTACCCATACATATTTATATATAAAATAAACACATGTGTGCAACACATGTGCACATGCATATGCATGCATTTTTCTGTGTCTGTGCATGCATGTACACACATACACATGCACATACATACATACACATACACATACACATGCACATACACATACACATACACATACACATACACATACACATACACATACACATATACATATCCAGTTCATTACCTCAGTATAAAAACCTCTGGTAAATTATCTCCAAGCTCTCTTATACCTCCAAAACTCACAAGCATCTGAGAAGAAATAGTCACCCAGACCCAGTAGCCAAATGTGAAAGCATCATCTGTTGGCCTGAGTCTCCCTACAGAACAGATAGGTGACAGTCCCATACTCAGTAAGGTGACAGTTGTTATTTATTGTGCTTTAATGATTAAAAAATCAAGCACTGTATTGAAACATTAACTTGGATTAATCACTCATAAGGGCCCAGAGGTAATTAAATGGGAATTTAGATTCCAGGGTGCCCAAAGCACAGATTACAGGTTGCTAGAAATGTATGTGCATACATTCATGCAGGGGATAGGGGAGAAGGGAAGGAGGGAGAGGAGGTTGATGGAATGAGAACAGAAGTTCTCCTTTAAAAAGTAGTTGATGCTTCTGCTTGGCAAATCACAAAATATTCAAACAGGCAGATGCTAGAGAATGAGAGAAGTGGCCCAGGACTGGAGAAGGGGAAACAGTGTCCTGATATTTAAAAAAAGGGTAGAATCAGTAAACTATAAATCAGTGAATTCTACAAGAACAGGAAAGGAAGAATGAAGGAAAACTCAAGAGAAGCTTATCTGAGAGAATGGAGAAGGGACACAGTTAGGGACCTATAAGTGAAATATGGATCTAAACAGTCTGGTATGGCAGGCAAAGGAGCTCATGTGATACTAGGAGACAGTAAGAATTGAGATTATCTACAAAGGACCTATGAAGGAAGATGCTATCCCCTTCCGAGAAAGAAATGATAAATAAAATATAGCTGAATAAAAGTAGGTACCACATGGTTTTACATATACACAAAGACACATAAATGTACATATAGGTGTGTTTATACATAGTGTGTATGGGTGTAAATGTATTTATTTATATATACATTATGTACGTGTGTTCACATACACACGTACATATCTATGTATACACGTACATGTTGTATGCATATATGTAAACAAATGTGTTCTTGTATGGATATGGACATGAGTGTGTATCTGTATCAAATGGTGGCCTTCTCTAGTGCAAGGTGGGGACAGAGGTAAGGAGACACTCTGGAATTTAAAATGTAACAAATTTTTTTTTCAATTAAAAAAGTATTGGTACCATGTTCAGGATTAGGGTAATCATAACTTCTTTGACACTCTCCCTAGAATAGTTTATTCATTTCTGGGTAATACATTTTAAGAACATTGATAAAACAGAGAGTACCCTGAGGAAGCCAACCAATGTGATGAGTAATTTCCAGGTAATGATAATTGAAGAGCACTTGGAGCTGCGGTTCTCAACCTGTGGGTCGTGACTTCTTTGGGTGTCAAACGAGGTCGCCTAAGACCATCGGAAAACACATATTTCCCATGGTCTTAGGAACCAAGACACCGCTCCTCTATCTGTCTCCAGGCGGGTCTGCCTACATGCAGATACGCCCACATACAAGTATTAAAGGGTCACAGCATTAGGAAGGTTGAGAACCACTGTCTTGGAAGGACTGGGAATATCTGACCTGGAGAAGAGAAGATTTAGAGAAGATATTAGCTGTCTTTCAGTATTTGAACATCTATTGTCAGGAAGAGGGATTAACCTTGTTCTATTTCATCCCAGAGGGCAGAAGTAGGAGAAATAGGTAAAAACTGCAAAGAAATACTTTGACTTGGTGCATATATGAGGAGGGAGGAGAGAGCTCTATCCTTAGAACTGTTAATTAATAAATAAAATTTGTTGTCTGGGGTAGTAATGCATTTTCCCTCAACAAAGATCTTTAAAGTAAGGTTGGATATTCATTTGATAAGTATGTTGCAGAAGCAATTGCTATTCAGAAATAGCGTAGATTAGATGGCTTCTGAAATCTCTTTCAACTATAAAGTTCTGAGATAACTCCCCTGTACATCCATATCAGTGTCATAGAAGTTTGCTTCCCTTTTTTCCCCTTCTTCCTAGAAATGTGTCTTTTTGTGTTTCTGGCATTTTGTTCTTAAGAGCACCAACACCTCTGCGGCCAACTTCTCTGAAGAATATTAGGCTATAGGATCCTATGTAATCTTTCTTTGACCACTTTGAAAATTCCTTTGCCGTAATCTAGGATGAAAACCAAACCATCTGGCTTCTATCCTCTCTGTTATGAATTCTAAGATGGAATGATCCCTTCCCATTGAACTTCTTATGATGTCTACCCAAGTAGACAGCTCTTCCTTGTTGGTTAGAATTGAGTATAAAATAATGGGTCTAGTCAATGATTTTTCTTACTTGTGAAAGATGAAATTAACAATATGAAAAGTTAATAGCTATTAATATTGGCACTAAGTTACTAGCCTCAAGAGCTTATTATTGATTCTGCTTTGGAAGGTTGAGAGATAGATGAGTTATCAAGATGATGGAAGTCTCTGATTACTACTATGTACGGCTTCTGCAATAACCTCATGATGTTTCCCCATCTTCTCACACATTTCCTTCCATTTTGTGAAGGAAGAGAGTATCCAGTAAAGGATAACTAGTAGAGTGAAAATACCAAAGGACATGGTATAAGAAACCAGTAAAGAAACTGAGAAAGTTTAATCCAGAGGACAAAAGACTTGAGGCCTAGGATGGATGACAGTTCTTTTCAAGTATTTGAAGTGTTGCTATATGAAAGAAATACTTGGGGCAGAATTATAAACACATATGCACATATATACATACAGTATAAGAATGTGTCCGTGTATATTATATGTATGTATATATGAATACTTATAAGCATGTGTATATGGACACCACATTGCATCCATGTGTGATGCACATATCACATTAAATACATATATGTATATGTGCATGTACACACAAGAAGATTGTTCTACCTGATTTGTCATATGTGTATTGTGTGCACATATATAGTGCCTATTTATATGGGTATATGTTCACACATGCATATAAGTGTATATATGTGTTGCACATGCATACTCTCTCTATATATACATATATACATGCATGTGTATATAAATATGTGTGCATTTCTATACACAAAGTATGTTGAGATATTATATATATATATATGTGTGTGTATGTATGTATTGTGCATCTGTGTGTATTATAAGTATACGTGTGCATTTATATGCACATGCATAGATACATGTATCTATATATTGTATATACATGAATTTGTCTATATGCACACATGTGTATTGCTTATTTATATGTATGTAATAACATATATGTGCCTGAGTGTGTGTGTGTGTATATATATGTATATATATACATGTATACACATATACACACATATGTGTGTATTATTTGGGATCTTCCTAAGCCTTTGTTTATTTTAGTTTGATTATTTTCTGTCTCAAAAAACCCAAATCCTAATATAAGACACCATTATATTTTATTTTTAAAATTGATTTTTTCTTTTCTGTCCCAAATTCTCTCCTTCACTCCACCCCCTCTCCACTTTTTGAGAAGGCAAGCAATAAGATGCCCATTACACATGTGATGTCATTCAAAATTATTTCCATTATTAGCCACATTACAAAAAGAAAAAAAAAGATTAAAAAGTGAAAAATATATTTCAATCTGAATTTAGAGATCGTAAATTCTCACTCTGGAAGTGAATAAAATTTTTTATCTCAAGTCCTTTGGAATTTACATTGATCATTGTATTAATTAGAGTAACTAAGTCTTTCACAATTAATTCTTGGGACAATATTGCTGATACTAAACCCAACATTCTCCCAGTTTTGTTCTCCTTACTTTGCATCAGTTCGTATAATTATTCCCAGGGTTTTTTTTCCTTCTGACACTATTTCCTCGATAAGTTCTTATAGCAATTTAGTACTTTATCACAATTAAAGCCACAACTTAACTATTCCCTGATTGATGATAATCCCCTCAATTAAAATTCTTTGCCCAAACAAAAAGAGTTGCTATGAATATTTTTCTATGGATACATCCTTTCGCTTTTCCTTTTTTATCTCTCTGGAACACAGATCTGGTAATGGTATTTCTTGTTCAAAGAACGTTTAGATTTTTATGTGAATGCTTTGGTCATAGCTCCAAATTGTTTTCCAGAATGATTGGCTCAGTTCACAACCCACCAACATTGCATTAATATCCCTGTTTTAGCATATCCCTCTAGAATTTGTAATTTTCCCATTTTGTCATGTCATGTCATGTCATGTTTTATGTTATGTGAGCCAATGTGAGAGATGTGAGGTGTTACTGGAGAATTATTTTAATTTGCTTCCCTCCAGTTCTTAGTGATTTGGCATTTGGTTTCATATGACTCTTAATAACTTTGATTTCTTTTCATTCTTCCTCTTCCTGCTGAATTTTGTGGGTAATATATAGAAACACTGATGATTTATGTAGATTTAGTTTATATCCTGCAATTTTGTTAAAAATCTTCACTGTTTTCAAATAGTTTTTAGTTGATTCTCTAGGGTTCTCTAAATATTCCATCATGGCATCTGCAAAGAATGATAACTGTTTCCTTGTTGCCTATTCTTTTTCCTTCAATTTATTTTTTCTTGTCTTATTGCTGCTATAGCTAGCATCCTAGAAAAATACTGAATAATAATGCAGTTAATGAATATACTACTTGTCTCATTGGGCAGGCTTCAAGTTTGTCTGCTCTACAGATAATAGCTATCTTATCATTTTAAGAAAAGCACTATTTAGTCCAATGATTTCTTGTGTTTGTTTGTTTCTGAATAATATTAGGTGTTGCATTTTGTCAAAAGTTTTTCTCTGAAGTTATTTATATTAGGTACTATCATTTTCATCAGCTTTTTCCTTTTAATATTTCTCTTACTAGGTTTTGAGAGTATAATTTTACCGCCCAGACTATCCTGAAATTCACAATTTTAGAGTTCATAATGTCTCAGATAACAAAAGTAGGGAATACTTAGGGAAAATAGGGAAATACTTAGGAAAACACTTAGGGAAAAGTAGGGAATGTAAAAAAGTAGGTTTTATTAAGCATAAAATTAATTGAGTTTTATTACATGATTTCTAAGATTTCTTTCAGTTCTGGTAGTCTATGTTCCATATTCCAGAATCCCTTCCACAGTCTATGATCTATCTCTACAGCTTCTTAATTCTCACATTCTGAGTTTCATGTTCTAAAGTCCCTTGATGTTCTAAAGTATTGTGCTGGAACCATCTCAAACTGTCTCTAAAGATCTGATTATTAATTCTCAGCATGATTATTTATACCTCAGAAATGAGCAAACACTACAAATCAGGACTTAATTTATTGTTTTGTGGATTGTCTAGACTTAAGACAAAGATAAAGAAAACTATCAAAGATACAGATTAAACTTTAAAATGTGTTGAGAGTACTTTTTAATTGTTTTTGGACCAGAGATCTGGTTACTAAACACTTACCACAACATCTTCCAATTTCACCATGTTATGATCTAGGGTCATTCCCACATCAAACACTTATTTTCATTGGAAAAGTAGTGAGTGTCTATGGATAGATGTTCTTCTTTCTCCTGATCATGGGAACATGAATTGTGTGTGTATGTGTGTGAGTGTTTCAGATAAGCCAGTAATCCCATCAGAAGCATAGAAAGTCCAGATCAAGAGGTAGCAGATGCAAGATGCAGGAAAGGAGATTTGTATTGTAAGGAAATTATGAAATGAGCAAGTCTAAGCAGACCTCTAAAGGCATCAAGTTGGGAAGGGGTATCAAGCATTACTCTGACATATTGTGCATCAGAGACAAAGTACCAGCACTGAGAAGGACGGGCTTTAAAAGACAGTGAGCAAGTGGTCCTTCTGGGTTGGATTAAGTTGCAAAGGTAAACCTCTCCTGTTACTCAATATTGACATAGAAGTGGCCCTAGACCTTCTCCTGACTTTCTTCTGAATTGGACTTTTATATCCTTCTGCTCCTGTTCCATGAGCATAGAGGAAAAGAAAAATCAACAGGAAGCAGCACTCTAATCACCCTCTGTGCTGTATCCTGCCTGACCTCCAACCTCCTCTAAGAAGTGGTACCTTCCATTCAATGATGAACATACTCATACATGGCCACATACCCACATATCACAGTGATTCTTATCCCCTATAGGTGATCAACCAAACTTAATTACCTATCCTTCACCATAAAATACTTTATTTCCATCCCCCTAAATTTTTCCACACCAAAGTTCCAATCAAATGCTACCCAAAGCTGCCATTACAATATCTGGAAAACCTGCTCCATAGGCATTAAACTCCTTTTCAACTTATTTTCTTTTCATCTACCACTCCTATCTTATAGAAATCACAAGACTTGGGTCGTCCTTGATAGCACAGACTCCCTTGTTTTCCTTTTCAGGAATAACAACATTTTCATTCATTCTCTTCAGCTTACTTGTTGAGGGGGACATAATTGAGGGTTGTAAGTATCCTTGTTCCCCATTGCCACTCCAAGGTTTTCCCCCTATCTCCATCACTCAGTGTTGGACCATCACCAGACTTCTTAACTTATACTTTGCCAATGAATTCTGATGATTCTGGAGAAATGAGGCTAATGACATTGCATAGCTCTGCCTCACTTAAATTTAGTTCACTTGAAAGTCACTTGACATCAGTCTACTTTAGGCTTTCCCCTCCTACCTCCATCTTTCATCACATACAAGTTAGGTGAAGACAGCATCAGTGACCTGAAGGTCACCAAGGTCGGCAAAAACAACTTAACCTAGAATTCAATCAAGGGGAGAGGTTTCTGAGAGACAAACTGCACCAGCATCTGACTTTTTAGGGAACTTAAGCTCTTTTGCCCAATTGGAGTCCCTCTCAGTAATTAGATTCCCATAGACCCAAGTGGTTCTGAAAGACAGAGAATGAAGCATGGAAAGAGTCGGTTAAAATGCCAAAGCATGAAAGGAGCAACTGATCCAACCCCTTGCAGTCCCCCTGTTGTTTGTGGCAACTGCTTCTCATCCAGAGACAGTCAACAATAATCTTAAAGGATGATGTCTTCTATTTGGAAGACAGAAAATATACAACCTGTTCAAAATATCTGTCACTGCAGGAAGGAGTCTATACAGAAATCATAGACTCCCAGAAGTCAAGGATCTTAGGATCATTGACTCTCCTGGCTTCCCATTCTCCTTGACTTCTGTCAGTTGCTTTTGACACCCTTAACATACCACTCCTTGTCAAGCCTCTTTCCAGCTTTGCCTCTGTGATCGTATACCACCCTGTGCTCCGACCTCTCTTCCCACACCTCAGTCATCTTTACTGACTTCTCTTAACTCCTCCTGACTCTTCCCAGTACAGCATTAAGTTTATAATCTTTTTTTATGTTTTTCTAGCTATCCTGACACTCAAAGATGCCCTTCATTCTCACAGTGTTAAAAGTCACTTCTTTGACCAACCAAATTTGAACTCTATTCTTGATCTCAGGATAACTACCCACAACCTCTCAGAATTTCATTGTAGAGTGCTGGGGTCATGTCCCCCAGCTCCATTTTAGGAAGAACAGTGAAGGGCTGGGATGGTTCTACAGGAGTGTGAACAGGATGAGAGACAACTGGAGACAAAAAGTGGTAGAAAGAGCTAAGGTTTTTAAATAAGAAAAGACTTATGGGAGAATATAACAACAATAACAACTAACATTTTTAGTGCTTTTAGGTTTTAAAAAAACTTTACAAATATTATCTCATTTTTTACGCTCAGCATCCCTCAGAGATAGGCGTTATTATCTCCATTTCACAGTTGAAGAAACAGAAAAAGAGAGAGGTTAAGTGACTTACCCAGGATCATACAGCTAGTATCTGTCCAAGATTTTAACTTGTCTTCCAATGCCAAATCTAGTGCTCTCACAACAGCTTTACAAAGCTGCCTACACACACACACACGTGCATGTATATACATATGTGTATAGTATATGTGTGCATGCATATGCATGTGTATATGTGCGCACGTGTATATATGCACATGTTTATGTGTGAGTGTGTGCATGTACATATGTATATGCATACATACATGTTGTATGAATGTGTGTGCATATACTTGCGTGTTTATGTGTATATATGCATATATATTATGTATTTGTATGCTTGTGTGTATATATAGTGCACATATATCTGTATGTGTACATATGTGTATATATACACCTATGTGTATACTTCGATATATAATGACTAGCTTTAAATGTTTGAAACATTTAAACATTTGGCTTGTAAAAGAAGTATCAGACTTGTTCTGCTTAGCCCCTGAGAGGAACACTAAAAGAAACCAGATGAGGGGGTAGAAGGGAGTTGGTGATTCCAGTTCACTATGTTAGAGCTTCTATTTCCCAGCTTTCACAGCCTCCACAGTCTGACCCTATACTTTCTCTCCAGTTCTGTCTGATACTACTTTTCTATCCTTCAGCCAAACAGGAAAAATGCTCCAGTGTTCAAATGTGTCCTATACTTTCCTGTCATTGTACTTTTGCTCCATAATTTTGAGAAATACACACACACACACACGCACACTCCTTTTCTTCAATTTTCTAATTCCTATCCACACTTGAAATTCCACCTCAAATGTGATATCCTCCACAATGCTTTTATTAATCTCTAAACCCCTCTAGCCAGTGAGTGCATATAATGAATGAAGGAAAAAGTTCTGAGCACTGAACTAAATGCTAATTGTATTTTTAAAAATTTGAGAAGCCCCTTCCTTCAAGGAGCTCATATTCTAATGAAGAGACAATATATATTAATTTATTTACATACTTGTTTCCCTTTACTGAACTGCAGTTTTCTTAAGGTTGGGGTCCTTTAAAGTGTTTTCTTTCTTACAGAATCTAATACAGTGCTCTGAATACAGCAGGCACCTAATAAATATTTTCTGAGTTATTAAATGATGATCAATTGGGTCCAGCTACATGGAATGGGACGTTTCACAAAAGAATGTTTCCTATGACTGGATACCTTCAAGTAGTGCTCAGTGCCAACTTGTCAGACACATTATAGAGGGGATGGATACATGATTGAGACATGGTTTGGCTAGTCAATAGATAGTGTGGTATAGTAAAAAGTAATCTGGCCTCAGAGTCAGGAAATATGATTTCTATTTCCTGTTTCTGTTACTAATTTTCCACAATACTAGTCAGATCATTTCAGCACTGCAGGCTTACATGTCATCCCCTGTAAAAAAAAAAGTGGATTTAGATTTGATGACTGTAAGGAACCTCCCAGATCAAACCTTATCATCTCTCTGACATCCACAGGCTTGCACAAGGTGGGCCCACACTCTATAGATCCATGGCGACATGTGAGGTCCCTTCCATCTCTGAAATTAGGTGATACTAAGATTTTAGGTCATATTGGAATTCAAAAAGGCTCCCCTCCTCATCCTTCCTTGCCCTTCCTGGTTTCCATCTGTCACAGTTGCCAGTGGTCTATTTCTCTGTACTGATCTTTGTTAATGGATATTTCCACTTACTTTTCTGTTCCTCTCCCTTCTTTGCAAAAGACGTAACATAAAGACAGTTGGCAATCACATATGTGTGCCTCTACATCAACACTATGAACTCCCATCCTTTTTTCCAATCAAAAGGGAGTCATTCCTCCTTCTCAAAGGGGAGTGGAACCTTCGCACTCTTGAGAAGACTTTCACTGCTCAATATGGTGTTTACTAGCAATTTAAAAATAATGGTCCCCTCAATGAGCATCACTTTTACAACCTGATTCTCATATAGAACTTAGAGTTACAAACCAGAAACCATTTTCTAAAAGGGCCAGAAACACTTTTCAGAACAAACTATTTTGAACAGTCACTTAAAAAGAAAATTTCACAGGGCTCTTATATAAAGTTGCATAATAGTTCTCCTATACACTCTGAAAAACTCTGCTCAGGGAAGCTGATCTTCATAGTATCCTAAATCTCAATGTGGAAGGGACTTTCTAAATCAATATAGATTTACTTACTCATTTGATAGGTGAGGAAACAGAGATGGGGGCACAGTTAGTGACCTTCCCAAAGTAATACTGGTAGTAAACTTCAGAAGAAGAATTTGAACCTATGTCCTCTGACTTCAGTTCTATATCACTATGTCTCTAAAGAAGAGAGATGGAAAGTAACTTAGATGCATCTACATTATTTCAGCCTGATACAGGAGTATCCTCTACAGAAGCAATTCTCAAAGTATGGGTCTCTGAGTTCCTTTCAGGGGATCCATGAGATAAACACTATTTTAATAATAACAATGCTTTTATTTCTTCTGTAAATATTAATAAATATAATCAACATCAGCAAAAGCTCTTGGTGGGTGGTTATCAATACTTTTTTAATGTATAAGAAAGTTGAAAATTGTGACTCTCTAACATTTCTTTGACAGAAAATGTAATTTTCTGTTCAACCTTCTGTTCACCCTTCAACAAAAGGGTGTTTCCTACTACTTAACAACATACAACAATAAGCAACAACACAGAACCACCTACCACAAAGACCCAGACATAATGATGACCCATAAAAATTTAAGAACAAGTTTTAACAGATTATATCACAATGAGAATCTAATCTCCACATTTTATGGAATTACAATAGCCGAAATATAGTCGGCTATATTTAGCCGACTTAATTTAAGAAATTAAGACCACATGAGGACAGGATGGCATTTGCATCATTCCTGTCACTCTGTTTACTGTTAGAGTCCTAATGGCATGGTTAGTAAATCTTGAGAAGATGAGTTCACATCCAAATACTGTTATTCAATTATACAAAGGAGCCAATTTATACAATTAATCAAAGCTCCACAAAATATTAAATATGAAAGAATAATTGGGAGATAGCTACTCGTGCTTGGGTCGTTTGTATCTGAACTCTCCAAAACGATGTGATAAATAAGACATTAACATTACAAGTTGGATCAAACAAGAAACACACAGCTTGAGCAAAACTAATCCGATGAATGACAGACAAGTTACATCAAGGGTATGAAAGAAAAAGCCTCTAGTTTTTCTACAAAACTGAAAAGTGGGAGATAATGGTAAGATCCATATTTGTTGGCTTAAATGGTTTTAGAGTGGCATGTAAAGTGTTATCAATCATTTCACAAGCTTCCTTTCAGTAATTATGTTTCACTGATTGTACCTTTATTATTTTACCTCTTTCACTAACACTTCCATGGGATTTTCTTCCTGCCTTTTACCAGTTCAGATGCGAGTGAAGTTGAAACATCACCTACTTCTTCAACAAAACCTTCCTCCTGCTTCATTTATACTTTTTGTACCCTGATTACATACAATAGTTCCTTAACCACCTTCTCTCCTTTGACTCTTGGCTTTGGAATCTTAAGATCATCAAAACATTCCAGGCCATCCATCTAATGAAACTCCCTCTGTACCCCCTGAAAATGACAGATTTCTGAGTGGATACATGTATTACATCTCCATAATAGGAAGCATCTGTTTGTTTTAGTTCTTAATGTGTTCCTTTTTAAGTTTCTTTTGACTGCTTCATTTGTATTTCCAAATTTTTACCCAGCTTTGGTATTTTCATCAGAAATATTTAGAAATTCTCCATTCCCTGAAAAATTCATTTTCCCCTATAAGATTCAGTTTTTCAAGGTAAATAATTCTTGGTTGTAAGCCTATGAATTTTGTCTTCTGGAATCTCATATTCCAAGGTCCCTGCTTCTTTAAAGTAGTGGCTGATAAAACTTGGGTGGTACCATCTGTGGTTCCTTGTTACTTGATTGTTTTTGTTTTTTTGACCGCTTGTATTTTTCTCTGACCTGAAAGCTGTGGATTTTGGCCACAATATTTTGGGAGTTTTCATTTTGGAATTTATTTCAGGAGGTGAGTACTATCTACTTTCTATTTCTATGTTTGCCTCTGTTTCTGAAAGAGATCTAGACAATTTTTCTTTTTGCTACGTCTTCAAATATGGTGTCTAGGTTCTTTTATGGCTATGCCTTTCAAATAATTCAATGGTTCTTAAATTAGTTCTCCTAGATAATTTTTCCATGTAATTTTGTTCATTTCTTTGTTGTTTGGGTTTTTTTTATGAGATACCTCTATTTTCTTCCATTTTTAAAACACTTTTACTTTGTTTTAACATTTCCTGTTGTCTCATAAAGTCTAAGCTTCTATTTGTTCAGTTTAAATTTTTATGGAGTTTTTCCCACTTGGTTAATGTTTTGCATTTGTTATTCCAAGATGCTAATTCTCTTTTCAAATACTTCTTCCACTATCATTCGGTTTTTTGAATCATTTTAACTCTTAAAATACTCTTCCTTTATCACTTCCAGGAATTAGGGTTGGACTTATATCCAAGTTATGTTTTTCCTTTAAGTTTAGCTTTTAGATGTTTTTTTGAATCAATCTCTTCTATTGAGTTTGTGTCTTGAGCATCTCTTTCACCATAACAGTTCTTAAGGCAGCAATTTTTTGTTTCTTTGCTCATTATTTTAGTCTATTTATTGACTTCAGATCTTATATTAGGACTGGGTCTTGCAGACTTCTAGGAAAAATTCTCAATTGCACTTTTGTACCCTTTGCTCCTTCTGCTACTTTCTTGTAGTATTGATTATGGTGCTATTCCAGGACCTCAGGGTCTGCTCAGGCTGGGAACCCACAAACTTTCAGTGCTCCCAAAGTTGTCAGACCTAGGATGAAATTTGATCCTCATTCTATTGGTCTGATCTCTTCAAGTTTCACCAGAGTTTGGGTGTGCCAAACTTTTCTATTTTGCCCTTGGTTGGAAGTTCCAGTAGACTATTGCTAGTAACTCAGGCACTATCAGACAATTTGAAAGCTCTCTGATTCAGAGTTAAAGAATTAGAGACTTCACTTTGGTCTGAGGTTCCTGTTGCAGTTATTCCATTGCAGGCTTAACAATGGACTGGAAGTTGGGCTGAGATCTTGTTCTGCTCCTATAAGAGCCACATATCTGTTTGCTTCTGAACTTTTCCATAGTTCAGTACACAATCTAGAGCCCACAGATGTTCCTTTCTCTGGAATGCTGCCCTTAGGCATAGGTCCACTTCTCAGTTCACCCTGAATCTGTGACTTATAATCGGTAGGGAACAAAAGAATCACCCATTTTGGGGTGGCACCCAAACAGTGACACACAAACAGCACCCATTCCTGCATCCTAAATGAAGTGGAGATGTCCTGTCATGGGTCTGGGACCTCATCTTTCCCTAGTTCAAAGACTCTGTCCTCTTTCAGTCCATGCATTACTTATTCTCAGTGCCCACAGAAATCTCTGTCTCTCTGATGGCCTGAGTTGTAAAAACGACTCGTTGTGAATTTTTTCTCTTGAATTTTCTGATTATGACTTGGGTTAGTGCCTTTTCTAGATCTTTATGAGAGGTTGGCTGTTCTTACTGCTGCTCTCCCATTTGGGGTCCAACTCTCCCCATCCTTATTCCTTTCTTACCAAACAATATCATATTTACTATCAAAAATTGAAAATATCAGTAATCCTTCAAATAAAGGCCAGCTGCTTTTTTATATACTTTATACAGAGCATTCACAGTTTTTATCACACAGACACACACAAAAAAAATCTATCACATATTACAGGAAAATAATGTATTGAATAAAGCAAAATTATGTACTAAATGAGTTCCAATTGCATAAATAACAGCATTTTGTTAATTTGGTCATTCTTGATCAAGTCACTTGAAAATACTGTAATAGTAACACCACCATTATTGATTTTTGCAAAACCTTTGACTCAGTCTGTACTCATGGATTAGTTATTGACTACAATTTACAAAAGAGAACTCTAAAATTACAAATACACTAGAGTATTTTATGACCAATTGTAAAACTTGTAACTACTTAAAATACAATTATGTCATAAACAATGAATATAAAACTTGATGTTTATCAGGGAGTTAGTTAAGTTTATCAGGGAGTTAGTTAAATCCCTTTTAGTTATGCCTTTCCTTAAATCCACTATCATCTCTTCCAAACAGAAGTAAGTATGGCTTGTAAGTCAAAAGGAATCAAACTAAAATATCTTATCAGATATTTTATCAGATATGTGTAGATGTCATGAAACTATAAAGTTCCAATAGAGGGGTAGCACATTAAACAGTTCTTCAATTTCATAGAATCTTTTTTTCTAATGATATTAAAATGCCATTTGGACTCAATAAGTATACAATTCTTAATGTAGAGACTAAATGCTTTGAGCTTCAATACAGAGAATAAACTGAAACAGACAAAGGCAATATTTATAATCACGTTGTCCTCCAAGAAAGATGTAGGATAAAGAAATATCTTTAGGAGCAAACTGTGGTTGAGTTTAAGAAACTTATTGGCATCTTGAAATCAAAGATGAATGGGAAGAATAAATTCAAAGTAATTTATACCTATATAACACCAGGTTTGACATATACTTTTAGGACTGCAAAATGAACTATAATAGATCTGGAAAGCATTCTAACAAGAATCCATATAATAAAGAGATATAGAGTCCATTACACTAAGACAATTATAGACAGATTAGCAGTTCCTCTAGTTGAAATAATTAACAACTTCAGTAAAGTTGCAGGATGTAAAATAAACCCTCATAAATCATCAGCATTTCTATATATTACCATCAAAATCCAGCAGTAAGCCAGCATTGCATTTAAAATAACTGCAGACAACATAAACTACTGCGGAGACTACCTCCAAGAAAAATTCGGGAACTCTATGAATACAATTACAGACATTTTTTCACACACATAAAGTCAAATCTAAGCAACAGAAAAATATTAATTTATCACAGACAGGCCAAGTCAATGTAATAAAAATGACAATTTTACCTAAAATAATCTACATTTTCAGTGTTGGACCAATCAGACTATCAAAGGATTATTTTATGGGGCTAGAAAAATGAAGCAAAATTGGTATAGAAAAACAAGAGGTCAAAGACCATAAATGGAACCAGTGGGAGGGGGGGAAATAACATAGGAAGGAAGGTGGCTTAGTCATACCAGATCTCAAATGGTATCATATATCAATGACCATCAAAACAATCTGGTACTATCTATGAAACAGTGTCAGGGAATGGAATATGTTAGGCATACAATGCATGATAGTAAATGATCATCAAAATCTAGTGTTTGAAAATACAAAAAATCCAAGCTTTTGCAGCAAGAACTTACTATTTAACAAAAACTGCTACAGAAACTGGGAAATAATTTGTCAGGAATTAGGTATAGACCTACATCTCACACAATATACCAAGACAAGGTCAAAATGGATACATGATTAAGACATTAAGCATGATACCATAAGTAAATTAGAAGAGCATGGAATAGTTTACCTGTTAGAACTATGAATAAAGAATTTACATCTAAACAAGGGATAGAGGAGATTATGAAATCCAAAATGTATAATTTTGATTGCATTAATTTAAAAAGTGTTGCACAAACACAACTAATGGAGCCAGGATTATAAGGAAAGCAGAAAACTAGAAAAACAAATTTTAAAGCAAGTTTCTCTGATAAAAGTCTCATCTCTCAAATGTATAGAAACCTGAGTCAAATGTACAAGTATACATAGCATTCTCCAACTGATAAATCCTGAAAGGATATAAATAGGCAGTTTTCTGATAAAGTAATCAAAGATACCCATAGTCATAAAATCTCTGCACCACTATTGATTAGAAAAATGCAAATTAAAACAAATCTGAGGTGCCATTTTAATCTCTATCAGATCAGCTAAAATTACAGAAAAGAAAAATGACAAATATTGGAGAAGATATGAGAAAACTGGACCACTAATGCACTGTTGGTGATGTCGTAAACTGATCCAATCATTATAGAGAGTAATTTGTATCTATACCCAAAGAGATATAAAAACCATTTGTACCCTTTGACCCAGAAATACCACTACTGGGTTTGTAATCCAAAGAGAATACTTTTTTAAATGAAAAGTACCTATATGTACAAAAATACAGCAGCTCTTTAAGTAATGGCAAAGAATACAAAATTATGAGGATGCCCATCAATTGTGGAATGGTATGGATTATGATAGAATATTACTGTGCTATAAGCCAAGAGCAACCATTATCTGTAACAAGGACAAACTTGAAGCCATCTCAATAAGAACAGGAGTGGAGCAAAGATGTTCATTATCACCACTTTTATTCATTATTATATTAGAAATGCTAGCTATGGCAATAAGACAAGAGGAAAAAATCGAAGGAATAAAAATAGGCAATAAGGAAATGAAACTCATTCTTTGCAGATGATATGATGGTATACTTAGAGAACCCTAGAGAATCAGTTAAAAACTAGTTGAAGCAATTAACAACTTCAGCAAATTTTCAGGAAATAAAATAAATCATCAGCATTACTGTATATTACCAAAGGAAAAAATCCAGCAGGAAGAGATAGAGAAATTTCATTTTAAATAACTGCAGACAGTACAAAATATTTGAGAATCTACCTGCCAAGAAAAATCCAGGGATTATATGAACACAGTTACAAAATGTTTTTGTACAAATAAAGATAGATCTAAAGAATTGGAGAAATATTGATTGTTCATGTGTAGGCCAAGCCAATATAATAAAAGGACAATTCTGCCTAATTTATTTTACTTATTCAGTGCCATACTAATCAAGCTACTAAAGAATTATTTTATAAAGCTTGAAAAAGACAGTAACAAAATTCATCTGAAATAACAAAACATCAAGGATTAAGAGAATCAATGAAGAAAAATGTGAAAGAAAGAAGACTGAAAGTTCCAGATTTCAAACTATATCACAAAGTGGTTATAATTGAAGCGAACTGGTAGTGGCTAAGAAGAAAAAATGGTGGATCAGTGGAAAAGATCAGGTACAGAATACACAGTAGTAAATGACTATAGTAATCTAATATTTCATGAACCAAAATCCAAGCTTTGGGATTGCAACTCAACGTTTGACAAAACTTATTGGGAAAACTAGAAAGAAGTTTTGCAGAAATTAAGCATAGACCAACACTTCATGCCACATATTAAGAAGTCAAAATGGATAAATGATTTAGACATAAAAGGCGACATCCTAAGTAAATTAAGGGAGCAAGGAGAAATGTACCTGTCAGATCTGTGGGTTAGAGAAGAGTTCATGACCAAACAAGAGGCTGAGGGGATTTCTAGAAGTAAAATAAATATTTTTTATAACACAAAAATTTTAAAAAACCTTCTATACCAAAAAAAAAAAAACCTAAGTTCAGCCAAAATTAGAAGAAAACAGGAAACGGGGGCAGGAGGGAGAAGATTTTTATACCAGCATTCTCTGATAAAGACCTCATTTCTCAAATATAGGGAAGTGAGAAAATTTATAAAAATAACAGGCATTTCCCAGTTAATAAATGGTCAAGGGATATGAACAAGTAGTTTTCAAAAGAAATCAAAGCTATCAATAGTCATATTAAAAAAAACAGTTCTGAGTCACTCCTGATTAGGGAAATGTAAATGAAAACATCTCTGAGATGCCACCTCACAGCTATCAGATTGGCTAACATGACAGAAAAAGAAAATGACATTCAAGAGAGGATAAGGAAAAATTGGGACACTAATATATTGTTTATGGAGTTGTGAACTAGTCCAACCATTCTGTAGAACAATTTGGAACTATTCCCAAAGGACTATAAAAGCGTACAATCCCACTACTAAGTCTTTATTCCAAAGAAATCAGAGAAAAGGGGAAAATACCTATTGATATAAAATATTCATAGCAGCTCTTTTTTTGTGGCAAAGAATAGAAAATTGAGAGGATGCCCATCAAATGGGGAATAAATGAGCAACTTATGGTATCTGATTTTGATGGAATAGTATTTTACTATAAAAAATTATGAGTAGGAGCCTTTCAGCAAAACATGGGAAGACTTATATGAACTGGTGCTAAGTGAAGTGAGCAGAACCAGGAGAACACTGAACACAGTAACAGCATTGTAAGAATAATGAGACTGTGAAAGACTTAACTACTCTGATCAAGAGAGTCATCCAAGACAATTCCAAAGGTCCCATACTTTAATTTTTTTCCTGTATCTTATTTTTTAAATTTTGTTTGTGTTTTCTTTCGCACTGTGGCTAATATGAAAATATATTTTGCATGACCTTACATGTATATTCAAAATTAAATTGTCATATCAAGGAGCTTAGAAGCAAACAAGGGAGGGAGAAAATTTGGAACATAAATTTTTTAAAAGTTAAAAATATTTGTATATAATTAGTAAAAATTTGCTGAAATAAATAAAAAACTAATTTTAAAAATAAATGAGGAAATTGAAGTTTAGAAAGGTTAAGCAACTTATTCATGATCACACAGTTGGTGAGTGTCTGAGAAGGATAGTGATGTCTCCTGACTCAAAATCCTATTCCCTTTCTTCTAAACCACATTCCCTGTCCATTATACCGCTACTAAGCATAGGTAATCAACCCTTTCCATTGTAAGAAAGACAGCTCTGGTTTTTGGGAAGGTGGCTCATTTTTTCCCCCTGATACCAAGATAGAGATCTTCTTCCATCCTACCCACCCTAAACAGTGGTGTGTTAGTAAATGTTTAACAATTGGATATCTGTGACAGGAGGGAATTTGTCTGACACACTTGTAAATTTAATCTGCATTTACTCCATCATTTTTTAAGTCTAGAAAATCACCAAGATATTCAAACCCTAGTTTGTAGCATTTGCCAGTTTCCTATGTGTAAATAAATGTTCATTTGTTCAGTTGTTTCAGTCATGTCCAACTCTCTGTAACCATATTTGGAGTTTTCTTGGCAAAGGTACTCAAATGATTTGCCATTTCCTTCTCCAGCTCATTTTACAGATGAGGAAACTGAGGCAAGCAGGGCTAAGCTACTTGCCCAGGGTTACATAGACACTAAGCATCTGAGGTGAGATTTGAACTAGATAAGCCTTCCTGACTCAAGGCCTTGTACTCTATGCACCGCACTTACCTAGAAGCTCCATAAATGTGCACACCAAAAATTTAATCAGATCTTCACAAGTCAGTTCAAGCTGGCTCTAGTATATCTCTGTCCCAATCCATCCTAGTCCTAGGCTCTGAAAATACTCAGAATGGACCTCTTTCTTCTGTCTCAGGAGACAGTCTTTTACATAGTTAAATGACAGCAAGGCCTTCATTTGATACCCACATGCAACTTATGTGCTATTCCATCAACAATTTAGTCTAACTAGGGGCGAAGGGAGGAAACAGACATTTCTGTAGCACCTAATATGTACTAGGCACTGTACTAATCACTTTTATAAATATATTCCACTTGATCCTTACAACAACTCTCTGAAGGAGATGTTTTTATTATTCCCATTTTATAGTTGAGGAACCTGAACTAGAGGTTAAGCAACTTGCCCAGTGTCACACAGCTAATAAGTATCTGAGACCAGGTTTAAACTTGAGCCTTCCTGACTCTAGGCCCCAGCACTCTATCCAGTGCACCACCAGATGCCTCTGACCAGGTTCCTAGGTCTTAAGTTCAAGTTACATAACCTTGTTCAATTTGATTCCCTTTTCTGGGCCTTATTTTAACTTCCTCAGCAAAATAGAGTCAATGATTGTTATCCTGCTTCCTTCATGGTTGCAAGAGGTTAACCAAATGAGACAAAGGGTGCAAAATTCTTCTGTATGCTCTAAAGCAGTATGGAAATGTAAGGTAGCACCACTGTTGTGATTACCATCCATAACACTTGTCAAAGCAGTGATAGCTAGTTGCCTATGATTGCACCCAGTACCCAGGAGTTCGTCTGCTTTAGCTCTCTGAGTATGGCGCTGACTCACCCACTCCTTGGGGAGCTCATAAAACAACCAGAGCCATTCCTTCATTGAATCTATCTGCTTTGTATTCATTTCCCTTCAATTAAATACATTTCATTGCAATCCCATTTGATCAAGGCCAATATAATGCAACTCATTTGAATTTAATTAATTTCTATTCATTTCACTTGATTTCATTTCACCTCAATTCAGTTCACCAACTACTTCCATGGTAGTCAGAGAAGCGGCATGTCATAGCAGAGAGAATATTGGCCTCTAAGTCAGAAAGACCAGGGATCAAGTTATACCTTTAATACTTATTTGCTCTGTGACCCTGGAAAAATTTCTTCACAACTAAGTGGCTGCAGTAAACTAAGACATAATTATGCAGCAGGTATCAATCTGCATTGGTAGAGGGAGCTTCCTCATTGAGGATGGTCTGGACAAACGCAAATCAAAACATAAAGAAACAAAACTAACTACTTCCTAACCAGGGGTGTGCTGGTCAATATTTAAAAACAGCTTCTTAGGGAGGAAAAGTATTTTCAGGATACACTTTTAAATTTAATAAGCAGCAATAGTATTTTCTCTATCATTTTTAAGTCTATACAATCAATAAAACAATAAATTATGACCTGATTTGTAACATTTGTTAATTTCTGAAGTTTAAGTAGAAGCTGATACGAAAATTTTAACAATCAGCTCTTGTATGCTGGTCAGGCTGGCTCTTAGAACACCCATGTTCCTAATTTTCTCTATTGGGCCAATCCCTGAATCAGTTGAAGCTGAAAAGGGGAAGACACAAGAGAAAGACATACCACCTCTGATGAAGGAAAAGGAAAACATGCTCCCTACCATCCTTTCTTTCTTAAGTTCATTGGTCCACAGTAGTATCTCTCTGACCACAAAATATTAATGACAGACATTTATTTACGCATTTTACTAGATGGTTTCCAAGGTCCCTTCCAGCTTTTGAAGTAATAGGATAATATGATGACATTCAAGTTCCTGTTTAGTCGAAAAATTATGATTCTAAGCCTTGCCTTTTCATTTACTTAAATAATAGCTTGCAGGTGACAGCTAGATGGCCCAGTGAATAGAGCACTGGCCCTGGAGTCAGGAAGACCTGAGTTCAAATCCAGCCTCAGACACTTAAAACTTACTAACCTTGTGCCCTTGAGCAAGTCATTTAACCCCAATTGCCCTGTCCTCCCCCCCTCCAAAAAGCAATAAAAATAATAACTTGTGACTATACACACACACACATATATGCATTTGTATATTCATATACATGTGCATACATATGTATGTGTGTATATATCTCCAACCTCAGATACTTACTATCTGTGTGACCCTGGACAAGTCACTTAAACTTTCTTGCCTTGGTTTCCTCATCTGTAAAATGAACTGGAGAAGAAAATAAGAAACCACTTCAGTATTTTTGCCAATAAAACTCCAAACAGGGTCCCAAAGCGTTGGACTTGACTGAAATGACTGAACAATAACAAATATGTGTGTGTGAACACAAAATATATGTATGTGTGTATATATATATATATATGACTCTCTCAATATATAGGTATATTTGTGTATAAATATATATACATACACATACACATATATTCTATTTATATATGAATCATTATATATTACCAGGTCACACTTAATGTAAGTGGATCATTCCATTCCACAGACTTCCATCAAGGGGCTCCTTGTGGTCCCACTTTCTCTGTGGCTCTGCGGATCTCAAGTGTCTTCAGTGCCTGAGCAGAGGATACCTGTTGAGGGGTTGCACAGGCACTACTGCAGCTGCTGCCACCTGTGCCCTGCCCACTGCCCACCAAGGAGCTGAACTTCCATAAATTGAATTTACATAAAGCAAGAACTGTCTTTATATGTGCATGTACACACACATACATGTATTATGTATATATGTATAGCTGTCTCTCTTTAAATGTAATATCCTGCTTTCACTCCTGTTCTCACTCTTTAGAACCATTCCTGGTAAAAAAAAAAAAGACAGAAAAGGTATGGAAAAGACACTTCCCCTTGTCTCGGGAAGATATAAACTCAATCGCTGCTTCTGAAATATTCATTTGGATAGGAATCATTTATGGTTTACGAGGGACTCTCCCTGCCTCTGATTGTTTATGTAGCCATCTGTTATGGGGACCAATAAACCACTGTGTGTCATATATAACCAAGTTGATAGAGATACTTCTGTCCCAGGCCCATTGTTATAGTACACTGTATGGGCCAGAGTTTCTTTCCTGGATCTTCTATCCACCTACCACTGAGAAGCGCTCTCCCATCAACTCCTCCACAGGAGAGCCACAATTTTGTAAATATTTGCCACAAAGTATCATATAAGTAAGTTTTAAGGCAAGTCATAGGCTGATAATTCTAAGGCTGAACAGGACTTTAGATATCATACGATTATCCTATCACCTCAAGAACTGGAAGGGACCTGTGCTTAATCATTGCTCACTCATTAAATGATTGATCAGCTCCCTCATTTTTATATATGAGGAAACTAAATTCCAATGAGGATAAATTAATTGTCTGAGATCACAAGGTAAGAAAGCATTATAAGTGGAATTTGAACTTGGTTCCTCGGACTCTGATGATGCCAGATTCCTTTCTATTCTAATTCCTTTCGCTATACTCCCTCATTTTTGGGTTCATTCCCTTCAATTCATGAATTCAAAATCCCAGACCTAAAGAAAAGAAGTAATGTAGGCATAGTTGCAAAGACAATATGTGACAAAGTCAGGTGTGTTCTTTTTTTGGAGGGGGGAAGGCAGAGCAATTGGGGTTGTGACTCACCCAAGGTCACACATGGTAAGTGTCTGAGGCCGCATTTGAACACAGGTCCTCCTAACTCCAGGCTGGTGCTCTATTCACCTCATTCTATTCACCTAGCCCTCTCCCCCCCCCCACCAAGTCAGGTTTTGAAACTGGGCTTTCTGATTCTAAATCCAGAGACCACTTACTCACTACACTATCAGAGAGATGAGGGTAGAGACAAGGAAGGGATAGTGTTATAAGATGCTGGTGTAATGGGCCATTGGTCTTCAAATCAAAAGATCCCCAGCTCCTACACTTACTGGTTGAGTGTCTAGTTCTCCTCTGAATTGTCTGAGCACTTGTCTTCCATTTCGTTTGCTGGATCGTTATCCCTGTTCTGTCTTCTAGCTTTGAGTATCCCTCATGGCCCTGTCCTGCCTGTAGTCTTTTAATTTTCTATGCACTTTCTCTTCATGAACTCTTCAGCTCCCGTGGGTTTAAATGTCATCTCTATGCATTTACCAGGTCTATATAGTTCCTACTCCAGCTTTAGTCCACATTACCTGTTGCCTGTAAAGCATCTCTAAATCTCTAATCTATTCATATCTCAAACTCACAATATTCAAGCCACAATTTGTCATTTTTACTCTCCCCTCCCCTCACACCCCCTCCCCCCAAAAAGAGAAAAAATGCATCCCTCATAGAAACTTGCTTATTTATGTCAAAGATACCAGGTACCACTTTTCTCCAGTCATCCAGGTTCCTAATTTCATCATCATCATTTTTTCTTTTTTAATTTTATTTATTTTAGCCTAATATTAAGAAATAAAACATGCATTTCTATAATATAGTAGAATAAAAAAGGATGACTGCATACTTGACTCTTCATTCTCCCTCACCCCCATGCTCCATCAGTTAACTATGTTGTTTTTTAATTCACATACCTTAATCTTTACAATATCTTGTCTCTCCCTTCTCCAATCAGTCCTCCACAAAGCTCCCAGAATAATGAAACAAAACCACAAGGCAGATCGTATCATTTGCTAGTGCTGAGAATAAAATGCACATTACTTTGGCTTATTAATCCCATGAAAAACTAGCAATAGTCTACTTGTCCAGATTTATTTCATTTTAACCCCTTTACACACTCTATCTTCCAACCAAACTTTCCTAATTTATGTCCCCAGACTAAGGATCTCCACTCCCAACTTCAGACCTTCAAAAAGGCTTCATTCAGGTCTGGAATGTTCACCCTCTTCAATTATGCATTTAAGAGCTTAGCTTAGCACCAGATAGAGGGCAATTCCTAGGGGCTTTGATGCTTGAGTTAAAGAGGATTGGAAACCAAGCTTGTGTTGATTGTTGTTCTCAGGATGTGAGCACAGCAGACCCTCACATCTATTCCATCAACATGAGGAAACACAGGGTATCCAGACTAAGCCATCTGTGTAACAGAGAAAAAGTGCAAGATCAAGAGTGAGAAGAGTACCCATCATTTTATCTCATCACAAGCTGATGAGAGAAAAAAACTGAAAATTTTCCCAAACAGATAAATTAACGAAGAGACTTAAACATAGAATGAAAAACAAGTGAAATGTATTTTTTATAAATTTATTTTTTAGCTTTCAACATTCATTTCCATACGACTTCAATTTTCTCTGCCTCCCTTCCCTACCCCCAATCCCAGGACAGCATGCAATCTTATATAGGCTCTACATATACATTCTCAGTAAACATATTTTCACATTAGTCACATTATATACAAGAATTAGAGCAAATGGGAGTAACCATGAGAATAAAAAAAAACAAAGCTAAACCAAGCAAGAAATAGAGAGCAAATAGTATGCTTTGATCTTCATTCAGAGTCCATATTTCTTTCTGTGGATGTGGATAGCATTTTCATCATGAGTCTTTAGAAGTTGTTTTAGGTCCTTCCATTTCAGAGAAGAGCTAAGTCTATCAAAGTCAGTCATCACATAATGTGACTGTTACTGTGTACAATGTTCACCTGCTTCTACTCAATTTACTCAGCTTCAGTTCACATGAATCTTTCCAGATTTTTCTGAAGTTTGTCTGCTCATCGTTTCTTACAACACAATAGTATTCCATTACATTCACATATCAGAAACTGTTTAGTCATTCTCCAGGTATTGGATATTCCCTCAAATTCCAGTTCTTGGCCACCACTAAAAAAGCTACTACAAATATTTTTGTACATGTGGGTCCTTTTCTTATTTTTTTGATCTCTTTGGGATACAGCCCTAGAAGTGGTATTTTGGGGAAGAAGAAAATTTTAAATGACCAAAACACAAATAGTTCTTTGAAGAAAAAAGAACTAAAGATATCATTGGTTCATAAGAGAAATAACACTTTGGAAAGAAAATATTAAAGTAGGATTAGGTTGAACGTAAAAACGTTTCAATGTAGAACAAAGGAAATAAAGCAATAAGATATCAATGGGACAACACATATTGGAGAATCAAAAAGTAGATCCTTTTGGAAAGAGAGAAACAAACTAAAAAAGTACAGAAGTAGAAGAAAAGTTGATAAAAGAAAATCAAAAGATAACAAATCAAATATATGAATTTCTATATCATGAGAACTTCTTGCCCTAAAGACAAATAAACAACAACAACTGAATAACTAATTTTATAGGAAATATAAAAGAAAATTGCCTAGAACTTTTGTATGCAGAGGATAAAGCTTTGAATGATCAGATTCATAGATGAAAAAAATGAACTTGAAACTCCAAGGTGGCTACATTTCAAATTTTCAATTTGAAACAAATTTTGCAAACAACAAGGACCAAAGATTTCATCTGCAAAAGAATTCCAATTTAAGTAACTTAGGATTATCCTACAGGCATGAATACAATTACATTAAAAATGTTATAGAACACTGCAAAAACAAAAACAAAATCTTAAATTGTAAGCCAAAATAACATATCCTGTCTTTCAAAGGGTCATTGAAAGCATTCCTACACAATAATCCAGATGTAAGCATCGGGCTTGGCTTTCAAAACTCTAAACAAGAGAAACACACAAAAAGTAGAACAAAATAAATATAAAGAAAATACTAGTAAACATAACCAATTACCCCATATTTATGTAATATTGTTTACAAAAAGAAAATAAATTGGACTGAGGAGCAATAGAAAGAGAAATTATCAAAGATCAAATGGGATACAAGGAGCTAAAACATTAAGGCACAATAGAGAAAGAAAAAAGGAAAACCTTAAGTAGTATTACATGGATTTTATTCCACATTCCTCTATTATTAATTTATTATCTTTTGCAGGAGGAATATCATGATAGGGAGTCACTCAAGAAATGAGATGTAAGGCAAGAAATACAGGTGAGATGACAATATACTACCCACCAAGTGTAAAAGCAAACAGACTAGATAGCCAAATTTTTTTAATTCCACAGAAAGAGTGAAAGCTTTTGCAAAGTTGGGTGAGATGAAAGGCAAAGCCTGGAAGCATGTTGTTTCAAAAAGGTTAGATGCAACAAGATGATGAGACTGGGGAGGTCTAGATCTATCAGTGAAAACAGAAATCTAATAATTGAATTCACCTTGGGAAGGAGAAGAAATGTACACAATACTAGAATACTTTATCCAGTCACAGTTGTTGTTTTTTTCCCCAGGAGTCCATCCTAAAGAAGGAAAGATGTATGGTCTCCAGGGGGAAACTAGAAGTCAGGAGGATAAGGTAAAGGATGGGAGATAAGACTAGAGATAGAATAACTTAGCCTTAGGAATAGAAAGGATAATGAAAACAACAGGGGACAGTATCAGACTTTATTATTTGGGATGAAGAGTGACTCCTATGAAATGTCATTATGTCCTTCTTAAAGTGATTAAATAACACAGTGACAGAGTAACCACAACAACAAAATCAAATTAAAAATCAAATCAAATTAATAGATAAATACATGTAAGAAAGAACATCTAGGGCAAGATCTGTAAATACGATATCATAGCAATCAGAAAAAAGTCCTAGCTCAGATATGGTACCCCAGAAACTCTAGTTAAGATGAAGTATATAGAAGTAATAAAAAAGGCACATGGGAAAAATAGAATTCAGCATAGATTGGAAAGTACTAAAAACTAAGAAGATGAAAATGTAACTTAAAAATTTATTAGCAAATAGTATCAAAGCTATATAAGTGAAGTTAATGGCAAGAATAAAGCAGATTTAAAAGCAGAAAGGGATGAAGATTAATTACAAAAAAATGTAAAAATACAAAATTAGTTATCATAATTCAATAAGAATAGATAAAATAAGCAAATAAAACAAATGAGAATGGTAGAATGGGTAAGAAAACAAAACTCACCAATTCCCAACATAAAAACAACAAATCTTTTTTTATTTTTTAATTTGTTTTCTTGTTTACATTATTCATTTTTGTTACATTTTTGAATTACAAATTTTCTCCCCGTCTTGCCCCTGCCCCAACCCTAAAACAGCAATCATACTGTAAAACCCCTCCCCTGCTCTGCTCTCTTACTTTCTGGTAGGGCAGGGAGGATCTCCCTATCCCAGCCCCTATATATCTTAATTTCTAGCTGCAGGTATTGCATAACTTTAAATTCTAGATTCTATCGATTCCTCCCTTGTCTCCCACCCCCACTGGAAGGACACTCAATTCAATACAAGCTGTGGATGTGTGATTATACAGTACATCTTCATAGTGGACATATTGTGACAGTGATCATCTGTCTCTCCTTCCTATCCCTCCCCCCTCTTGTTCTGTTCTCTACCCTGTCCCTGTCCGTTTACTGAAGTGTGTGCTTCCAGCATCCCTCCCCCAGACCCTGTGTCATCCTCTCCCCTCCATCATCCCAGCTCTCTTCCCCATGCCCCCTACTCTCCTGTGTGGCATGATGCCCAGTTTAGAAAAACAACAAATCTTAAATAAAAGTAAAAGAGGAATGCAAATTGGAGACTAGAAAAATGATCATAATCATGTGTTTTGTTTTGTTTTGTTTTTTAAATCAGGTTTATTGATCATGCTAACGGACAGAGCAAAAGACCTAATTATCAGGAGAAGATAATAGGGAAACTACCTTGTGATAAAAGGTACCACAGACACTGAAACAACATAAATACTAAACAATATATGGATTAGAATCTAAAGTCATGAAGGAAAAGTTAACTGAATTACACAAATACATATAGTTACACAATAAGTATAGGAGACTTGCATATTCCTGTCTTGGAGCTATACAAATATAACATTTTTTAAATGGGAAAATTTAGAACTGAATAAAATGTTGAAGAAACTGTATCTTAAAGATTTTAAAATGGAAACACTGAATAATATACACACACTTGACCACCATATAATGTCTTTACCTGATTAGACATTGAGCCAGGGCACAGATAAATTATTAATCACAGAGACACTAAGCAAATCATTTACAAACTACATCCTGTCAACACAATGTAACTTAATAATAACAAAAAAGTAAGTAGTGGGTCGAACATAAAAACATTGCATATCTATGTGAAATTAGAATGATAACAAGTAATGTTGAAACATTTTGTGATGCAGTTAAACAGTCCTCAGAGGGAAAAAAATCACTTTCTAAAAATATACATTAGAAAAATGGGGGAGAGGATTAATGAATTAAATATGCAAGTTTAAAAAATATTCAACAAGCTAACAAACTTAAAACAATCTAAAAAAATTAGTCAAGAGGAAACTAAAATCGAAACAAAAGAACATAAGCTTTTAAATATAAAATACTAACCATTTCTTCAGTTATTTTCAGTCCTGTTGGACTTCTTATTTCACTTGGAATTTTCTTGGCAAAGATACTGGAGCAATTTGCCATATCCTTCTCCAGCTCATTTTATAGGTGAGGAAATTGAAGCAAAGTTAAGTGACTTATCCAGGGTCACATAGCCATTAAGTGTCTGAAACCAGATTTGAATCCAAGAAGATGAATTTTCTTGAGTCCAACACTCTATTAATTGCGCCAGTGTGAATTCTATCATTTGTCAAGCATTGTACTGAGCATTGGGGATACAAAAACAAAGATAAAATAGTCCCTTTTCTCATGGAGTATATATTCCATGGGAAGAAACAAATATAAACTACAGCTATTGATATAGATATCTATGTATACATGTATGGATGTATATATACATGGATGTGTGCATACACATACACACACATTTTAAAGGAAGCCAGGAATTATGAGAGGCTAAGGTGAGGACAGGGTAGATTTCAAGCATAAAGGTCAATTTTTGCAATGACTGATAGAGGGACTGTCATTTCTGAGGAATATCAAGAAAGACAATTTGGTTGTTCAGTTAATATTTATAAAGGGGGCCAATTGGTAATAAATCTGGTAAAGGTAAACTGAAGACAGATTGTGAATGGCATTCAGTTTCCAAAAGGAAAGTTTGTATTTCATCCCAAGAGCAACGAGAAAGTACTGTTGTTTCTTGAACAAGAGCATAACATTGCTCTACCTGTCCTTTAAGAAAATCATTTTGGTGATTATGTGGAGGATAAGATGGAAAGAGTTAAGTCAAGTTCACAAGCAATTATTAAGTTCCTATTGTGTACTAGACCTTGTACTTAGTTTCGTGAATAGAAAGAAATTAAAGAATAAAATAAACAGTTCCTATTCTCAGGGAAAGACTCGAGGCAGAAAGACCAAGAAGACAGCTATGGCAATAGGACAGACCGGAGATGATGATGGCCTGAACTATAGCTGTCACTGTGAACAGAAAAAGTGTTTTGAATTGAGAGGTGTTATGGAGGAAGACTCAACGGAATTTGGTAACTCATTAAATATGCATTGTGAGGGAAAGGTAAGAGTCAAGAATGACACATAGCTTGTGAACCTGGATCACTAGAATGATGAAAGTCCCCAAAACAGATATGGGGAGGTTTAGTAGAAGGACATGTTTGGGAGATAAAGAGTTTTGTTTTGAAAATTATTGAGTTTGGGATTTTTATGATATATCTAGCTTGAAATGTCAAAAAACTATGATATATAACTGAAACATTAGAGAAAGAACAGATCTGACCATAAAGGTTTAAGACACATAAAAATGAAAATTGAATCCATAAGTGACAATGACGTCACCAAGCAAGAGATTATAGAGAGAAAAAGAGGGGAGTTCAAGATAGAGCACTGGGCTTCACCATCAGTTAAATGGTAGAAAACTCATGATCCATCAAGGAAAACTGAGAAAAATCAGTCAGAAAGATAGGGGAGATATGTGACAAAAAACACAGAGGAGAGAGTATCTAGGAGGACAGAGTAGTCAACAGTGTTAAATCTGACAGAAAGAGCATCAAAGATGAATAAGAAATGGTCATTGGATTTAGATGATTTAAGAAATCATTGATGCCTAGGTGTGATTTGTGCCCAGAATTTCTGATGCCAGGCAAACTGAGGCTGATGGATTGTTTAAGTTAGGGAGAATTGGGCTGCAGTAGGGATAAGGCCAATCAGTTATCTACATTAAGTATGGCACCAATGTAGTTAGCCCCCAAGGTGCCACTAGGATGCCTAAGGAGGAGCAAGCCAGTCCAAGTCAACAAAACCGGTGAAAAGCTTCCTTGCTCATCAGCAGTGGGATCAAATCCATGAGCATGGGTATAGTGAGGTTCAAATGGGATAATAGACTTGAAGTACTTTACTAACTTTAAAACTCCATAGAAATTCTCATTATTTATTATAATTGTTAGTCTCTAGTCATAATACCTACAGGCCTATGATTATTTTACTACCTGAGTCACCCACTTCATTCTTGCTGAGTTCAAGCAGTGTTTATAGAGAAATACAGAGGTTTCCCCGTGAAGATTGTACAAGTGGGGTATAGAGAGGAGGGGGATGTATGCCCACATACATTTTTAAATTTAATATGTATTATTGATTTCTTAAGTCTAGACAATCAACAAAACAGTAAATGCAGGCCTGTTTTATAAATGATATTAATTGATTTCTCTAGTGCAAAGTCTCACATTGAATGTTTAACAATGGACTCTGGAAATCCAGTTAGCATAATGTTGCTCTTGGTGGGAAAAAGATGAAGGAAGGAAGGAAGAAAGGAAGGAAGGAAGGAAGGAAGGAAGGAAGGAAGGAAGGAAGGAAGGGAGGGAGGAAGGAAGGGAGGGAGGGAGGGAGGAAGGAAAAAGGGAGGAAGAGAGGGAGGAAAGGAGGGAAGGATGGAGGGAGGGAGAAAGAAAGAGAGGAGGAAGGAGGATGTAAATCATTGGAGAGCCGATTGTAGTTAAGTGATGAAAATGAAAGTTATATTGCAGGGATCTGAGAAGTGAATAAGAAATAGAAACCATAATTTCAGGCATTTTTTCCTAGATATTTGACTGTGAAAGGAGGAAAGATATAGGATAACAGTTTAAGAGTATGGTAAGAACATGCAGCTCTCTTAGAGATAGATGAAAGAGGTCATTGTTGTAGGAAATAGGAAAGGAGAGAGCAGAAAGTGAGAGATTAAGGTTTTAAAGGTGATAATTATTTGGGTAATCTGCTGACAGACAAGGAAAGGAGTAGGTTCAAGGACATAAGTAGACAAGTCAGCCCCAGCAAGGGAGAAGTGTCATCTTTTCAGATGCTGGAATAAAGGAGGAAATAATGGGAAATGATGTCAAGGGGTTCTAAAATGTGGAGAAGCAGGAGCTGCTGGCTAACGTCCACCCTTTTCTCAGTAGAATGTGAAACAAGATTTTCTTTTGAACTAAAAAGAGGTGGTGTGGGATGTTTGAATAGAGAAACAAATGTTTGGTACATTTCTGGTGGCAAATATAGCAGAGAATCAATGGAGGAAGAATAAAAATATTGTCTGGTCTCAGTAAGCATTCGATTAATATTTAATAATATAAATGTGTCCTGGATCCTGTCAGCACATTTATGTTCCTTTCTCTGGCACCATTCGGCAACTCATGAGTAGGAACAAAGGAGGTAGATGGCAAAAATAAACCAAATTTGGGTTTGGCAAGGCATGGGCAGTGACAGGCTGTCAGGTTGAGGGTATTTGATCATAGAAGACAATATAATGTGGAACCAGTTAAGTTTAGTGTCAAAACTGGGAAGAGAAGAGTGCCAAGCCAGAGCAGGGATAATAGCCTGAGAGAGAACTGGGGGAGCAAAGGGATTGGTTGTCATGATAAGGGGGAAGAGTGGATTTAGGAGGGAAAAGACATTGAGATGGACAGGGATGAAGGATTGTTTTGACCAGATACAAGAATTTCAGAATACTTAATGAAAGTAAGGTATCTGCAAATGATAGTGAAATTATGAGTGTGTGACAATCACCCTGTGTATAACTGAGGAAGAGAAGGAACAAAGCGAGGAAGCATTTACTAAGCATCTGCAATATGCCAGGCACCGTACTAAGCCCTCTATAAATATTGTCTCATTTCATCCTCACAACAACTCTGGTAAGCAGGTGCTATTATTATCATCTAATTTTACAGTTGAGGAAACTGAGGAAGACAGAGGTCAAGCAAATTGAAGGTGACACGTCTAGTAAATTTTTCAGTCTAGATTAGAACTCGAGATTTCCTGAATCTAGGCCCAGAACTCTATCCACACTGAGCCACCTAGTTGGATGTAGCGGGTTATAGGAATTGAAGAAATTAAAGGAATGGGAGGCCAGATTGTTTGAAGGAGTATCAGTGTGTATGTTGAAGTCTCCTAGGAAAAGAAATAAAACTCTAAGAGTGACATAAAGCAACAGTACCCGTGAATAGAGATGTGAAAAATGTTAAGTAAAATCCCAGCAAAGCAACTACTGCAACATATGTTGTAATAATCATTCCCTCTGATAGTTTAGACTGCTGTCGGAGATGCAAGGATGGCTGTTAGGAAAGGATTAAACAGGGATTCTGAGAGGGTAGGTGACTTGTCCAGAGTCACCCAGCTAAGGGTTTGAGGTTGGATCTGAAGCTAAGTCCCAAGGACTCCAGGTCTAGTTCTTTATACACTGTGTGTGCATCGTCAAAAGCAGAATACACCAATAAGGGGTTAAAGTTGGTGTGTGTTCAGTTAGTGGGGTTTTTTGGGGAGTGGGAGTTGCGTTATTTTTTTTCTTTTATCTTTATTTTGGCAAATAATTAGCGCTGTTCTGTCGTTGGCAGCGGTGGCAGCCATTGCAATCAGTTTGGCTCAACAGCAGCACTTCACTTAATTTCATACATCAATAAGCATTAGAATGGAACATAGAGCACCAGCCCACAGACCATTGTTTAGCTGAGCTCTAACTCAGACAGGCCTTAAATCATCTCAGAAAGAAACTTTAATCATGGCTGAGAAGTATCCAGGACCAGAAGAGTATCAGGGGTGCTAATCCTATTTCTGCCACTAGCTCCCTAGGTAGTCTAGGCCAGGTCCCTTCTCATCTCTGAGACTCAATTTCCTCATTTGTTAAAGGTGGTAAAAAAAAATCCACAGAATCTGAGAGAGGGAAGAAGCCTTGGAGATCAGGTGGGAGGGGTATAGCCCCTTTGCACAACTCCAATAAGGACTCTGAATGCTTGATCTCATAGGAAGATCTGCCATCTACAGCACTCCTGAAATATAATCCTCCACTTTCTACTGGTATATTTTCTATAATGTGGATTTCACTATCTAATGAGATCAATCATTCTATTTTGGAACAGCCTAGAGTGTTAGAAAGGTTTTTCCCCCTCTTATATTAAACCTAAATCAGCTTCTCAATATCTTCAATTTAATTTAATTAACTTTTATTAAGTTCCTATAATGTATAAAGTGCTGGGCTAGGCCCTGGGTGTTTGATCATAGATAGTACATATTCCCTGATATCACAGAGTTTATAATGTAATAGGAATGAGGGGAAGGAAATGTACACAAAACACTAGAATGCAAGGGAGAGTGAGAAAGTCTAGAGCCAAGCAAAGTGGCAAGGTGGATTTAAAGAAGGAGAGATGGGGGCAATTAGGTGGCACAGTAGACAGAGTGCTGGTCCTGGAGACAGGGGGACCTCATATTCCTCTGTTCAAATCTGCCTTCAGACATTTAATAGCTGTATGACCCTGGGCAAGTCACTTAATCCCTATTGCCTCCAAAGGAAGAGGGAAAAAATAGGAGAGTTGGCTTTCACCTTTGGTATTCATGTAATCCCTCATAGAGGAGATAGCACCTGTACTGGCCCTTAAAGAAAGAAAGGGGCTTCAGGAGATGCAGATAGAAGGGTCAGAATCCATCCCAAACGTGAGGGTAGGAATAAAGGTGCAGAGATGAGAGCACACAAGAGAATATAGGAAATGAAGAATGGTTTACTTTGACTACACCCTAGGATATGTTAGGGGTAATGCTTGGGGATAATACTACATAGAAAGACTGGACACATTGTGAAGGGCTCTAAATGCTACAATCAGGAATTTATACTTGATTGCATTCATTAGTCAATGAGGAGTCAGACAGTCAACAAGCATTTATTAGGTAATTACTATCTGCCAGGCATTGTGCCAAATACTGAAGTTACAAAGACAAAAATGAGGCAAACATACCTTCCCCCTGCCAAGGGCAGGGGTCTAGAGGGTCATAGAAAGTTTTTTTTAGTAGAAGGAGTAACACAGTTGTTCAGGCATTATTGTGAAGGACAGATTAGGGTAGGCATAGGAAGAACAGGCAGAAAAAAATAGTAACCTTTATTTGAAGACTAAAGTGATGGAGAACCATATATCCTGAGACAACACTTTCTCTTTTGGGAAATAGGTTTTGAACTTTTTTTTAAAGCCATAAAATGCTGTAATAAAAGAAAAGTCAGAGAAACTTAAGTTCTGTGAAACGTGGATACCTGAACATGGTGACCTGTTTAAACATCATAACTTAGACACTAAGTCAAAACTTAAAATACTATGACATGTGAAAGCCAAAACAAGAATATTGTGACCAGGACATGATCAATGGACAAACTTATGTTTGGCTATAACACTGATTTAACTCCCAAACTCATTACTAAGTAGAAAACCAATAATATTCACCTATCAGTGGTGAAATATTCTTAAGCTCCTCCTGCCTTTGTCTGTTTTCTACAATTACAGGGATTCAGGGGTTCTTCAGCAGGGATTCAACAAAACTGTCCGACTGCCACCCCACACCAAAGATTTTCCCCTGTATGTAAGTGTTCATGGTGATTGATTTAAAAAAAAGCCCTAAATCAATTTAGGGCTCTGTGGTCCCTTCTTTTGGTATCAAAAGGATACCCTGTGATTACAAAGGAAGTACAGGGTTTCCTAGCCAGGGGAATTGTGGATCTTATATGAGACAACTCTGATGTTAGGAAATTTTCTCCTTATATATAATGAAAAAGCTACTTTTGAAATTTCCCTCCAATGCTCCCAGTTCTGAAACCTTGGGTCATATACAGCAAGTACTAACTATCTTCTCCGTGAATCAACCTCATTTATTTGATAAGGACACTAATAATATACCCACTGTCTTATCTTCTTCAGTCCAAATATTCTCAATTCCTTATATAACCTTCTTACTTATAGTAGTCATAGACCCATAGACTCTCCAAACCTTAATGGACATGATGAGCCACCAATCTAACCCTTATCTGAAGCATGAATTCTACATAAATAGGATATCTCTAAGGTCCTATCTAGTTTCCACATGTGGTGATTCTTTAATTAGATTATTTGATGTCTCTCCCTAGTCATCAAGAAAAAGAAATATATGACAGTAGTAATTAAATTTTTGAAAATGTATGGCTTTTTTGTTTTTTGTGTTTTTGTTGTTATTTTTTAATAGGCCCGGGGATGTTGTTGAACACGGAAATGGAAAAAGCCACTCCGTAAGTTTTGAAATTGGATGATATCCTTATCTCTTCTTCCTCTTGATTTTTTTTCTACTCTAGACTGCATTTTGGACGTTTCTTCTCAACAATCAAATGGCACATCATTACTATGGATAACCTGGAAAAGATGAATCAAATGAACTTAGTACTTATGTATCAGAGATCATGTTTGTAGTCCCCAGTCCTGAAAATAGTGCTATAGCCATGACCAGGCCAATCTCAGCTACCTACATGAAAGTTGAAAGTATTGAGTAAAACACCAATAGTTTCCGACATTCAAAAATTTTCAGGGAGAACTCAGTCCTGGAAAACATGCAAAAACAAGGCATGTTCCATATGATAAGTTACAGATACACCTTTAATTAAACATTTAATAAAAGCAAAGTCATAATGTTGATGATGAGGACGATGATGACTTTGATGATGAAAGGCCTTAGTGATGGTCCCAATTGTGATAGCAGTGATGATGAGACAGCCTACTGACACAAATGCAGTAACATTGCAGTAATGGGAGCACAGAGGAATGTCAGCATAAGTCCCTTCAGCTATCTCATTAATTTCTTAACTTATAGCAGACGATTGTGATCACTAGATCCCAGTCTGGGAAAACTCAAATGGTACAAGAGGAGCCAACCCTCCAGGAGAACACCACAAATGCATCATAAAGTGCAATTATTGTGCAAAACTTTTTTTTCCGGAGAAAAACATTCTGTTAAGTTGACATTTGTGATAATATATTATGGCAGGTGAAATAGGCAAGGAGTTAATTAAAGTCTGAGAGTTAATTAATGAGATCCAGTGCACATTAAAGATCATTACTTCATCTGAGATGAGTAATTAAAGCATCATTTTGGGTGTTGCTCTATTGTCTTAGGTGATGTGTTGACATGCTATGTAAAGTCGTTCAGTTGGGGGCAGAGCATTCACCTCTCTACATGGGGACTGGGTTTATTGCATCATCTTTCAAAATTGAGGGTTGGTGTCAGGGTAAGCTCCAAAATTCTGGACTTAACAAAATTAAGTGAACAAATATATATATATATATATAGAACACATGTTGTGTTGACCTGTGCTAAGGCTTTATCCAATGGAAAAAAACCAATGGTCTGAGAGGCCAGAGAACTGAGCTTGAGTCCTGGTTCATTCGGCCGTTTACCAATTGTGCTATCACGGAAAAATCACTTGATTGTTTTGAATCCCAATATATATACCCTGATATGTAAAATGGGGGAAATGATCCTTGTACTGCCAGCTTCATGTGGTTATTTTGTGGAAAGTGAAGCTTTAGTACTATATAAATGGCAACTGTTAACAAAGATAAAGCATAATACTTGGTCTCAAGAAGCTTACATTCTAATTATGGAGATGTAAAGCCAATCAGCAGTAGATTCCTGAGAATGCTACTGTGAACAGCTTTTCAGACTCAGATTACACAGTATTAGTGAACACTCTGTTTATTCCATTACAAATCTTTATTCAGTACAATGTTCACAGTTTCAACAGTGCACAATATTATACACAATCTTCAGAACAAGGAAAGTCTCGATATTGTATCTTATTACAGAAAGGAACGAGGAACAAGAGAAGAATCAGCTGGTTTCCCTAAGGGAGAAACCAGCTTCACACTTTAAGATTCAATCAATCAAATAACAAAGGAATGACCTACTTTCCCTAAGAGGGAGTTGATTCAATCAACAATTCACAATATATTGATCTTTCACTCCTGGGGTAACCATTAACTTTAGTTTCCAAATAAAGTTTTTAGACAACCACACAAATCCTTCCACCCCTTGATTTCCAACAAACCTGTTTAGTCCAAGGGGAGGCCTTTTCTTCACTTTAACTCTGGGTGGTCTCTCTGATTCCCTGGATCCCCTTCCCTGGTCCCAGCTCCCTCCTGAATCTGTCAGACAATCACCTA
>CM053594.1:70500037-70517229 GCA_028646575.1 Pseudocheirus occidentalis | reverse complement strand
TCCCCGGCACACACTGAAGTTCACAAGGTTCAGCACACCTCAAACCCTTTAGGACTTCTCTTGCCTGGAACTCAAGGATCAGACAGGCTACCAACAAACAAAGTCCAATCCTGTTCATGTCTTCAGTCAGCCACTGAACCCACAAAATCTGTCTCTGAAATTCTCCTGCTTATAAACACTGGCCTTCTCCCAAGTCAACATGGTTCAGGGGAGTGTCTCAGCCAATGGTATTCTTCCACATCAAGAGGGAAATTCACACCTTTTCACCAATGGACAGAATTCTATACTTAACACTAGGTTACTAGGATCTACTTAACATCTGATCAAACAAATTAATTACCATTACAGGAGGTAAGCCAAGGACCCATGTTAATTATTTTGCTACAGAAACTTTTGAAGCAGGTACAGTTAGATAGCACCTTTTGACT
The DNA here is from genome assembly GCA_028646575.1 of Pseudocheirus occidentalis. Taxonomy (NCBI): domain Eukaryota; kingdom Metazoa; phylum Chordata; class Mammalia; order Diprotodontia; family Pseudocheiridae; genus Pseudocheirus; species Pseudocheirus occidentalis. Next base: position 70,516,801 of record CM053594.1, on the reverse strand, counting down.
TCCTCAGTGATAGAGACAGATTTATGGAAAGGAGGTCAGAGGGTAATAAGAAGCAGAGGTTCTCTAGATAAAATACAGTATTTTAACCATTAATATTCTAAATGTGAACTCTTTGTCTAATGACCAATGGCTTTTACATTACTGGAGGAAACAGGATCTGGCTCCAAACCTGAAGGAACTTATAGCTTAATTAGCTATGTAAGTTATGGGCACAGATAACTATAATACAAACGGTCTATAATATATTAATGTGAATTCTATTCAATAAATATTCCTTAAGAAACTGCTGTGTGCAAAGCCAGCTTTTCTTCCTGACTCAAACCCAGTTTTCTATTCACTATACAATACTGAATTCTTGTGCCTTCATATTCTGCCTCTGTTCCTTCTTCACCCAGTCATTTTTCCCATTTAGAAGGTTAAATCAAATTCTTAAGTGATTATTGCTCCTCTCCAGAAGACCGTGTATTTTTCCAAAGATTAATACAACCAGAACAATATGACCTGCCACAGGAACTTCTGAAGAGCCTCACCATCATTAGGGGATGGCTTCAATCTGGACACTATCCTGGATCTCCACCTCAAGAGTGGCAAGTATCTTCATTGACCATGTCTTCCTCTTTTGTGCTTTACCTCATAGTACTGCTAAGAAGATTGACTCTGCTAATTCATTTAAGGAATGTTGAATAATTTAAATGTATGCATCAGAAATACTTTAACAGAAAAGTACATTTAAGACAATACTTTGTTCTACCAAAACTCTTTGTTTTTAATCCATAAGCTCTTTGGGATCTTATATTCTTCAAATTCTTCAGTTGATCAGTTTATAAAACTTGAACAGGCAACGGAAATGGACAACAAAGTGGACCCATAATTAAATAGGAGGTAGAAAGCAAACTACTTTTGAGGGAAAATTCCAAAGCTCCTTTAATAAATGTCTCTCTGAAATTAAGGCCCATTTTTAATTCCATTTTTCTACTGGTTTTGTTTTGTGGTGATGAGAAATGGAACACTACAGTTAATGAAGAATTAAACATGGGAATCACAGAGAGGACAATGGAGAGGTATATGGAATATGTAAACAAATAGGAGTTATTGGAAGGGACCTAAGAATCCATAGGTGCCTCAAGAATTGTCATTTTCAGCTTCAGCTCCAACAAAATAGTATTACATTAGTATTACATGAATTTGTTTTAAAATTTAAAGGGGATCATTGAACTCAACAAAAGTTCAGGACCAGTGAGATAAGCAATGAGGAGCCACTGACATTTTTCAAGCAGAGTGAGTTTCACCTGCTCTTACTTTCCTTACCATTTTTATTCAGCCATTTTAGGACTCACATATTGCCCTCCACCCCATGCCAATATGTCCAGAGTCTGTATGTATCACATTTCTCGCCTAACCTCTGGATTTTCTCTACACTTTCTCTCAGAGTACTGGACTTTAGAAAAATTATCTAACTACATTCCATCTCCAGATTTTGATAGCCATATAATGCTAAGCACGTTGTTTCACTTCTGAATTTCCTCCTCATCAGCTGGGACCAGTAAAACTATCACTGTTTCACAAGTTAGTTATCCTGTTTCCTAGTCTCTTGGGTCCATTAAGGACCCCACAACCTGGTTCCAGGATAAATTGTTGAAAGAAATCAGTTTTCTTTATAATAGAGAGTTTGGTCAATTAGAAAATGCTTAGATTTGCCCTTCCTGGTCAATTATTCAAAGTGTGTGTAGATATTGCAATTTAACCTGATAGAAGTTTTGTGAACTTATTTTTCAGCCACAATGATTCAGAGTTAGTAAGATGTGATCGTAAAAAGTCTTGTAATTGACTTTGGAATCAATGCTGATCACTCAAAAGCTGAACCACGCTTCTAAGTATACATATAAAAAAGTCAAGTAGATAATTTCTCAATCTCTTCTAAGATAATTTTTGATGGAAAAGAAGTTTTTAAACTGCCATGTTGGGGATGGAATTTGGTGACTTTCCTCCATTTCTGATGTCATATATCTCTGACCATATGGTTTCCCTGTGTGTATGTGTAAGTGTGTATAATGTAATGTTAATGGAATTTGAAGATCTTCCATGCCCCTTGTGTTGTCAGGCTGGCAGCTACTTGGCACTTGGTTTCAAGCTCATAATTGTGTCAAGTATTGGGACCCAGAGCTTGGGAGTCCCCCAGTGGGATGAATTTGCTGACATGGCAGGAGGGGGTGGGGCAGGGAGGAGCCAGAGCTGAGTAGGGGCTGGCCTGGAGACACCAGCAGCAATGGCAGGCAGCAGCAGTGGAGGTAAAGGCAGCAACAGCAGCATGCACTTCTTCTGAGAGCCAGCCAGAACTTCTGCTGAGGACTTCTGCTGAGAACTGCCAGAAATGGAAACTGCTGGGAACGAACAGCATGGAAGGTGAGTAGCTATTATGAGTAAAGAGAGAAAAATTTTTGCCTGAGGGAGCCTGTTTTGTTTTAAAGGCTTGGGAACATGGGTATTCAGTGTATTAACTATGTGTACCAACTTTGTGGCTACGATAATGACTTTGACTTTCTGGTTTTAGGACTAAGCTTTCTGGTATTTGAATAAATTCTTCAGCTCTGTCCCCCATGTGGAGAGCCTGTTATATTTTGTGATTCACAACTACACCAGCATATTTATAGTCACCGTGGGCACTGTGAGTATTGCGTTGCTGTTACATGTGTGTGTGTGTGTTTATTCTTTCCAAACAGGAGGTGAATGAATATCCTAATATGGGCATGCTCAGGTAAGCAGTAGGACTAGAAGACACATCAAAACCACAATTTGCCACTAATAACCAGCATGGTTAGCAGAATATTCCAGAATGGAAGCAGCCTATGACAAAGCAAACACCTTGCAGACAGATGTGGAAAAAAAGTTTGCTCAGAATAGTGACAATTTCAGAGATTTTGGAAATACTGTTTCTGGATTCTAGAAAAGCAGAAATCCTTAGAAACCTACAGAGAACTAAACCTAATAAGAAGAATGGGGTTCCCACAAAGGGACAAAAGGCTTTCCAAGGCTGGGGCTTTGGAAGCATGCCTTGAATACAAGTGTTCCCTACAGTATACGTCAATCTTATTTTATTTTAATTGTAAAAGGACTCTCCCTATCATTCTTGCATGTACAAGAGGAAAATGTGCCCCTGGATTGGTCGGACTGGGGTGAAATATTTTACAACTATTGTTCATGTCTTACTTTCTCAATAAATACCCCCTTTAAAAATCTAATGGAGTTTTATTGTCTGATAACAGAAAACACACCAAATAGGGCTAATGAGCAATAGTACTATAAAACCCAACCCCTTCAAGTTACTCTTAGAATTAGGAGGGATGAGTAACGAGCTACTTTCTGGGGACTCAAACTGCCAGTGGGAGTAGGAGTGGGAGTAGGAGTCAGGTGAATAGCCCCAAAAGATGTGCTACTTATGAAAAAAAGCATAACGTTCCCCTGGTACAGGTAAACCCTGTAGGACCTCTCATCAATCTAGTCTCAAAGTCCCTGTTCAACCTTTATCTTATTGTATATTTTGTCTCAATGTTCATTCTTGTCCAATGGGCTCGGGTTATCAAGCCCTCATCAACCTTTGCTCATACCATGACTACTTTGGCTATGTGGTGACTGGGAAGAGGAAGAGGGAAACCGAGTGGGTGATGTCGTCAGGGTAGTTGCTATATCTAAATTTGTCAAATATATCACCATTCACTTCTCATGACTGTTGACTCATTTCCTTTTTTAAAGTCTTTCTGTGGGTTCAAAAGTAGTCTAAGAAATAAATATCCTAAAGGTTACTAAAGTTGCAAAAGTTCCCTCTAGTTAGCTTACCCCTACTTCATCCCAAACTAAGCAAAAGCTTTTCTCCCTTTTGTACTTTCTTTTCTTAACCTTTTAGCTTACATTTATTAGTCTGCACTAATAGTTTTGTAAATGATTAACTGCATTTTTAAGAATCATAGAAATACAAATAAGCATTTAGAGGAAGAGGCTTCTACTTCAAGTACATTGTAGTTGTGTTTCTTTCTCTGTCCCCAGAAATCCTCTCACCTAATGGAGGGATAATGAGAAGGGAAGTAGAATCATATCCCTCAGGGGTATCCCTCACATAACATCAGAAAGTAATTGAGGAAAGAATTAGGAAACAAGTAGTATGTAGTACACTCTGAGAGTCTCACCAACCTTCATCTACTAGCCTATCTCCTCACGTCTGTCTGTCCATCCTTCTGTCTGTCTCTGTCTCTATCTCTGTCTTCTGTCTGTCTATCTCTGTCTCTGTCTCTGTCTCTGTCTCTGTCTCTCTCTTTCTCACTCCATTAAAGTTCACTTTCCTTGTGTTTTGTCATAAGCCTAACAGTCAGAACTCTCCCCTCCCCTTCCCTATGTACTGTCTTGGAAAGGATAGCATAGATTATTACCACATCTCATAGTCTTTCTCTTCCATATCAGGGTAGTTTCTCTCCTTCTTTAAGGAATGACTTCTTGCCAGAAGGAAATTATTTTCAAGATCAAAACACACCAGAAACTTGAGAAATGATGGATAAAAGAATGTGGTCAGAAAACTTTCTGCCCCAGCAAGTATCAAAAGCAAGATCTCTGGGGTGAAGAGGGATTACACTAAAATTCATTCCTTACCCATCTCTTCTTGCTAACAATTTTCTCTTCTTTTAAGGCCCATCTACAGGTTAATATACTCCATACATATTTCTGCAGTTCTTTCCAAGCTAGAAGTGACTTCATCCTCCAAAGAACTTTCATTTCTCTCTCTTTCACTCCTTCTGCACATTAGATTTGGAAAACAACAAAATAAACAAACAAAAAACTAGATTTGGAGTCAGGGGACCTGGTTTCAAGTCTTGTTTTAAATCCCATCTCTGACACCAGATGTGTGACCTTGGGTAAGTCATTTTTCTTGTCTAAGACAGAATCTCCTCATCTGTAAAAGGGAGATAATATATTTATAGCTTACTTCAGAAGGTTGTTATATGAGAAAATATTTTATAATAATCCACATGCTATTAAAGTATTAATTATTGTTAATAAATTGCATCATACAAATTGGTCATATATACCATATAGTAAATTTCTCAAGGGGAAATAATTACTTTTCTCATCACTGTGCTTTGGAGACTGAAGGCCCCCTGCCCAAACTTAATCTCTGCCAACTTTAAGTATTCAGATGTTGAAAAGATTCTGGAAGATGAATCAGAGATGCTTATCTTGGTTCTCCTCAAGATGTTTGTCACCAAGAAATGCATAGCTTGGTGCTTAAAAAGTACATGCCCCTTGGCACAATACCTCATATTTAATCAAAATTTTTATTTTTGTTTATACAGAGAGAAACAATTAGGTTGATATCCAAACATTTTCTCTTTTCTCTGTGAAAGTCAGTATCTATGACTCAGATCTATTCTCATTCCTTCCTCTGGGCCATTGTTGATATGGTTTTCCCATGTGAAATGGTCTATTCCACCTCCCTTTGTTCTGCCTTATCAAACTCTCTCCCAGTTCAGGTCCCACCGTCTTCCTGCTCCATCCTTCAGAGATCTTTCCTTCTTCAGAAATCCAATTTCACTTAAAGTCAATACTACTACAGTCTCTTTTGCTCAAGCTCTTATCCTTGTCAGAGTGTATGAATCAATAAGAGTTAGAAGATTCTTCCCAGGTCCACTATATCAGCCCCTCAGCCAAGAATAGAGGCAAGAAATCACAGAATTTGAAGCTAGGCAGGACTTTAGATAACACACAAAGGCCAGATAACACAAAGTCTATGACCAAATACTTAATGCAAATTTTATAAGGAGGCAATGTAAACATGCCATAAAATAAAAAGAAAAAAAAGAATCAGACTTCTTTTCTGGTATGAAGGGAGGGCCAAAAGTTTTATGCAGATATTCCAGATCACAGATGTGCCGTGCCCCTAATTTCTACAATTTGGAATGGATAATTGTACAGACACTCAGGAAAACTATCCAGGTAAATAAGCTCTGCTATAAAGAGATCTCACCTGGTTCTCTTATTCTTTCTTGTCAACACACTCAGTCTTGTAGCCACAGTATACTTTCTACTTTGGGAAGTAGCCCATGGGCCTGGGATCTCTCTGCTTTTATCTGCTGTCTAAAACAAGTAGTCTCAAAGTGGGAGAAATACCGTCACCCTTTCAAGACAAGTTAACTAAGCAATTAGGACAATGCCTTGCACATTGTAGGCTATTTGACCAACTTAATGCCCTTTCAGCTCACCCTACCTCCCAGAATGTTATAATAGACAGCTTGGTGAATTGATCATTTGAAGTCTTCTGTTGTGCTCTCTTTGTTTTCTACATGTAAATCTATTTTCTTCATTAAATGGTAAGATTCTTGAGCAGGTACAATGTCTTCCATCTTTTTGGATTCCCCTCACACATCAATTCAACCGAATTGAATAAACTATAATGATTAAGTGCTTTCTATATGCATGGCCTGTGCTAGGGACTGAGTACCAGCACAAGGCTGACTGACCTTGAACTAACGGAAAGAGGCAGGAAAATACAGAGGAAGAGAATATAGTGTAGAACCTCAAGTCCATCTTCCATTAGGCATTTGAGATTCCCCACAATCTGACCTTAAGCAATCTTTCCATATGCTTTACCCTCCAACCAATACCAAATGGCTTAGTTTTTAATCTCTATTCTATTGCTGACTCGGTTCTTTATGTCTAGAATGCCCTCCCCCCCATCTCTGCTTCACTACATTCTACCCATCCTTCATGGTTCAGGTAAGGTTTTCTTCTCCACAAAGCCTTCTCCAGGTACTGGTGCCTTCCTTTCCCCTCTGAGATTACCTTTCATCTACCCTGCATACACTTTTATGTAACTAGTTATTTACATGCGGTATCTCTCATTAGAACACGAGTCTTTTGAAGACAGGTGTCATTTTTGGTTTTTGTTGTATCTTAAGGGCTTAGCACAGTGCTTGGCATCTAAGTACATAGTAAATGTTTAGTGACTGACTGCTTATTGACTGACTGAAGAATCTCCACCCCCACAGCTATACTACTATGAGAACAAGGGTTCCTAAGTACCTCAGCAAAAGATTTAGAGCCAAAGATTTAGAGGGACTAAAAGTCAGAGAAACTGAAATATGGTAGGGGAAGTTTTCAGATGTCAAGTAGACATCCCTAGCGCTAGAAAGGGTCTGAGGCTTGAAGAGCTCAAAAGGATAATGAGACAATGAACTTGCCTCCAGGGCAAAGACTGGATTCATAACCTTGCCCCTAACCTACTCTTCTATACCTACATCTATACCCACCGCTACATAAGAGCCGCAAAGGAGTATGGTGAATAGAAAACTGAAGAAATGTTAACTGACCACCCTAAAATGAAGTAAGGTGCTTGACTGAAGGAAAGGATTTTGAGCCAGAAAAGATCATTAAATAAGAGGGGTTAGACTTCTTCCATCTCCCACGTAGCCATGACAATCAACCTCAGAGCTTAGGTTCTGAGAGATTTGAAGGAAAGAAGATTCTGCCAAACCCAAGTTAATTGCCCTAGCTGAAAAAGCACTGTAACACTCAAGCTGAAAAGAATGCAGTACCACCTAGAGAACCAGGGTCTGAACATGGGAAATGACTATCAAAGCCTTATGCAAAATGAGCCCAGTGAGGACAATGAATCCATGGGTCTAGCAGCAGTGATTGAGCTGCAACAATATTCCCTGAAAAAAGCCTAGGAGCTTATCAACCTGCCTGTTCTACTCAGGAAGTCCCATCTCAAAGGTAAAATGGATTGTCCAGCATTGATCAAGAGCAACAGAAAGCTATAGGGTGACCCTTCTGGTGACTACCCAAAGGCAGAGTGATTTGTCTGGTACTATCCCAAAGAAACTGTCCAGCAGGAGAGACGCCTTACTATTTTTCAGTCCAGCATCAGATTGATTTGTCCTTCTAAGATATCATACCATATGACGAAGAAGCTCAGGTGAACTACCCATTCAGTCACACAGGAATCAAGGACAGCTGAGACATTTGTCATATAGAGACACTACACCCTGCAAGGAATCATCCTAGCTGAGCAGCACAGCAACTTATACATAACCAATTTTATGCCCCACCATAAATATCATTAGGTCCCTCCAGATATACAAAAGGACATTGGACCTTGACATAACGGAGTTTTGAATTCCCTTGATTCTGTGTACCCCCTATACTTCTACCTAATATTTCACATTAAATTCATGTTTCTTCTTCCCACTTAAGACTGAGGATTAGTGGGATTGTGCAAACTTGCTGTGTGTGGGGATGAGTGAGGAAGGAGGGAATAGTGTTGTTGCTAAGTCATCTGAGTAAATATCTTTGCTAAAAATCTATATATTGGATGATTTTTATTGGAAGTCATACCAGTAAGGGCTCTTAAGCTAGTGTTGGTAGGATAGTTATCCACAGAATTACCCCTAGGACTCTGAAAATTATTGCAGCCATCCATGTAGGGGACCAGCTCTCAGTAGTTCAGGATGAATTCCTGAACCTAGAATACATCAGAAGGAATACTGAAAATGGAATCAGAATACCTGGGATCCATTCATATCTCTTCCACTAATTAGTTCTATGATTTTAGAATTGGGGATTGTGTGGAATGAGAGAAAACTTCTTAATCTGGGATTGTTAACCTTCCCTTCCTCCCTCCCCTTCCCTGGCTGCTGTCAATAACTTTTATATTCCTTTATCTGTTTTCCTGCCTTGGTGGGACCCTCCCCACCTCTCTTCTCTTGCTGTCCCAATAGGGAAGAATTTGGTGAGGTGAGCCTCTCCACCAATGAGAGAGGAAACAGTTGGGAAAGGGGGACTGACTAAGTTAGGTTTTTAATTCTGGTTCTGCCCTTTGAAACATGCCCTCTCCTCCATGTTCAGGCATGGAGCAGATTGCCCTCTTCTCCCCTGGAAGAGAATAATCTCCTGTTCTTATCCTAAGGTATCTCTGTGTTTACTTTTCTTACTAAATTAAGGATGAAGGGTATTTTTCAACCCAAACAGAGATCAAAATTTGCTTAATATTAAAAATGAGAAGCTTAGATTAAAGACTTCTAAAGTTCCTTCCAGCTCTAAAAGTCTAAGATTCTTGGGGCTTAATAAATGTTTACGGAATAGAATCTAGTTTAACCCCCTCATTTTATAGCAGGTAAATTTGATTCAAAGCCCAGAGGGGAAACAATTTGTCCATGGTCACTGTGTGAGCCAATGGCAGGGTCCAGTTTGACCACAGATCCTCCCTCCGCCTCTGAAGCTTTGCTCTTTTCCATCGCTGTGATCCTCCTGCCTTCACTACTTGCCCCCACTCCTTTCTTTAGAGCCAGCTCCAAACAAAGTACAGATTCTAATAGAAGGCCCCTCTCACTCAGAGCTTGGTGAGCAGCCAGCATCTTAATTTTTGCCTCTAAACTCAGAGACAAGACCAGAGAAGCAAAATCAGAGGCAGAAGGCTCTTGTTATGCAGATTGGCCTCTTATCAGTAATTGGGGAGGCAGAACAAAGAGACGAGTTTACAAGGGAATGGAAGAAAAGGTTCCTTCCAAGAAGAAAGCTCAGCCAGAAAGCTCAGTAATGGATTTTGCTCCCTGAATTAGAGAGTGTATCTCACCACAGGGAAAAAAAAAAAGCACCTCAGCACAATAATCACACTGAATGTTTGTGTGTCATTATTATGGGGTCACTTTCTCACCCACCAGAGCACGAACCCCCTGAGGACAGTTTTAAGGTGGGGTGGGGTGGCTGCAAATTCCCTTTGGACTAGATACTCCTTGACTGCTGGATCTGCCCCCCCCCCTTTAGACTTTGCAGCAGCTCCTGAGTGAGAAAGCCAAGTCTCTCCCATTAGATAGAGTAAAATAGAACTTTCTAAAACATGCCAATTTAAGCTGTGAGACTTAAGGATAGTTATACAACTTCTCTGAACCCCAACTTTTTCATCTGCAAAATGAGAGAGAATAATATTGATGCAAACATTTCATAAGGTTGTCAGTAAAGTATTTTGTACCCTTCCTAGTGCTATAGAAATAAAGGCTATCATTGACGGGTATATGTGTGTGTATAATGTTTCATTATAATCATCATCATCATCAACAACATTCATCAACAGGCATTTACTAATTAATTACTATGTGGCAATTGATCTACCAGGTACTGGAGACATAAAGACAAAAACAAAAATTGAGTCTTTTCTCGAGGAGTTTATCTATGTGGGAGGAAAGAGAAGAGGGAGGGAGGGAGGGAGGGAGAGAGAGAGGGAGAGGGAGAGAGAGAGGGAGAGGGAGAGACAGAGAGAGACAGAGAGAGAGAGACAGAGACAGAGACAGAGACAGAGAGAGAGGGAGAGAGAGAAGGAGAGCGCTTACATATAGAGACTGCCACCAAGGTCTTTTCACCCTTAAATCTATGACCTTGTGATCAACTCTATATCTGATTCTGAAGAAGCATCCCTTTGGGAACTTGGGAACTTTTGAGCAAGGCAGTTAAGAATTGGAGTCCCCTTAGGAGCAAGCTGTCTACTGATCTTGGCACTATATATAAAATAGAATGTGATGGGGTGGGGTAGGAGACTAGCAGCTAGTGGGGATTAGGAAAGGTCTCAGGTAGAATATGGCACTTCAACTAGGCATATGAGAAATGGATGAAAGTAGAAAGGGTATACATTCCAATGGGAGAGAATGGCTTATTCGAAGGCTAGAAAGTAGGAGATGGAGTACTGCATTTGAGAAAAAGCAAGAAGCCCCCCTCATCTTCCCTAAAACTGCTGGAAAGCAATGTGTGGTAGTCATGATTGGGGAGGGGATGGTATTTTTTTAAAGCCTCTTTGATTCTTTATTTAGCTGCATTAATTAATAGGTATTTATCCACCTTGGTCTCTAGATCAACATGGGAAAATGACAATTTAATTAATCCCTGTTGTTAAAATCTCTTGTAAAAGATATTTAAGAGAGGGTAGAAAGATATTTAAGAGGGGTAGGCAGCTGCATAGACAAATTATCTATAATAATGCCTCATTTATTCCACAATGCGTGGAATACCCTCTCTGCATTCATTCCCTTGGTATCTATTGACATTGGTGGTAGGTTAGTGTTCTCTAAGACAGTTGATAGGGTTCAAGAGGCATCTCTGTGAGTGGATAGCCTTCTAACACCAGCTTCCAAGTCTCCACCTGTGTGATTCTACTTAACAATAAGATCATAGACTTAGTTCTTTAGCAAAGCTATTCACTCAAGCAGCATAGGAAGAGCATTTAGTAACAAAGAACTTTCTCCAATACCTGAGACATATTCTCCCACAAATGTATACAGAATCCATGAAGGGAAGAATATATACAAATTTAAAGGACAATGGTGGTGGAGCACATATGTAGAGAACCCATGTGGCCAAGGCAACTGGTAACTGGAACTCCAGGGCTGCCTGACTTTTTCATCTTCCAGAGGGTCTTCATGAAGATTGCTATGTGGTGTGGCATCAGTAATGGGTGAGCAGACAGATGAATTGCATATATCAGCAGAGTTGAATCATAGTAGGGCATGGCCTTTGCTGGGCTTGCTCCTTGTAGGGAAGAGTGTTCTGGTTAGATGGATTGATTTGTTTCTGGTCTCTACTGGGGAGGTTATTCAGTCACTGGGCATACTTACTCTTGGCCAGTCCAGAATGGTCACTTGGCTGATGGTATCAGCTGCCAGACAGGTCACTTAGCCATTGAGATATTCTCAAAATTCAACATCAGTGCTGGATGGGTCAACCTGCTGAACTCCCTTGGGGTTGTTATTTAATGGGTAGTTCCAGTCTTTCACAATCTTTTGTTCATATGTACTATGGTCTCTTCAATTGGAATATTACAGCATTCTTTTCAGTGGGAGTGTTCTAGTATCTTGTCACATAGGTCAACAACCCTGGGATGGGTTGAAGCTTCTTCTCTTTGATCTTTCAACCCCCTCCAAGTCTCAGCTCTGACATTTGTCATCACCAGCCAAGTGGGGGAAGAACAACAATCTTTTCTGGTTCAAAGCCAATCCCTTCAGTAAGTCATTCCACCTTGCCTTATAGTGATCAGTCCTAATTTAGACAGTTACATTTCCCAGACTACTCTGGGGATATTATACAGATGAGGAACAAGGGGAAAAGCTAGTAATATCGTCTGTGCCCTAAAGACAATTCACTGTCTTTGATGGCCTCTTTATCAGCAATTGATCAATTCAAGTTTCTCATCCTTTCTCATAAGTAGAATGTTTATTTTGTACCTGAAGGCCTCTCCTTTGCAGTTCATGCCTGCATTTCCACTTCTCCTTTCAATTTTATTTACATATCCCAGAACCCCAACTTATGTGTGTGTTTTGGGGAAAACTAGGGTTAGCTAGAAATGAATTCCTAGAGACAGAAGCTTACCTTTTAGGTGCCATTATGCATGTACCTATGGGCTGTGACTTCCACAGAAGCAAGAAGTGGTTTTTATGGTTTTGGTTTGGTTTAGCTCAGGATTGATTTTTTTGGTTTTTGGTTTGTTTGGTTTGGGTTGGATTGTGATTTTTAGCCTGTCTTGGAGTCTCTAGAACTTGACACAACTCCTGATGCCTGGTAAGTGATTAATTAATGCTGTTGCTTCATCCTAGAATGGACATGAGTCTGGGTCTTCCAAGGCTATTCCACATGAGCTCAATCTCTGGAGGGTCCTATCAAGCTAGAAAACTTCCATTACTTTTTCAGGATGGACTAGTCATTACAAGGACTGGTCAGTGTTCAGTAGCTCACTGTAAAAAGATTGGAGCCAAGGGATAGGTTTCTTCTCTTTTTTTTGCCATAACAATGTATCAAGACTATTTACTAAGCAATGAAGGGGCAATTATTAGAATGAATGATGTAAATTTGTAAGAGAGGATCCTGCCCTATCTTATGGGCAAAATCTTGGATGACTCGAAATGCAGAAGTATGCCACATGTATTTTCCTGGGTTTTCAAATGGAAGGTACTGGATAATATTTTAACTCTCTTTAATGAAGCAAGTCCTTGTTATAAAGTGCCTACCAGAGAAAGTAGAGAGCTTGAGCCTCAGGCCAATAAATCCATCACATTTGGGGGATGTCTGGATACCCAAGATATTAGGGAGCTGTCCTGGTAAACTCAAAGATTAGGAGCTTTACCAGGATTTGAACCTGGGACACTTGACTCCAAATATAGCGTTTTCTATAGTTTCATGCTGCTCTACCTTCCATTCTATGTGTGGATGTCTTTCATGTATCCTTATTTCCCAGGGATGAAACTACAGGGCTAATACAGCAGAGGTTTAACTCAACTGCAGAATAGAATTCCCAATATTTCGTGACCAAGGTCTTAGGACAGAACTCCCTGCTACCTTCATCTACTAACTACAGTATATCCTCAGCTCTTCAGTTTGGAGGGTCCTACCAGCAAGGGTGACACCAATGTCATATACTGATTCCCCCCACTAAATCAGTACAGAAATATGAAGATTGGAGGCAACAGTCAGTTGATTCCCCCACTATCTTGTGGAAAGAAAACTCCAAGATCCTGTTCTCTTTAATTTCATTTTAATTCAATTCAGAAAAAAAGTAGAAAAGTGTCTGGGTAGCTAGGTGGTACAGTGAATAGAGTACTGGGCCTGGAGTCAAGAAGACTCAGCTTCCTGTGTTCAAATCTGACCTCAGATACTTACTGATAGGCCCTGGGGCAAGTCACGTAACTCTATTTGCCTCAGTGTCTTTATCTGTAAAATGAACTGGAGAAGGAAATGACAAATCACTCCAGTATCTTTGCCAAGGAAAACCCAAATGGGGTCACGAAAGGTTGGATGGGACTAAAAAATGACTGAAGGACAGAGCCGTTTCTATAAGGAACTGTTCTAGGTGCTAGTGATAGAAAGACAAAACGCAAAATAGTCCCTACTCTCAGTAAGCTTACATTCTATAGGAGAGAAACATACACAGAGAGGTAAATGTGAAATGTGTACAATGTACTTACAATGTAGTTTCTTGGGCCAAGAGCAAGACAAGAACAGCTGCTGTGTGTTATCTAAGAATTAATTAGCTCCTGATATGTTCCAGGTAAACAAGAAGAGCAGTGAAAGTTCTAGTTCCAAAGTATGACTTCACCAATTGGTAGTTCTGTGATATTAAGCCAATTGAAGGATCTTTCTGAGCCCTATCTACCTCATCAGCAAAGTGTGAATGTCTTAGGGGGAGGGGTGGTTCATGCCCAGTTTGTTCTGTACATGTGTCTTGTAAGTACATCAGTGTTTGGATGTTTTCTCCCCCTACTCCCATTAGGTTGTGAGGTCCTTGAGAGCAGGGATCTTTTTTACCTTTCTTTGTGCCCCCAGAGTTTAATACCCTGCCAGGCATAGATGCCTAATAAATCCTTGCTGATTTGCTACCTCAGCAAAAACACATTGAATTTAACAGAACTGAATTCAATGGACTTGAAGGGGGATAGCATTGAAAGCATAGCCATACCACCTCCTTCCCATGGCCTTGTACCAGTAGGATGTTGGCAAGTCTTGGCTCTAACAGAACAGGGTTCAATATTTCCAAAGGCACTGGATTTGTCTGGATATATAAAAATAAATTGCTGACGGTTCTGCATAATTAACAATAGCTGGTAATTAGAGCTTGAACTGCTCAGTATTCATGAGGTTTGGAATTTTAATAAATAGCAACACAGAGACACAGAGAAAGATTTTTCTCAGCAGGAGACCTTGACGCATGGGATGAGGTATCACAGTCAACCTGAGAGACGAAAGAGGAGACAATCACTCAGGTATCTTAGAATCACAGACAGAATATTAAAGGTGAGAGAGACCTTAGAACATAGAATAAAAATCAGAATATAAAATGTCAGCACTGGAAGGAATCCTTAAGAGGTGACCTAGTCTAATGTATTGGTTTTGCAGGTGGGGCAAGACTTGTCTTACCTCATCCAACATAACTAGCTAGTGGCATGGCTAAGATGAGAATCCATATTTCCTGGCTTCTTGTCTAGTGCCCATTGGGGAGACAAGTTTGTCATGCATGAAACAGAGAACAGTAGACAATAAAACATAATCTAGATAATGTGTATTGGACTACAAAACTCAGAGAAGGAGAGGTAGGTATGATGTGTGCTTGGGTAGTTAGGGAACCTTTCCTAGAAGTGGGTGGTGGGTAAGAGTCTTCAACTGAGCCTTGAAGGATAGTCAGAATACTGATAAGCAGAGAACAAGAAAGAAAGTAGATCCATAGCTTGGCAAATTTGAAAGAACATTGGATACAGAATCACAGGACTGGGATTAGCATCTGGGGAAAACACTTAGAACACATGCTTATTAATTTTTCTGAGCCTCCGTTTCCTTTTCTGTAAAATGATGCCTCAATTATCTTTTAGCCTTAATTCTATGATCCAATGAGTCTTCATTCTCACACTAGGGAGCTGAGGCTCCATCTCTCCTAACCTCCGGTTTCCTAAAGTGTGAAATGGGGGCAATGCTATTTGCACCAGCTATCAAATGCAGTCGTTGTGAGGTTGAAATAAGATAATTCACATAAAGTGCTTGGCACACCTTCCAGCACTATATAAATGTCAGGGGCAATGATGATTTTTAAAAACCCAAGTTGGCTCAGCTTCACTCTCTTTGTCAGATTGCTAATGGCTCCTGGTAGCGAAGAAGTAGATGCCCCCTCCCAAACATCTCCTTATCTCCAAGTCACGGCCACCCTCGGGCTGTACAGCACAGCCTAGTCTCCCTTGGGGATTGATCAGTAGCCACTGCCAATTAGGAACATTGTGCTGCTCCTAGACTTGGCCCTAGCAAAGGGATAGAGCAGAATCCCAAGTGGGGATTTGAAATTACCAAGGCTGTGCTGGAATAGGAGAACCATTATGGAAGGGAGCCCTAGCCCTATGGAAGGCTCACTCTCTTACAAAGGGCATGAATCCTAATACACTTGCAAATGTGAGACCCTCTGATTAGGGAGATAATGTAACTAGCTGACTACCCCTCTATAGAGATTTCTGTGCTGGGTAGTAGGGAAGACTAGAAGCCCTCTATGGTCCCTTTCAGCTGTCTCTGAGATTTCATGATTCTGCGCCTCAAAGATCCTTTTTCTTTCTTCCATTTTTTTTCTCCCCAGAGACGTATCTTGATCCTAAGCTTCCTAAATTGAACTTCAGAAACTACAATCCCACTGCCTTCTCCCTTCAAATTTCAGTGTTTTTACACTGACTTCCCTTCTATTTCTTTCAAAACTAGGACACCTATTTCTTCCCAATAATAAACTTAACTAATAATTAAATATTTATGAAGCACCTACTATGTTCAGTGACCTGTACTTTGAGCTTGGAGATATGAAGAGGAATAAGTCATCATTCCTGCTCTCAGTTTATAATCTAGTATACAGGATAATATATAAACACCAGCAGCTAGGCTAGAAGTGAAATCAGTGATAATGACTGTGAATGCTATAGTGACTTAGAAGAGGAAAGATTTAATTCCATTGACCTGATCATTGCAGGCTTCCCAGAAGAGGTGAGACTTGTTTGTGACACTGCCCACCTCAGTTTACTCATCTGCAAAGTGGGAATAATATAGCACCAAACTCCCAGGGTTAATGTAAGGATAAAATGAGACAATCATTGTAAAGCATTTAATACACAGTTCCTGGTATGTGGTAAGCACTGTGGAAATGATAGCTCTTGTTGTTGTTGTTGTCTTTGTTACACAATTATTAAGACGACCAGATAACATATGCAGGACTGTGTGCAAAGA
>CM053594.1:70478961-70499537 GCA_028646575.1 Pseudocheirus occidentalis | reverse complement strand
TACACAATTTTTTTCTTCAGTATTGTTTTGTCAGTATCTATTACCTGTATGATGCAGTGGACTGTATTCAATTGGAGTGTGTGTGTGTGTGTGTGTCTGAGAGGGACAGAGAGAGAGAGATGGAGAGAGACAGAGAGACAGAGATAGAGAGGGAGAGAAAGGAGGGAGGGAAGGAGGGAGAAAGGGAGAGAGAGAGAGAGAGAGAGAGAGAGAGAGAGAGAGAGAGAGAGAGAGAGAGAGAGAGAGAGAGAATATATATGGGAATCTACACGGCAAATAAGGGTTATATTCACATATATGTCAGCAGACTGGGCCACTTGCGAGGTGGAAAAATAAAACAGTACAGATGCTGCTGTTAGCATCATGGAAGACAAGCTCTCTCCCTCATTTCTCATGTGCCTGGGAGCAGCTGGAAAAGGGAGAGTGCAACTCCTGCCAGTACTGTTGGCAGGCTTTTGAAGGGAGCTGATGAGTGTAAAAGCTGCTGGGGTAAAATGGGGGTAGCATGGAGCCAGAGCCCAGGCTTAGGAGTGAGAGCACTATGTAATGATGGAGCATTTGGTAAGATTCAGCAGAGATTGGGGTCAGTGTTAGAAAAGGCTCACCAGGGAGAGACCCACAGACATCTGGATGACATAGTGGCCTTCCTTTGGGATATCCTGGAATGGGTAAGGGGTATTCACAAATATCCTGTTGGTCTCACTTTGTTTCAGAAGCTTTCCTGAGGGACTGATCCCAACTACAGTGTATGCTCTTAGGGGAAATAAGGGATGAGGAAGCTGCAAAGTCACCCTATCTGCTGCCTATCTGAATTTGACCAGCTTCTATCTACTCATCCTTATAGGACATTAAAGATAGGAGACTTGGAAAGGCAACGTGTGTTTTTGTTATTACACACATTGATGGGAGTTAATCAGTGGCATAATAAGTCTATGCCTTATGCTTGGGGTATAGTGGTGACATCCAGGGTATTAACCTTAAAATTGCTTCCCCTATGATAACATTTTAAGGTGTGTGTCTGTCTGTCTGTGTCTGTGTGTCTGTGTCTGTGTGTCTGTGTCTGTGCATGTGCCTGTCTATCAGAGACAGAAAAGGGGGGAGAAAAATAACACACAAAGAAAGACAGGAATAGAGTCAGAGAAACAGAGAGAGACAAAGACAGAGAGACACACACTAATGCTGACAATTCCTTAGGGGAAAAGATAAAAAACAAGAAAGGGAGACAGAGACAGAGGGGGTATATGTGATTAGAAACAGAGATAGACACAAAAAGACAGAGAATCAGGGACAGAGAGATAGAGATACAGAGACATAGGAACAGAGACAGACAGGGCATATGTGTGAGACAAACAGGCAGAAATGGAGGGACAGAGAAATAAGAGAGAGAATTAGAGCAGAGATTATAGGTAAATACGTCCGTTCAGTATCTTATAGGCAGTGTGATATATTTGGAGTCAAAAGACCTGAGGTTGAATCCCATTTCTGACATGCACTAGCAGGAAAAGTCGCTGATCTCTTAATATTAGTCTGTTCATCTGTAAAATGGGAGTAATAATAATTCTTGCAATATCTACTTCACAAAATTGTGGTGAGGAATAGAATGTGGTTTATAAAGTTTAAAGATAAGTAGGCTATGACTACAAGCCGTACATGGGCAAGGAAGTATGTGTGTTGCAGATGTATTTATGTCAATGCACACACATGTGATTGTTAAATCTGTGGATGGACAGATGACTGCCCTATATATTAGTCAAATAGACAAACATATATGAAACATTCATGTGACAAGCATTGTGCTGAGTGTTGAGGATAGAAAGAAAGGGAAAGACAGTCCTTGCCTCAAGGGACTTAATGTTGGGGAAACATGGAACAACTCTGGCCAAAAAAGAGACTTGTGGGATAAATTGGAGAGAGACAACAGAGACAAGGCTTTGGCATCAAGGGGAGGGGGTGGGAAAAGTTTCCTGTAGAAGGTAAGGTTTTGGATGAGACTTAAAGAAAGCCAGGACTCAAAGCTAGCTGAGAAACAAGAGGATTCTAGGCATTAGGCACAGCCGGTGAAAATGCCTTGTGTTGCGAAACAGAGTGCTGAGCAAGGAGAATTGTGTCTCCAAATCCCAGACAGCCAAGAGGGGAGTAAGGTGTAAGAAAGACTGGAAAGGTAAGGAGGGGCCTGATTCTGAAGGGCTTTAAGACACAAACAATGGGAGTTTATGTTGATCTTAAAGAGAATAGCCATTAGTAGGATGGTGTAATGAAAAGATTACTGGATTTGAAGGCAGAAGACCTGAGTTCAAATCCAACCTGCTGCTTTCTATCCATATAAATTTGGGCAACTTGCTCTTGCTCTCCAGATCATAGTGTCCTCATATATACAAGACGGGTAATGTTGAACTGAGCTCCAAATCCTATGACCTTGTGAATTCTCATGTACATGTCACAGTAGAAAAAGCACTGGGAACCCCAACCTAGAACCATTTTGTGGGACTGCCTATTTCTCCTTCATGGCTAACAATTCCTTAGTCAGGGGAAAATATAAAAAATAAGAAGGGGAAATAAAAGAACTTCAATGTGGAAAGTGAGCAACTGCCTCAGGAATTCCACACAAGCTGAGGGATTTCTAAACTGGTTTGTTAATCTAACTGACAAGTTAGAAGTACAAGATTCTCTCTAATACCATGGTCCTCTTTGAGAAAGAAGGACAAACAACAATAGGATTCCCAGCAGGGAGACTCTTTTCCTTGTTGTCTCCCACCTTTTGGTAGACAGCGGAAGGGAAAGTTTCCCAAATGGAAAAGACCATATCCATTCATGTCTCTACCTGCCAAATATTTCAACTTGGAAGCAGGAGGAGCCGTGGACTCACAGAAATAGAGAGACCTCAGGGGGCATCTAGCCTAATTCCCACATAAAGCATGTACCCCAAGGATCACATTCCTGACAAACGGTCATCAGGCCTCCACTCAAAAACTTTAGCAATGGTGAATTCGCTAACTTCCTGTGGCAGCCCATTGCATTTCTAGACAGTACTGATCATTAAGCAGCTTTTCTTTCTATTGTGATGAAATCTGCCTGACACTTCCCCTTGGTTGGAGCTCGTTGTTTAGAGAGACGGCTGAAGGCCACAGAAGTGATTGGAAATTCTCTGGTGCAGCGTTAAGTTGGTAGTTTAGCCCCAAATTATGTTCCTTCTTCCTTTCTATAGGGCACACTCATGCATAGCCAAGAAGATTTAAAATGTTTATGCATCATGCAGCTTGGAATAAAACAAGCCCAGCCGCTATTATCATCTTGGTGCTGAGTTTCATATTAAGTGGGTTCCTTAAGGAAATAATAAGAAGAAAAACTGTAGTGAGGGACTTTGTGAGATGAATAGAAATGGGACGGTGATTTCCAGGCTCACTGCTAACCATAATAAAAACACAGGGAGTGACACTATTTACTGGAGATTTGCTATCACTAAAATTGCTATTATAACAGTGGAGAGGGTAACTGGTCATCACATCCATTCCCCAGTCTTCCTGAAGATCAGAAGACATCCTGAGATCCTAGACTATCAAAGCTGGTCCCTCAGAAGTCATTGTGTGATGTACAGGAAAGAGAGCTGGACTTCAAAAGAGAAGGGTTTGAGTCCCAGGACTGACATTTATTTTAAGACTGTGAAGTACAACACTCGTATTTTGCACACTTGGCCCATGGAGGATAAGGATTTGTCCAAGGTCATAAAAGTAACTCACAGCAGTCAGAAATCAAAACAAGTTCTTTTTCTATTAGACCAAGGGCTCTTAACCTGGTGTCTGTGAATTTGTTTCATTTGAATATTTTGTAAATTGCATTCAATCTAACTAGTTTCCTTTGTTATTCTATATATTTTATTTTATGCACTTAAAAAATTATTCTGAGAAGGGCTCCATCTGCTTCCCTGGACTTCCAAAGGGATCCAGGAGAGAAAAAAATGATTAAACTTTTCTAAACAAAACCACACAGGCCTTCCTTTGCTGTGTGACCATGAACAAGTTGCTTAACCTCTCTGAGCCTCAGTTTCCTCATATGTAAAATGAAGATAATAAGATTTGTACTGCCTACCTCACAAGATTTTTGTGAGGCTCAAGAAGAGTTGTATATGGAATATTCATTGTAAACTCTAAATTTCTATATAAATATAGTCCATTATTATTATCTTTTCTGTCTCTTCCCACAAATGTGAACTTTATCCATGACTTGCATCTCCAAGTCAGACTTTTTATCTTTGTGTCACCAGTAAGGAGCATAGGGTCTTCTATGTGGGAGGTGCTTAATGATCCAGGTTCATTCAGTGAGAAGCATTATGGAAGGATGGAGTGGGAGAGTTGCTCCTCCTCTAAGTATTAATGGGCCCCATGGCTCCTTTTGAACACCCATGCCAGCAGTCCTAACATCCCCACTAGTGTGCCCAGATGCCAAAGACCTTTCTTCCATTATATTCCTGTGACTGCACCCTGCCCTCTTGGTTATATCCTATTTGGGATATTGTGGTGATTTCCTGAGGCCACACCCTAGAAAGGGACATTGGCAGCCTGGAACACATGCAGACAAGACTGATCAGGACAGCTAAGGGAGAGAAAAAGAGTATGGAGACTCTACAATCAGTTGAAGGGAATTGACAATATTAAGTTGAAATGTCAACGGATATCTGAAAGCTACTGTCAAAGATTTGAAAAACTATCATGCTCAAGAAGGATTTGACTTGCCCCTCTTGACCCTAGAAGGCATAAGAGGTGGCAGTAGAAAAGTGGCAGGTTTAGACTCCATAAAAAAGAAAGCTCCCTAACAGCAACAAATCCATCCCTATAGAAGAATGAGCTGCCTTAGGTTTCTTGTCAATGGAAGGAATGGTTAGTTAGAGCCAGAATAGAGGAGATTTTTGGTGAGTGAGAGATTGAGATGTGCTGTGGTTCAGTGGGAAGAGCCCTGACTTCAGAATTATGAGACCTAACTAGAAGGAAGGAAGGAAGGAAAGAAGGAAGGAAGGAAGGAAGGAAGGAAGGAAGGAAGGAAGGAAGGAAGGAAGGAAGGAAGGAAGAAAGAAAGAAAGAAGGAAAGGAAGGAAGGGAGGGAGGGAAGAAGGGAGGAAGAAAGAAAGAGAGGAAGCAAGAGAGAATTAAGCACCTCATAAGTCCCATGAACTGTGCTAAGTGCTTTGCTAATACTATCTCATTTGATCCTTACAGTAATGTGAAATAAGTGCTATTCTTTTACCATTAAGGAAACTGAATCAAATCGTGGTTAAGTGACTTGTAGAGAATCTCACAGCTACTAAGGGTCTGAGGCTAGATTTGAATTCAGGTCTTCCTCACTCTAGGCTTAGTACTGAGCCACCTAGCTGGAAAACCAGTAAATAATGGTATCACAACAACGACAAAAATGCCATCCAGTGATTGCAGGGAAATTTGGGGAGGTCTTGTGACTGCCCTGTGGGAGTTTAAACCCTGAGTTTGGAGATGGAGCAGCATTTGTGCTGCCCATTATAGGAGATTACAAGATGCATAATAGAAGAGGACTGGACAGGCTGAGAGGAGGCAGGTTGTGAAGATATTTAAATGGTGAACAAAATGGTTTATATTTGATTCTTTGGATGATACAGAGCCCCAGCTAGTATGGGTAAGTGGAAAGGCTTGTCCCAGGTCTATACTGTCCCCCACCTAAAAAAATCAGTGGTCCATTAATTGAATATCCACTGTATGGCCAACTCTGTGCTAGGTGCTGTGGGGTGATAATAACACTTCCTTACATGGAAATACTTCATTGTTTCTGAAGCATTTTTCATGTGTGTTATTTCACTTGATCTTCACAGCAACCCTGTGGAAGGAGTAGGGAGAGAATTGCTATACCCGTTTGGCAGAGAAAGAAACAAAATCCAATAGAAGGTAGCTAACTTGCTTGAGCTGACAGGATAAGTCTGCTGTGGTACTCGATGGACCATAGCAAATGACCATCCTCTGCTAGGAATAAGGGGTACATGAACTCTATTGAGGTCCCTAGAATCTCAAAAAAATCTCCCATGTAATTCAGAAAAGGTGTTTCTTCGTAGTTGTTGGGCTCAGGATTATTGAACTGTGCAGACTCATTCTGGTGCCATGGTCAGGGCTCAGACTGGGGCTATCGTCAGGATTCAGTCTATGAACAGGCTCAGAGCTCAGTCTGGGGCCAGAGTCAGGGTTCAGTCTGCAACTAAGGTCAATGCTCAGACTAGGAACAGGTTCAGAATTCCAACTGGGACCAGGTTCAAAACTCAATCTGGGCCCAAGGTCAGAGTTTATTCTGTGATTTTAAGAAAGGAAAAGATTTTTTTTCCTCTCCAAAGGCTCTAAACATTCAGTTAACTAAACAGTAGCCAGAGACAGGTACTGTGTGCTTAGTAAACTGCACAAGTTGGAGAGATGTCATCCATAAAATGAAAGTAGAAGGCCAGGGTTGCCAAAAGGGAATCAACTTATAGCTCTTTTCTCCTCCATTCTGGTCCTCACTACCACTGCCATGGGGGAAAAAAGGCATTTCTGGAGTGAGAGGATACTTCTTTTTAGTCAGCTCCATAGAAGATCCTATTCTTTCCATGGTATCATCCAAAACCCAAATACCAGACAAATATCTCTGACCCCCCCTCACTTCCTCCCCTCCTACCCCACCCTGTACCAACAGTCTGCACACAACATCTGTGTGGGCTCAAAGGCGCCAGCATTAAACCAAGAGTGGGTAAGTTCTCTCTTAAATATTTCATCAGCCTGTATCACTTGCCTGAACTCATTTGCTCAATCACACATTCAAAGTAAATGCAGATTTTTGAGATGCTTCATGGTATAGTAGAAACAGTCCAGGTGTGGGAGTCAAGAGTCCTGGCTTCTGAACCCAGATTTGCCATCGACTGGCTATGTGACCTTGAGTAACTCAGCCCTCAGTTCCCTTTCTGGGTCTTTTCTGTAAGACAAGACTATTAGATTACATGATCTCCCAAGCCCCTTCAAGTTCTAATGAGCCAAGTTCTGTGATTCTATATTGCATGATAAAATTTCCTTCCCTTCCTGATTTGCAAGAGGTGAAATATGATGCAAGGAATCTGGAAGGGAAATGGAGAGAAAAGACATTCTTAGTACTTATAGAGCTAACTGGGAGCATTAAAAAGGCAACTTAATGCCTTTTCTCTGAGGTCATTAAGGTACTCTAACCCCCACCCTATCCCGCTGGCTTTCTCCCTACTCTATCTTAGTTTAAACAGAATATTTTGATCTAAAGCTCACAGGAAAGCCCCGTTCAACAAAAGTCCATTCATTTATTCATTCAGCAAACTTTATTAAGTACCGAATATGTGTTGAACATTGTGGTTAAAACTAAGGGAAATATGTTGAAGTAAGAAATAGTCCATCATGAACCATAAGATCATGTAATCCCTTCTTCATTAAACTTTTAGTCTACCAATCTCCTCTACCTCCTGAACCAAGAAAACTTCAGGTAGAGTTGGAAGAAAGGGTGCCATTCAGGCCTGGGAGAAAAATCATTGTTAGACAAAGTTGTTTTAGAGAGGGGATTGAAATGATTGAGCAGAGGTCTATTGAGTAAAGATTTAACAAGGAGCACGAGACTTAGAATCAAGGTGCTGACTGGCTCTCACCCCAGTCCTGCTGGCAACTTTCTGTATGACCTTAGAACCACAGAATTGCAATGTTAGTAAGTACATCAGAGGACATCCAATCTAACCACAAACAAAATAGCAATCCTTTCTAAAAGCAATCCAAAAAGTTCAGCCTACACTTGAAAACCTCCCGCGATGACAAATTTATTATCTTTCAAGAAAATGGATTCCCTAGGTTGTGTTTTTCCCCCTTATAGCCAAGTGTCTCAGTGTGATTTCACCATTTTGGTCTTAGTTTTTTGCCTTTCGGGCAGAAGCAAAACAATAATAATCCCTCTTCCATATGATGAATGTAAAACTATTTAAAGATAGTGATTATGTTACCATTTGGCAAATGGTGAAATAAAGGAAATTACGGTGATGTTGACGTAGGTTACTGCATGTGGTGTGATGTGATAGTGATGATGGTGGAGTTAGCAGTGGTAACCTTGGTAATGGTGATGGTGAGAGTGGTAACAAGGATGGTGATGGAGAAAGAGGGTGAAGAGAGTAAAAAGCTATGATCATGATGATGATGATGGACACAGTGAAGATGAGGATGGAAATGGTGGTGGTGATGGAAAGGATGATAGAGATTAGGACAGTGATGATGGAGGTGGGGTAAGGATGGTGAAGCTGATGATAGGGATAGTCAGAATGAGATGTTGTCACCCTAGCATAGGATCATATTATAGTAAGGATCAAAACTTCAACTATTCTGACATACGCTGGGACTCTTTTCATGTTGATAGCTCTGGAGCTGATTTTTGACTTGCCATAATGATCACTTCACTCTTTAAATGGTGGCCAAAGGTAATTTTATCCTCTCTTATTTAATTTTGGGATTACCAAATAGCATGCCCCTCAGACACTATGCCATCAAGCCCTGCCAAATAGCTCCATAAGGGAAATCCCTTAGTGAGAGTGAAAAACCGCTTATGTGTTGCTATTGGGAAATATTCCATGTTACATATTCACAGTAGTTTACGCATCCAGGCTTCTACTTCCCCCTCTTCACATATGCACATTCTCACAGTCACCAAACAGCCCGTGTCATCTCAGACCCAGACTCCAGCAAAAACAACTTTTTTTTTGGTAGAAGGAGCTGTTTCAAGCATGAGGCATATGCCCAGGGGCAAGTAGGGCATCAGCCTGGTTGGGAACAAACACAGCCTGGATGGGAAGCTCATTAAGCCCTAGTTGTCTTCCCTCAGGAAGAGGAAACCTGACAATTGGAAGCAAAAGGCTGTAATCTGCTGACTGTTTAATTAGAGACAATTTGCTTAGGATTCAAACAGTGTTTACCATGTGGTGGCACACAGTTTGGGGACAGACCAAAAAACCCAGTAAACACCCAAAAGAAGAGGAAAGATTGAAGAAGTTTCAGGCCACATCCTACCTATCCTTCAAAGGCCAACCTAGATCTTAAGTCTTCCATGGAACCTGCCC
This sequence comes from Pseudocheirus occidentalis, assembly GCA_028646575.1. Taxonomy (NCBI): domain Eukaryota; kingdom Metazoa; phylum Chordata; class Mammalia; order Diprotodontia; family Pseudocheiridae; genus Pseudocheirus; species Pseudocheirus occidentalis. The sequence continues at coordinate 70,490,443 of CM053594.1, read as the reverse complement.
TGACCACTCAAGAAAAGGATTAGGTCTCTGGGATCAAGGGATCTATAAAATACATCTTGGAAGTCTTGTAATAGGTTTTGCTGGGGTAACATACAAGAAGGGAAAAGTATAGCCATGTATAGCCATTACAATTTTAGTTATCTCTGAGGCTACTGCTCCCCGGGTCCTTTCACGGTGGTTTTTTTTTCTATCTCTAAAAGTCAGCCTTTTCTTTCCCAATTCTTACAGAAACTAAAGTTGAGTGCTCTTGAGGATAATTTACCCCATCTCCCAGCTTAAGAGCATCCATGGTTGGACCATCTTGCATGCTATCTCCAGCCTTCTACTTACCTGAAGGACATGAATCCCTGGTTGTTACTTTGTCTCCACAAAGGATCTATGGGGACACATCCTCAAGAACTGGAGTAAGGTGCATTTTGATCTGTATCAGGGGAAGAAATGTTGATAAGTTCATTGGCTTTCACATTGATAAGTTCAGGGATCCTACAAAGTATTTAAAGAAGCACTTCTTCCATAGCTAGAGGACCTGTGTTGGTCCTAGTTAGTTTAGGAAAACATTCTGTTCATCATCATAGAGGCATTAAGTAGCCACTAAAAAGGCCGTGATATAGAAGAGGATGAATACTTCTGTGTCCCTACCCCTCCAGACTTGGGATGCCCTGATGGTAGGGGCCATACCTTCCCTCAGAATGGAGAACTCACTCATGGGAAGACGTTACTCAGTGTCAATTTCAGTTTAATTTAAAGAAGTTATTCCTAAAAACTGGGATTGCCTCAAAGTGAAATAGATTTCTTTTGGATGTTATGAGTTTCCTGTATTAGGAATCTTGGAGATCTTGGAGGAGAGGCTAAATGACTGGCTGACTATTAGGGGATGCCATAAAGAGGTTTACTGCTCAGGGCGAAGTGGTATTAGAGACCCTATGAGAAGCCTAATTCATTGTGTTCTGGGGGACACAGAAGCAGAAGAGATTTGCAATTTTGCAAGCATTAAATGTATTTTATCACCATATCATCACTATCAACATCATCATCTCAGTGTCTAAGAGACTCAGTCCCTGATTCGAAAGACTTCATAGTCTAGTTAGGGGGGCAAAGCCCATAAAAAAGAAACATCAGCAAACATTACAAGATCATACAACAGAGGATATGCTCATAGGAAGTCATAGAGAGGGAAAGGGGAAATCTGTTACTTGGTGTGCTCGTGGAAGACTTCTTTCCTGGCGTCTTAAAATCTTGGCAGGGTTTGCTTTCCGATAAGAAGGTGATAGGCATTCCAGATAAGGGAGGAAAAAAATAAGAGAAGTCTAAGATATGTTGAAAAAGTATGGTTTGTATTAGAAGAAGCTAGGAGATAGTGAGGAAACAAGGAAGATGGAAATCAGAGGGTTCATTTCAGAGAGGACTTGCCTCCATGGAGGAGGCACAGCTTCTTTCAAACTTGGATTTTTAAGAGGGTTTCCCTTATGCTGAGTTGAAATTTGCCTTCCTGTGATCCTTTTTGGTAGCTCTACCTTTTTCTTCTAGGACCAAATAGAACAAGATGAATCAAAACAATCTCATATTAATACAACATTATAAGGTTTTCAAAGTGCTTTATATATATTATTGCATCCAATAACTGGAGAGACAGAAATTATTATTCCCAATTTATTGCTGAAGAAACTGAAGTTCAATTCATCTTAATCCAATAAACATTTATCAATTGTTCACTTTGTATATACCAGACACTATGTTAGGCCCTGGGCATACAATGTAAACAAACAAAAAAATAATTTAAAAGAATCTCTGCCTTTAAGGAAACTTACATTCTAGTGAGGGGAAAAATATCTGATTTATGAGCCTAGGGAAGTTAAGTGAAATGTTCAAGATTATATGTCTAGTGAGTAGTGGAGCTTGGTCCCTTAGATATTCCAAATCAGTGATTGTTTCCTCACCCAAAATCACAGAATCTTGTAACTAGAAGGATTGTCAGATGACATTTAGTCCAACTCATGCCTGGTCAAGACAAGTGGTCATACAGCCTCTGTTTGAAGACCTCTAGTATGCAAGAATCTGTTGTCTCTTAAGGTAGCCCAGTTCCCTGAGTGTCTTCAAGACTAAATATCACCAATTCTGAATAATAATAGCTAAAATTTACATAGTAATTTAATATTTTTAAACCATTTAAAATATTTTCTTGGTTGATAATAATAACTGCAATTTACATGTCTTCAGAATTTTAAGGTTTATAAGAGCTTTCCTTAGAGTGATCCTGGTTGAATATTACTAACACCATTTTACAAATGTGTAAACTGAGGCTCAGGAAGACAGACTGACTTATCCAAGGTCACATAGGCAGGAAGCAAAGATATTTTAAAAAAGAACAATGATCCCACTCTCCAAGTCTTCTCTTTTCCAGGTGAAATGAACTTGCTTACTTCAACCAATCCTACGGATTGGCTTATAACTCTCTCCCCATCCAGGTCACCCCCCTCTCGAGTTTGCCAGTTTGTTTCCTAAGATATGGTACCCAGAACAGGACACAATATCTAACAGGGTGTTGTCTGCACAATAAGTCACAAATAGCTTTGGAAACCTTCCCTGCTTGGTGATTGATTGATCCCTTTAGGAGGGGGAAGTCCTATCAAAACCAGCTAGCAAAAGATCCCTGGCCTATTTCTGACCAATTCTGCCCGTAAGCGTTCCCAGTGACTTTCCAAGGGCTCCTCCCCACTCGTGGCAGATTTATTTGTCAGTAAGCATAGGGTTTATGGCAGTGCACTGCAGACATTGAGTCAATTAGTTTTCCGTGTTGAACATGACAATCTGAAATCCTGCTCCAGGGAGGGCTGGGGAGAAATTAAACGGTGCCCGTGTCCATTATGGAATCACTTTGTTAATTACATTGGCACGATGGTGCCTGAGCTACTGATAGAATCCTCCAGTCTCCTTTTTCCTTCCCTCCTACTGCAGGCTCTCCCCCACCCCACACTCTTACAATGTCAGAAAGTGTCCTATTCCTGTTTTCTGCTGATTCACCCTTTGGATCAAATTATCAGAAGGTGAGGTTGGTGAGAATCTGTTCATACCTGTAGGGAGGTCAATACAGACTACTTCACACAAGGCCTGATTAATCTCTAGAGATGGAAAACATCCCAAAGCAAAGTTTAGAATAAAAATATCTCCTCACTTGTATATAGTACTAAGTTTGTACTTTATGTAAGTTAGTTCATTTGGGTCTAAAGACTACAAGATAGGTATTATTATTAAATCCATTTTTCAGATTAGGATATTGAAGCTGAGATAGGTTAAGTAATTTGCCCAGGGTCATGCAACTAGTAAAAGTCTGAGGCAGAATTTGAACCCAAGTCATCCTGACTCCAAGGCCAGTATAATCAAGTATGTCTTGCCACCTCTCATATCTCTTGTAGAATCATAAAAATCCTAACTCAGAGAAGTGAATTTTCTTTCTGACCAATGAGGTTAATAGTGAAACAGTATCTAACCTGCACTCTATTTGTACCAATGAAATCACCAACCTAGGTCCAAAATGAAAATTTTTGTTGTTTATCCATTTCTTCCTATCGTCAGCACCAAGCCTAGGACTGAGTACATAGGAGGTGTTTAATAAAGCACCTATTTCATATTGGTTCCCTTCACAAAATGCTGCTGTCATGCAGGAGTTCTAGCTGTTTCCTAAGGATTATTTCCCTCCACTATGCCTTTGTGTAGGCTGTTTCTGATGCCTCGGATGCTCTGTTGCCTCTAAAATAACCATGCTTCCTTCAAGACTCAGATCCAGTGGCTACTGCTCCTAAAGGTCTTTCCTGATCCCCACCATCATCAGCAGCCCCAAAGATGACTCTGAATATCCTCATATGCATTCACACTGTACCCTCCTCATGATCTGGGGCTGTTTAATTGTTTTTGGTCTTTGTATGCCTGGTGTCTAGCAATACATTGCAGACTTGCATAAAAGAAGAGCTTATTGAATTGGATAAATGTTAGTTTCATTTGTATACTGTATAATGGACCACCAACAGTTTCAATATTTGACAAAGAGAGGCTTTTTCTGAACCCTTTAGATCATAAGTGTCAACTGGTACCTCCTGCAGTTTTGTAAGTATAAGAATGGCTTCCACGGGCATGATTTAATGGATATTTTTAGTACCTATGGAAGTTCCAGGTCTAAACTCCTCACTGCACATGGGGACTAAAGAAGCCAGCTCTGCCTTGAATTATTCTTGAACCTTTCCTATCAGTAAGAGACACTCCCATGGAGTGGGAAAGTCCCCCTGAGGGTTCCCCTCATCATTCTCCTAGTATGGGGGACATCTCTTCCCCCATTTGTGCCTTTTCCTGATCTGCTTCACAGAAGAGGGCTCTACCTCACCATCCCTGACTGTTTCTCTTGATCATAATATTCTGTGATGTCGGCAGTCTCTTGCTTAGTCATTTTCCCCAGGGGCTTACTTTCTATGCTTTGGATCTTGCAAGGATGTCTTACCTGATGAATATCCCCAGTACTCCCCCCTTCACTCCTCACTCCCACTCTCATCTCTGCTTGGCTGAACCTGCCAGCTTCAGAAGCATTCAGTGGGGTATCTGAAGCCCATTCAAGGAAAGTGTCCCCCATTTGGGTCTTTGACTCAAGGTCAATTCATTCCCTCCCTCTTATACATCAGCTAAAGTTCCAGGAGGAACTCCAGGAGGACCACTATCAGGCTATCAGGAGGCAAGTCTTCCATGGAAAACTGTGAAGCTACAGATATTTTCAAAACATGCTGCAGAAGAAAGAGTACTGGTTTGGAAACCAGAAAACCTCAACTCAAATCTTGGCTTACTATTTGTGCGACCTTAGACAACAAGTCACTTAATTACCCTCACTGGGCTTTGCTTTCCTGAGGTCAGAGGAGATAAACTCTGGTAGGTTCCTTCTGGTTCTAAATGTACTTAGCATACAGGATCAATGTGTTTGAGGTAGGAGCAGTGGCAGAGGCCATCCAGTTCAATCCCTTCATTTTATAGATCAAAAAACCAAGATCCAATAACTTACCCAAGTGCATTAAAATACTCTGGAGCCAAGATGGCAGAGTACAGGCATCAAATCAACTTGACTCTCTCAACATTCCTTTCCAAACAACTTTAAAATAACAAGTCAATTCAAATTTTGGAGTGTCAGAGACAACACAAGGTTAGGGTAAGCCATTTTTTCACCTTAAAACAACATAGGAGGTTAGCAAGAGAAATCTGTGACACTGAGGTGGAGGCCTGTCTGGAACTTAGTGGCAGGCTTTGGAGGTTACCATGACAGTGGCAGCAACAGCTTTGAAAGTTCTCAGCCCAGAGATGGTAAAGGGGTCAGATGGCTAGTCAAAAAGAGATTACAGGTAACCCTTTGCTAGGATTAGATGAAGATGGTGATGATTGGACTACTCTATTGTCCATAAGCAGTTCTGGGTCACAGTTCCCAGCAAGAGAGGAGCACCTGTGGTCATTCACAAAGGAGGAGGAGCCCTTATACCAGTTCTGAAGAAGAAAGGAACACTAGTGCCTATGATTGCAGAAAAGCAGGCAAGCTGGAGTGTTCTAGGACTAAGAGGAACACTAGAGCTTGGGGATGCAGTGGAGCAGGACCTTCCTGGGTAAAAATCAGAGCACAGACCAGAAAATCATTGACCACACCTCTCCCCAGACCATACCTTGGAAACACGCAAAATTTGCAGATCCCTAGAACTAGCTCTGAAAACAGCAGCACAAACATATTGCAAACAGCAAGAATGAAACAGTTCAACATCATGGAGCAACAATCAGGATCACACAAGATTTAGCAGCTTCCACATTAAAGGAGAACAGTGCTTAGAATATGGTATTCTGAAAGGCAAAGGAGTTAGGAGTGCAAGCAAGAATTACCTACCCAGCAAAACTAAGTATAATCCTTCGGGGGCATGGGGGAATAGATATGCAATGACAAAGAAGGCTTTCAAACGTTCCTGATAAAATGGCCATAGCTGAGAGAATTGGAAATCAAGGGGATGCCCATCAGTCGGGGTATGGCTAAACAAGTTGTGGTATACAAATGTAATGGAATACTATTGTGCTATAAGAAATGGGGAGGAGACAGACTTCAGAATAACCTGGAGAGACTCATATAAACTGATGCTGAGTGAGGAGAGCAGAACCAGGAGAACTTTGTACACAATCATTGACACCTCGTGTCTCTGATGACTGACTTTGATATACGCTGGGCTCCTCTCTGCAAAGCTAAGTTAGAAGACAGCTCCAAAAGACTCATGATGGAAAGGGATATCTACATCCAGAGAAAGAACTACAGAGTCTGAATGCAGTTTGAAGTAAATTACTTGCTCTCTCTCTTTTGTGTTTTGTTTTGTTTCATTCTTTCTTTCTCATTGTTCATTTCATTAGTTATAATCTCTCTTTACAACTTGACTAATGTTTAATGCAAAAGTATTTGTAGAACCTATATCTGATTGCATGCAGCCATGGGTGGGGGGAGAAGGGAGGAGAACGAGGGAGAGAAAATTTGGAACTCAAGGGATTATGGAACTGAATGCTATAAACTAAAAGTAAATAAAAAAAATTTTAAAAAAATGACTAGAGCTAAATTTAAAAAAATCTAATATTCAAACATAAGACTCAAGAGAGGCATAAAAAGGTAAACATAAAAAGAAATAATAAGAGGTTCAATAAAGTCAAACTATTTATAGTTCTATATGGGAAAATGATACATGTAACTCTTAAGACCTTTATTATTATTAGGGCAGTTAGAAGGATTCTACACAGAGGACACAAGTGTGAGTTAATTATGTTGAGATGAACTAAAAAAATGAATATGTCAGAAAGAGAGATGCACTGCGAAAAAAGGGGAAGTAAAAGGTAGAAATGAAAAATTTTCTCACATAAAGGATGCATGCAAGGAAGTTCTTTTACAGTGGAGTGGGGAAATGGTGGGGTTTGCAGGCAATTCTTGAATCTCCCTCTCATTAGAATTGGTTCTAAGAGGGAAGAACGTTTCTAAGAGGGAAGAACATGTGTGTGTATATGTATATGTATGTATGTATTTGTATGTATATGCATGTGTGTGCGCATGTGCATATGCATGTATACATACATAAACACATACTCAATGGGTAGAGATGTATATCTGACACAACAGGGAAGTAGGAGGAGAAAGGGGATAAGAGACATGGAAGAGATCAGAAAAGGGAGGGCAGATTAAGGGATACAATGGTCAGAAGCAAAACAGACTTTTAAGGAGGGATAGGATCAAAAGAGAGAGAGAAGGAAAAACAAAAGAAAATAGAATGGAGAGAAATACACAGTCAGTAATCATAATTATGAGTGGGAATGCAGCAAGATCACCCACAAAATGAAAGTAGATAGCAGAGGGGATTAGAAACCAGAATCTAACAATATCCTATTTATAAGAGGTATACTTAAAACAGAAAGACACACACAGAGTTAAAATAAAGGACTGGAGCAGAATCTATTATGCTTTAGCTGAATTTACAAAGACCAGTAGTAATCATTATTTCATGCAAAGCAAAAGCAAAAATAGACCTAGTTAAAAGGGATAACCAGGGAAACTATTTTGCTAAAAGCTACCATAGATAATGAAGTAGTATTTAAAATTACAGTGACTTTCTCTTATAAAGATCTCATTTCTCAAGTATATAGAGAACTATTCAAAATTATAAAAATAAGAATTATTACCTAATTGAAATAAGTGGTCAAAGGATATGAACAGGCAGTTTTCAGAAGAAATAAAAGCTACCTATGGACTTCTGAACAAAAAACTATAAATCACTATTGATTAGAGAAACACCAATTGAAACAACTTTGAGGTGCCACCTTCTGTCTATCAGAAATGAAAAAATGCTGGAGGCATTGAGGGAATATAGGTACAATAATAAACTCTTAATAGGGTTATGAATCAGTACAATCATTCTGGAAAACAATTTGGAACTATGGCCAAAGGGCTATAAAACAATATTTACCCTTTGATGCAGCAATATCACTCTAAGGTCTGTATCCCAAAGAGATAAAAGAAAAAAAAAGAAAAAGGCCTATGTATACAAAAATATTTCTTGTAACTCTTTTTTGTAGTGGCAAAGAATTGGAAAAATGAAAGGATGCTCATCAATTGAGGAATGGCTTAGTTATAATCTCTCTTTACAAGTTGTGGTATACGACTATGATGAAATACTATTGTGCTATTAAAAATTATGGGTGTGTGGTCAGGAAAAAAATTGTAAGACCTATATTAACTGATGCAAAGAGACGGGAGAAGAACTAGAAGATCATTACACACAGTTTTTGCACAGTTGTGGACATTATGCACAACAACAATGTTGTAATGATGATCAACTGTGAAAAGTTTAAGTACTCTGATCAAGACAATGATCCAAGACAATTCCAAAGGACTCGATGAAAAAATTCTATCCACCTTCAGAGACAGAACTAATGAAGCATAACTATCTCCATTTTCTGTGATATAGTTAATATGAAAATATTTTATATGAGTTCACAAGAATAATTTGTATCATTTTACTTGACTTCTCAGTGGGTAGGAGGGAGAGAGAAAATTTGGAATTCACAATTTCAAAAGAAAAGAATATTTTAAAAATAATTAAATAATAAATCTAGTTTTTAAAAAATAGCCAGGTTCAGAGATGGGATCTGAACACAGTACTTTGACTGCAAAGTCAGAGCTTGTTCCACTGATATATTTTCTCTACCATGACCTGTCCCACTTTCTGTCCCACTTTGTTCCTGCTTCTTTCAAACCTGAGCCTTCCTATCTTGAAAGGAAATAGGAGAGACATCATGGTATAATGGGAAGAACCATAAATGTGAAAGCAAAGAAATAATAATGGAATCCCATCCCTGTTTTTTAAATAATGAATAATGACCAATGATGATGACATTTATCTACCTTGCCACCACTTATACTACTGTTTAACTGCCATCATTGGTCAGGACAAGTAGAACTAAGAGTCTTAACAGTGGCAGAATCCTCTAAAACCACTGATCTTGCTTCAAGCCTGACCTCCAAAACCATCACTCAGGAAAGCAACTCAATGGAGAAGGAGCCAATGTTCCACAACTGCCATATACAGGACAGGCAAGGTGACCTAGCTGAAACAACAAGGAGCCCTAAATATGTTGGGCAAGTCAAAACCATACCATCTCAAGAACCCCCTCTCCTCATACTAAGAGGGAGATATCCCAGGACCCTGAACACAAAAGCCTTGGGAAGGGCCATACTCTCTAATGTATTGGCTCTATTTTCAGCCTTGGCTCCATAGGATTCATCAAAGGAAACAATCATTACAATGATGGAATCCACTTTCATTGCCACTATCTCCAGTTGCTGACCAGTTGCCAGCAGTGGAGAAGAAAACCCAATAGCCCTGGCAGCACCCTTCAAACTACTGGTTCAGTTTCTACCCTAGTGCCAACCACCATTATCCAAAGAAGGAGCCCCTGTAGAGAGATATGGCCTTGAAACTGCTTTTGTGGAGCCAGAGACCCTGCCTCCTCAGCAGACAAAGGTACTGAAGACCCAGAAAAATACTTGGCACCATCAAATTATTTAACATTAAAAATAGATACAACCACAAGTAGACAGGACTCAGAGATAGCTAGGCGATGCTGGGCATAAAGCATTAGGCTTGGGATAAGGAAGACTCATATTCCTGAATGTAAATTTGATCTCACACACTGACAAGCTTACTAGTAAGTCACTTAACCCTGTTTGCCTCAGTTTCCTCATATGCAAAATGAGCTAGAGAACAAAATGGCAAAGTACTCCAGTATCTTTGTCAAGAAAAATCCAAATTGGGTCAAGAAAAATCAGATGTGACTGAAAGTAACTGACCACCACCACCACCACCACCACCACAAGAGTCAGGCATTACTGAAAGTGACTGAACAACAACCCAAAACACTAAAGATAAGTATAGAGCTGTTTTGCTGCTATACCATAAGGACCATGGGACCTTTCCAACTAATTGGAAGATGAAACCTTCCACCTGTGTGATCTCACCATCAGAATCTGAGCTTCTTAAAGGTAGGGACTTCCTCATTTTTCTAGTTGTATTCTGAGCACTGAGCATAGTGCTTTGCACACAGTAAGTACTTAATAAAAAATGTATATTCATTCATTTATTTAACATTTTAATATTTTAAAAAATTGTTTTCTTCAAAAAACCAAAACTTAAAAGTTGGTAACTACAAATAGGACAGGAGCTAAGCCTGTGATTGTATTGGTATAGGGAACTCCCAAAGGAGGAAACTCCCTCTACCAATATAGGTTAGCAACTTCTCTGGAACATAGACTCTTAAAGAGTGATCTAGAGCATGGGGAGGTTCAGTGATTTACTACAGTCACATGGTCAGCATGTGAGACCAGACTTGAACCCATGTCTTTTGCTAGCTTCAAGACCAACTCTCTAACCGCTCTTCCCATTTGGTATCTGAGGATAACTGAATCCTTGAGGGGAAAGTGAATACCTCACACCATGGTCCTCACTAGTCAGAGAGTAATATGGACTCAATTATAGCTAAAAATGATGGTCTTAGTGTGATATAAGTGGGAAATATTCAAGTTATTTCTGCAACACTGGGAATAGGCTACACTGAGCCATTGATATTATCTTCCTGAAATGCTACTTTTAACATTTAGAATTAAGAATTCATACTGGGACCAGAGTTAAAGCTAAATCTTTGCACGCTGGGTGCTAGATTATGCTTAGGGCTAGAATTCAGGTTCAATTTGGGATCTTGGCTTATCTTCAGTGACAGTAGTACCTGGTATGTGGCAGATGCTTAGTAAAGACTCATTGACTTGACCTGTAGACTTTAAGTATGTCTTCTTCTTATATCAGCTTCATCCTACTCTTTGTGCCATCACCAAAATATGTTCTCAGGAAAGGATATAGAACTCCTTCACACTGAGGTAGGAACAATAGAGAAGAGTATAAAAGATGGATTCTTCCTAAGGCCTTAATCTGAAGAAATGATGCCCTCATGGTTGGATTTCAGTAAGCAGCCAAAAGATGTATCAGAGATGTTTGGAAGCAAGGTGATCACCCAGGGATTGTCCTCAATCATACTGGAATACCTGGCTACCTTTTCTGGCTCCATATGAGTCTCATCAGCCAGATGTTGACTTGACTTTATACAATATTTATGCTGAACCTAGAGAGTGGAAAATGACAATAAAGAATCTCTCTCTCTCTCTCTGTCTCTCTCTCTCTCTCCCCTTTTTCTCTCTCTCTCATACACACACAAACACACACATATAAATACACACATACAAATAATAACACATCTTCAACATGTTTGGAACAATTTAAACAAATATGTATTAAGTATTTATTTGGTTAGTGATCTGTGTTACATGCTACAGATAAAAATAATTATTGTCTTAATGGTTAGAAGAGGGGTGGACCATGGATATGACATATACACAAAT
>CM053594.1:70440395-70478861 GCA_028646575.1 Pseudocheirus occidentalis | reverse complement strand
AGGGGAGGGGAGGGGAGGAGAAGCAGCTATGTGACAACACAGTGGTTAGAATGAAAGACTTGGAGTCAGGAAAACCCGAGTTCAAATCTAGCCTCGGGAAGCTAGCTGTGTGTCCCTGGGCAAATCACTTTACCTCTGTCTTACCTTCATTTTCTCAGCTGTGTAATGGCAAAAATAATTGCACCTACCTCTCAAGGTTGTTGAGAGGATAAAATGAAATGATATTTATAAAATACTGCCACATAAATGCTGACTATTACGTATAATCAAGGTGGAGGTAATAAGAACTTGTGCCACACCTTGTCCTTTTGCAGCATTCATGACTTACCAAGTGATTTCTTTCATTGCAGCAATCCTATGTGATAGGCAGTAGAAGAATTAACCTCATTTTACAGATGAAGAAACAGAGAAAGAGAGCAGTTAAATGAAAAACAAATGATCAAGCCAGAACCAAGGTTTCTCAGCTCCCTAATTGTTGAACACTTGACTGCATGAGGTTGTAGATGCACCAAGTACATTTGAGGAGAGGGGAATCAGGGAAGACGTCTTGCAGTAAGTGGTGTACATTTGTTGTTGCTCAGTCATTCAGTCATTTCTGACTCTACATGACCCCCTGGACAAAGTCTCTTTGCAAAGATTTAGAATCATTTGCCATGTTTTCCACTGTGCCCCCATTTTACAGATGAGAAACTAATGGAAATAGGGGTTAAGTGACTTGCCCAAGGTCAGAAAGCCAATATGTGTCTGGGGCTGGATTGGAACTCAGGTCTTCCTGACTCTAGGCCCAGTACTTGTAATGTTAATGAAATCAGAAGATCTTCCATGCCCCTTTCTATTGGCACCTAGTAAAGGCACTTAGCTCCTTACTTCAAGTTAACTCCTTGAGATCAGTTAACACCTTAACAGGAAGGGGCAGAACAGGGAGGAGCTATACTGTATATAAGGAAGAGAACCAGCAGGACAGTCAGCTTTTCTCTCAGTCACCACCTGGAGACTGCACCTTTTGCTGAGCGCCTCATTCTGCAGCTTTTACCAAGAACTTCCAAGGACTGGGCTGAGGAACTATCATGAGTCTGAGAGGGATCCCTACTTGAGGGAGCCTGTTCTATTCATGAAGGCTGCATTAACCATGTGTATCAACTTTGTGACCACTATAATGACTTTGGCTTTCTGGTTCTGGGACTTGTCCTTCTGGTTCTGGGACTTGGTGTTCTGGTTTCTGAATAAAGACCTTGGTTCTGCCCTCCATGTGGAGAGTTTGCTACATTTTGTGATCCACAACTATACCAGCATATTCATAACCACCATGGGTGTTGTGAATATTGCATTATTGATATAGTACTCTACCCATTGTACCACCTAGCTGTCCAGATGTCTCACATACTGGGTCCTGAAGGAAGAGAGGTTCAATAGGCAGAGATATGGTAGAGTTTTACTATTTCTCAAACACTGCACTCTCTCTCCTGCCTTGAATAGGCAGCTTCCCATGCCTGGAATACCCTCACTCCTAACCACCACCTCTTGGAAGAACAAGATTGTCTCAGGGCTTAGCTCCAGTCATCTCCAGCCAGATGTCTTTGGTTAGTTATGCTCCCTCCATCCTCCTCCAATATTCCAGCATGTATTTCTTTAGCTGTTTGCAAATTGCATTTCCCTCAGGAGAATATAAGTTCCCAGAGGGCAGGGACTTTTTGTTTATTTATTTGAATTCCCATAAATTAGCAAACCCTTTGCACAGAGTAGGCACCTAATAATGGACAGCTAAGTGGCTCAGTGCATAGAGTGCCAGGGAGACCTGAGTTCATATCTGACCTCTGACACTATCTGCATGACCCTGGGCAAGTCACTTAACGCTGTTTGCCCCATTTTCTCATGTGTAAAATAAGACAGAGAAGGAAAAGACAAACCACTCCAGTATCCTTGCCAAGAAAACCCCAAAAGGGTCATGAAAAGTTGGACACAATTGAAACCACTCAGCAGCAGCAAAGCACTTAAAAATGTTTCTTGGACTGCAATGGATGACGATATGCTACAGGAATGGGGGATAGTGTAGAGCAGCCGTATCAAATTCACATGGAAACAGACGCCACTAAACCATGTATAAGGAGCCATTTGGGCCATCTATTGACTTAGGAAATCACACCTGTTTCTATATTTATATTTTTATTAATATGATAACACATAAAGTAAGGGAGAAACTGCATGTGAGCTGGTTCTGCAACACTCAGGAGTGATGGGGGCCACATGTAGACTGCACGCTGGCCAGGTTTTTTAGAGGACTTCTAGTACAGAGAGAAGAGAGAATTCAGGACAAGAGCAAAGAATGGTGAGTCATCTGACTTGGCTGCGATGTAGAGTGTGCAAAGGGGAGTAGCATGAATTATGGCTGGAGCCACACTGTGGATGCTAGTCCTGAAGTTTTGTATTCATACAGTAGGCAATGGGGAGCTACTGATGGCTTCAGAGCTAAACATTAGGAAGACAGCCATCCCATTGTGCTCCCAGCTTGAAACAGCTGGCGCACTTCCTTGGTAAACTCTCTAGATGTTGTTGTAGAAGACTAAGATTTAGCCAGAATTGAAGCTGACAGAACTGAATAAAATCCCTGCTGCATTATGAATTAAACTGCAGGGGTAAAAGTCAGTGTATTGATTGGGGAGCTCTGGGAGGTACTCAGAAGAAGAGAGGCAATGCTTTATGTCTTCCTCTCTTTTGGTTCCCTTTTACTCTTGCAGAGAAGAAAGAGGAAGATGTGATCTCTTCCCTCAGGGAATACACTGTCCAGCAGGACAGCTTCAAAATGGACACATAGCTATGGCATCATTATGCGTATAATATCAATCATACTCAGTCTGATGACCTAAAAATGGGGAAAATGTTTTACCTGTCTGAAAAAAAGAGCAAATGGGAGCCTATAAAGAAATGGAAACCCACTTGATCCTTCCCAATTGGAACTTTGGTCCAAACTCTCACTTTCTGCTCTTTTTCTACACTGTAGCCAACCTTGATTTTCTTGCCTCACATGAAAGCTTTTGGAAAATGACTCTCTCCACCATGTGCCTCGTTACTGCTGCCTCCAGACCATGAAAATGTAGCAAGCCTCCACATGTTGTGAGGGCACATCATGTTGGCTCAAAGGAAAGCAGAATAAAGATCTCTATCCTATTCTCTCCTAACCCTTTTCCAAGGTAGTCTTTATTCCTGCAAGGACAGGGAGTGAAAGGCACAGAATAATCACCCTGTTCTCCTCAGAGACAGGGACCATTATGATAGAATTATATGCATCTGTTGCCTTAAATATTATTGGTCTAGGGAATGTGGTTTTCAGGTTCAATTTAATTTCTGCTCATTATACAGTATTAAGAGGAAGACCCTAAGCTTTATATCCAATGGTTTGCACCTTTCCCACCAAATTCCAATTTTATAGTGAAGATGCACAACATTTGGACAGTAAAACCCATTTATCCAATTCAATAGCCAAACAGAAATCAGAGAAAGTTTGTTTATGATAGTGTGTGCCAGATAATACAGAGTCAAGGAGGTCTTTTATTGGGAGGGAGATAACTCAGCTCAACTAAAACAAAGCATCCTACTTCTCTCCCCAGGAGAAGTTCCCTGAAGTCTCTAATACAGCAATCTGGATATAGGGACATGACAGAGACTGCCAGCTCTTCTCCTGTTGGTGCCTTCCCAGAATCTTTTCTTTCAGCAACTTAAGGTGGGGCTGGCATCTTATATCTTCTCTCTTGAATATAGAAGCCAGAAGTGCCCAAAGTCCAAAGAAGCTTGAAGGGAACTCAAAGAATGTCTGAAGAAGAGCTGAAGAGCTCTTCTCTCTCCTGTTCTCACCAACTCTTGCCTCTCACATAAGTGCAGGGCATTGATCTCTACAGTGAGGAGAGGGTGTCCTCTTTTTCCATTGCTAGACTAAATGATAAAATATTTTGAAAGATCCTTACCGAATAGCCTTCTGTGGAATATCTTCCTCAGAAGCCTCATCATGGCATGGCAGTATCTTGTAATACCCAAAGCTTTTCCAATGTATTGTAAGATCTTTCCTATTCAACCAGGTATTAGTGACTTCCAGCATTGGCCCAATGGCAAAATGCTCATGGACTCTGATGACTAGCTTACATAAGTACACAAAGGTTCATAAGAGGTTTGATGATCAAGAAGCTAATCTTTCTTGGCCACAGCAAATGAAGACTACTATAGTAGGAGAAGAGGGGTGTACATAAGTGGAAGCTCCCACATTGATAAATTAAATGAATTTTTGAGGAATATGGAAAAGGAGGAAGAGGAAGTGGAGGAGAGAGGAAGTAAAAATAAAAACAGAGGAAGGAGAAAAGGGAAGAAAAGGAATAGAACTAGGACCAAGAAGAAGCAGAACAGGAAAGGGAACGTGAAGAAGGAAGATAAGCAAAAGCAAAGATGCAGTAGCCAAGTGTAATAGTAATGGAAATTTGAAGATCTTTCATTCTGTTAATAAGTCTAAGAGAATCTGAAGACTTTCCTTGCTTCAAAGATATTCCCTGCCCCCTAATAGACAGAATGTAATCACATTGAGCCTGTGGTGGGAGGTGTTTGCTGAATGGTGGAGCAGAGCCCACAGGAAGCTAAGAGTCATAGCAACTAGATGGTGGGAGAGAGAGGATGCACACAAGGAGACAGTTAGGCTTGTGAATATTGGTCTGTGGGAAGCCTGAAGGATGGTGTGGCTTCATGCTGTGATATGGTGTAATAACTTCTTGCTGTTATGATGGATGTGACTTTCTGGTATTGAAATATAGTTTTCTGGTGTCTGAATGTTTTGTTTCTCTCTTCTATGTGGAGAAACACTTATATTTTGCACTTGAAAACAATGCCAGCATATTTACAACCACTGTTGGTGCTGTGAAATATTGGACCTCTATTTGGAGGCAGAAGGGTTTTAGAAGAAGAAATGAATATCCCAGGATGGAAGAATTTACTTTATTCCTCCCTAGCAAGGGAGTGGGCTAAAAGCGCAGGACTGTTTGAAAACTGGAAATGAAGGTTACAGAAGGGAGAACCATGGACATACAGCATGTATGTGCATGTGTGTATACATACATACATACATACACACGTATGGAGAAAGAGAGAGAGAGAGAGAGAGAGAGAGCGCGTGCATTGGTCCAATGTAATTTGCAATTAGTAACAGTCAACACTTTCTAGACACCAGCATGATGTAACAGAAAGAGCCCTTGATTTATCCCTACAGCATTCAGGTTCAAATTCTGGTTCTGCCTTTTACTACATTTGTGACATTCAGCAAGCACCTTCACCTCACTGTCCTCATCTGAAAAGAGACAGGATCAGATTAAGCGATCTCTCTTCCTACCCAGTTCTAAATCTCCTTGTCAATCTGTATGTGTCTATATGTAACAGGGTCTGTATGTGTCTATATATAACATTTGAAGACCTGGCTTTGAGACCAAACTTTGCTTCTTTCTTAGAGGGTTAATCTGACTACATCACTTTCCCACCCTCTACCCTGTGACTTAGCTATAAAATACGGATAATAAGACCCAATCTAGCTTTCTCTCAGAGTTATTGTGATTTATGATCAAAGGGGTAGACTCAGAGAAACTTTGAAAGATTTATAGGAACTGATGCAGTGGGAAGTGAAGAGAACCAGGAGAACAGTTTATATGGCAACACTTTTAAAGACAGAGTTTTAAAAGCCTTGAGAAATCTGATCCATAAAAAATGAATAACCGGGTTTCTCAGAGACCCATAATGACAAATGCTACCTACCTACCTCCTGACATGTAAATAATGGCCATAAGATTCAGAATGAGAAATATAAATTTTTGAACATAACCAAAAAAATGGGAATTTATTTTGGTTAACCGTGAATATTAATTACAAAACTTAGAGGTTTTTTTTCTTTTCTTTATTTCCCCCAGGGAGATGGAGGTGAAAAGAAAGGAAAATATATGCTGGTTAATTGAAAAGAATTGAAAGAAAATTCCAAAATTTTAAAAGTTATACACCACCAAAAAATACAAGAGACATTTTCTGATCCTCACTTGTTGCCCTCTCTGACCCATCCCAATTAACTTTTTTATATATTGTGTACTTATCTTTGCACCCATGACCCCCAATAGAACATAAGTTCTTGAAGGCAGTTAGATAAAGAGGTAGATAGAGAGCTGAGTCTGGAGACAGAAAGATGCTTACTAGCTGTGTGACCCTGGGCAAGTCATCTAGCTTGTGCCTCCATGCCTTCATTTGTATAATGGGGATAATAATAGCAGCCATCTCCCAAGTAGGAAGGATAAAATGAGATAATATTTTCAAATCACTTTGTAAAAATGAAAGCACTATATAAATGCTAGCTATAATTAATATTAATTTGTCCCAGCACCTGGAAGAGAGCTTGGCACATAGTGGGAATTTAGTAAACACTTGAACTTAATTGATTAGTAGTTGTGAAAGCCCTTTGTAAAGCACCAATAGATATAGGGGGAAAATGCTGCTATTATGGGTAACATGTGAATAGTTTTATGGCTGTCTGCATTTAGAGGACAGACCATCTACTTCCACTGACCTTGGCCAAGTCAAAGAAAGAAGGAGAGCGAAGAAGTGGGAGGGCTTTCGGGAAAGATCCCAGAGACAGGAGGCTGGCAGCAATGTTGTTGGCTTACCTCCCCCTAGCCAGTTCCCAAGAGTCCACATATTACTGCCCATAAATAACTGGGAAGTCTTCCAACCCAGGTCCAGGGCCAAGTAGGTTTCAGTCAGTCAATAAACATTTATTAAGCTCCTACTATTTGCCAGTGTACATGGGCCAAAATAACAGATGAATCCTTGAGCTGCCTCAACTCCAGGTTGGGAATCATAAGATGCAGATAAAAGCATAGAAAACTCCCAGTCTAAGACAAGCTGTCACTCCTACATCATTCCAACACTCTCTGCATCATTATATATTTTATTAATGATAACAACACATGGCATGTGCTTCATAAACATGTTGACTTGAATAATAATGCTAATGATAAGAATATATCTTGGACACTTAATAAACAATTGCTGAATTTAATAATAATTATTATTACATACAGTAGATACTGATAATAATTTGTTGAATCATAATAATAAGATCAATGATGATAATAATAATAATAATAATGATGGTGATCAAAAGTTAAAAGGAAGAGCTATTATTTTCAATTACACGGGAGCCAGGACCCAGTTTATCAATTATCCGAGGTGGAGGGCTTGTTCCTGGGTGTGAAGGAATTAATTTTCTTTAAGTAACGCCTGGGAAAACAGAAGATTGGTTCAGGTTGATTTACAATGTCAGCATTTTTTTTTTTATGCCATGAGCAGACTCCATTTAATCATGCCGCATCCAGAAATTGAATACAAAAGGGGTCTTTCATTATTCATAGATAACATCCATCCCATGAGGTGCCTTTGTGCAGTTAATAACTGCTGAGGAATCTGGGCTGAGGCCATTCCACAAGGAGGTGGGGAGGAGACCTTTTCTCTTTCTGAGTTGTTTTCAATGTAGGATGTGAAAAAAAAAAAAAAGGAGGAGGTGGAAAGAGTTAGCTCTTTTGGTATTTGGGGTCTTTGGCTTCCTCTCCCTTGCATTAAAGCCTAAGGAAATATTTGGGTAGTTATTATGGATTAGTAACAGATTCCAGAATGGAAAACTAAAGGATAAAGAGCTTCTAGCGTGTGGAGGGGCTTTGCCAAACACAATTGGTGGTCTGATTTAAGCCATCACTTCCATCACCATCACCAAAGAATCCCTCACTTCTTACAAAACAGCAGTCAAATGCTGCCTTCTATAGGAACCTTTCCTGATCTACCCACCTACTAGTTTCCTCAGTCCTTAACTAGCTTGTAGTTAATTAACTTTGTATTTCTTTTGTATTTATTCTGAAAGACAGCATAGCTTAGTGACTAGAGAACTCACTTCAAGGTTAAGAATACTACTAGAATTCATCAGCCCAGAGTCTTACACATACTGGTTGTGTGACCCTGGATAAGTCACTTAAGCTTTCAGTGTCATGAATGATTCTTTAACACTATAAGATAGAGAAGGAACCACCCCAGGCCTGAACTTGGAATAGAGTTTACTCACTTAAAATTCCCTATGCCAGTAAAATTATAGATATAGTACCTAATTCTATTTATTCTATAACAACAAATCTTGGACATAAGAATGTATGTACATGCTGTCTTACTTATTAGAATGTAATCTCCATGCTACCTGAAGGGAGTGCAAACATAAAAAAGAGAGACCACATTCTCAGAGAGTTTACTACTGAACAGGGGAGACAACACACACATCCTTTGTCACATACAAGATACATACAAAGTGGATGCAGGATATCTTTAGAAAGTGCGATTCTCGAAGGTAAGGAGAACATAAAAGACCTTCTAGAAAAGAAGGTACTCGAGTTAAATCTTGAAGGAAAGTAAGGATTCCAAAATGCAAAGGTTAGAAGGGAAATTATTGTAGGCATTTGGGGATAGCTAGTTCAGAGACATGGAGATAAGGAGTACGGTGTAAGGAGA
The DNA here is from genome assembly GCA_028646575.1 of Pseudocheirus occidentalis. Taxonomy (NCBI): domain Eukaryota; kingdom Metazoa; phylum Chordata; class Mammalia; order Diprotodontia; family Pseudocheiridae; genus Pseudocheirus; species Pseudocheirus occidentalis. The sequence continues at coordinate 70,470,305 of CM053594.1, read as the reverse complement.
AGCAACTTGGCCAGTATGGCTAGGCTGGAATGTACGGAAGGTAGAAATCTGTAAGGAGATAAGAAAGGCAGGAAGGGGACAAGTTGGGAAAAGCTTTTGAATGGCAGAATTGTTTGTATTTTATTTTGGAGACGAGGAGAGGGGGTAGCATTAGAGGTCAATGAGGGAGGTGATATGTTTTTATCTATCTATCTATCTATTTAAGTTTTTAATATTCACTTTCACAAGATTTTGAGTTTTGAATTTTCTCCCCATCACTCTTCTTCCCCACTGAGTGCATTCTGATTACCTCTTCCTCCAATCTATCCTCCCTTCTATCTGTCCCTCCCCACCTTTCTCTTATCCTCTTCCCCTTCTATTTTCTTATATGGTAAGATAGATTTCTATAACCCATTGTCTATATATCTTACTTCCCAGTTGCATGTAAAAAACAATTTTAACATTCGTTTTTAAAACTTTGAGTTTCAAATTCTCTCCCTTCCTCCCTCCTCAGTCAACCTCATTGAGAAGGAAAGCAATTTGTTATAGGTTATACATTTATAGTGATGCAAAACGTCTCCATAATTGTCATGTTTTGAAAGACTATATTTCCCTCCATCCTACCCTGTCCTACAATTAATTTTATTATCTCCTTTATCTTGTCCCTCCTCAAAAGCATTTACTTCTGATTGCCTCTCCCACCCAGTCTGACCTCCCTTCTATCAACCCCTCTTCTTATCCTCTTTCCTCCTACTTTCCTGTATGTTAAGATAGATTTCAATACCCAGTTGAGTATGTATGTTATTCTCTCCATAAGCCAAATCCATTAAGAGGAAGGTTCACTCCTTCCCTCTCATCTCCCCTCTCTTTCCCTCCACTGTAAAATTTTTTTCTTGCCTATTTTATGTGAATTTACCCCATTCTACCTTTCTTCTTCTCCCAGTACAATGCTCTCTCACCTCTTAATTTTATTTTTATGTATCACTACTTCATATTTAACTCACCCTGCACCCTTTGTCTATATATATTTCCTCCAACTACCCTAATAATAACAAAGTTCTCATGAGTTACAAATATCATCATTCCATGTAGGGATGTAAACAGTTCAATATGAATAAGCCTGTTATGGTTTCTCTTTCCTATTTACCTTTTTTTGCTTCCCTTGAGACTTGTATTTGAAAGCCAAATTTTTTATATCTGGTCTTTTCATCAAGAATGCTTGAAAGCCCTCTATTTCATTGAATATCCATATTTTCCCCTGAAGTATTACTCAGTTTTGCTGGGTTGGTGATTCTTGGTTTTAATCCTAGCTCCTTTGACCTCAGGAATATTATATTCCAACTTCTTCACTCCTTTAATGTAGAAGCTGCTAGATTTATCCTGTCTGTGTTTCCACAGAACTCAAATTGTTTCTTCCTGACTGCTTGTAATATTTTCTTCTTGACCCGGGAACTCTGGAATTTGGCTATAATATTCCTGTCTTTGGGATCTTTTTCAAGAGACAATCAGTGAATTCTTTCCAATTCTATTTTTTTCTCTGGTTCTAGAATATCAGGGCAGTTTCCCTTGATAATTTCTTGAAAGATGATGTCTAGGCTGTTTTTTTTTATCTTGGCTTTTAGCTAGTCCAATATTTTTTAAATTATCTCTCTTGGATCTATTTTCCAGGTCATTGGTTTTTCCAATGAGATATTTCACACTGCCTTCCATTTTCCCATTATTTTGGATGTGTTTTATAATAGCTTGATTTCTCATAAAGTCGTTAGCTTCCATTTGCTCCAATCTAATTTTGAAGGAATTTTTTTCTTCAGTGAGATTTTGAACTTCCTTCTCTATCTGGGCAATTCTGATTTTTAAGACATTCTCCTCATTGGTTTTTTGGACTTCTTTTGCCGTTTGAATTAGTTTATATTTTAAAGAGGTTTTTTTTCAGTATTTTTTGGGTCTCCTTTAGCAAGCTGTTGACTTTTTTCATGATTTCATTGTATCATTCTCATTTCTTTTTCCAATTTTTCCTTTACTTCTCTTACTTGATTTTCAAAATCCTTCTTGAGCTCCTCCATGGTCTGCAACCAATTCATATGTTTCTTGGAAACTTTTGATACAGGAGTTTTGACTTTGTTGTCTTCTTCTATTTCTATGTTTTGATCTTTGTTACCAATGAACAACTCTATAGTCTGATTTCTCTTCCTCTGTTTGATCATTTTACCAGTCAATTACCTAACCATTGAGCTCTTTGCGATGATAGAATTCTGCTTCCAGAGCAGATAGTGCTGTGTCCCAAATTTCTGGGTTTTTGCACAGCTGTTGTCAGAGCTTCTTCTAGGTACCTGACTCATAACTGTGAAGAGGACAGCCTTTCCACAGCAACCACAAGCTCTGCCACACCAGTGCTCCTCACCCCAGGACTGTCACCTAGGACTGTGACCCAGATCCAAGCAGGGAAAGTCAAGAGAATTCCACCTCAGAGCCAGCAAAAAGATTCCTGCAATTGTCCTCTGATTGACTGCTTGGTCCCCCCACTGTCTGTGGGCCTGGGGCTCTGAAATGGCTGACTCTCTTCCATAACGATTGCTGCCTCCACTGCCCTGGGGGGAGGGGGCAGAGTGTGATCTTTTTTCACCCAGTTCCAACAGAGCTTCCTGTTGGACCTTTTACTTTCTCTTTGGTGTTTGTGTGTTGAGAAGTCTGGAAACCACCACAACTGCCAGTGATTCAGACTCCTGAGGTCTGCTCTGGCTGGTCTGTGCCACCACAGCCTATCTAGGACTGCACTCTGCTCCCAGCTTGGTGTGATAGAACCCTTCCTGTCAGTCTGCCAGGCAGGCTGCCTTCAATGGGAAACTTGTTTCACTCTGTCATTTTGTGGTTTCTGTAGCTCTAAAATTGGTTTAGAGTCATTTTTACAGGTGTTGGAGGTAATTGGGAGATGAGCTCAAGTAATTTCCTACTTTTACTCTACCATTTTGGTTCTGTACCCTCAAAATCCTTTTTGATCTCCTCCATGGCCTGTGACCAATTCATATTTTTTCTTGGAGACTTTGGGTATAGGAGCTTTGACTTTATTGTCTTCTTTTCAGTGTATGTTTTAATCTTCCTTGTCATCAGAGGAAGTTTATATAGTGTGAGGGTTTTTTTTTCTCAGTTGTTTGTTTTTATAGCCAGTTATTTGGCTTTTTAACTCTTTTTTAAGGTAGGGCTCCATTTGCAGTGTGTGTGTGGGGGGTGTACTATCTCAAGCTTCAGGGATTTTATGCAGCTGTTTTCAGAGATATTTCTAGGGACTGGTAAGTTTTCAGTTCTTCCAAGGGGCTATCATCTAAGAAGAGATGTTTCCTCCTCTTCTGGCCTGTGCTCTTGTCTGTGAATGACCACAAGCATGCTTTTCTGCCCTGGAACTGTGAGGAGAGTTGCCACTCCACTGAATCACAAGGTCTGCTATGCCACTGCTCTCCCTTGTTCCAGGACTGTGACCCAGGTCCAAGTATGGATAAAGCAAGAGAGCTCTATCTCAGTGCCAGACCCATGTAATCTCCCTCTGATCAATTGTTCATTCCCCTTAACATCTGTGGGCCAAGAACTCTAGAAGCAGCCACTACCACCTCCACTACCACAGCTACCACCTCAGGGCTGTGCTGACGTCAGGATGGGACTGCATTCTTCTCTCACCCAGGTCCAACAGACCTTTTCTACTGACCTTCTAAGTTGTCTTTGGTATTTGTGGGTTGAGACATCTGGAAACCACAATAGCTGCCTGTGATTTGTTGGTCTGAGACCTGCTCTGGGTTCTCTGGGGCTGGGTCTGTGCTGGCATGGCTTGAGCTATATTATATTCCTCGCCCAGCCTAGTACAACAGACCTTTCCTGTTGACCTTCCAGGTTGTCTTGGGCTAGAAATTTGATTCACTCTGCCATTTTGTAGGCCCTGATGCTCTAGAATTTGTTTAGAGTCATTTTTACAGGTATTTGGAGAAGCTCAAATAAGTCCCTGACTTTACTCTGACATCTTGGTTCTATCCCCCTGGAGGGGATATGTTGAGACATGTATTTTAGGAGAATCAATTTTATGGCTGTATGAGAGATGGATAAGAAGAGGGGAAGTCTCAAGGCACAAAGACCAATTAGGAAGTTATTGAAATAGTACAGGTGAAAGGTAATGAGGGCCTAAATAAGGATGATCTATGTGATTGGAGAGGAGACATATACACAACTGTCAACTGCTTGAATACGTGGGATGAAAAAGAATGAGAAGCACATAATGAAATAAAAGTTTCCAACCTGATTTACTGTAGAGAAGTTCAGAGGAACTTGTAAGGAAGTTCAGAGGAGGGATTAGTGGGGAGGGGCAGTGGAGTTAGATAATGAGTTCTGTCTTAGACATGTTGAGCTTGAGTCGCTTCTGTGACCTCCCATTTAAAATGTCCAAATAGGCAGTTGGTGATAGGTATTGAAGTTTATGAGAGAGGCTAAAGACTAGACAAATAGATCTGTGGATCCCTGGCAAATCAATAAGATCACCAAAGGAAAATCTATAAAAAGAAAAGAAAAAAGGACCTAAGACAAAGCCTTTGTGTATACCTAAAGTTTGAGAGTCCAAAGTGGATGAAGAATCCAATAACAGAGGCTAAGATGGGCTCTTCACATAGATAGGACAAGAACCATGAGAGAGGACTGTCACAAAAAACCTAGAGAAAAGAGTGTTTCACAGTTTGCCAAATATAAAAAAGAGATCAAGAAGGATGAGAATCCAAAAGAGTCCATTAAATTTGAAAATTAAGATTTAAAAGTGTATTTTCAGTCAAATAATCAAACCAGAAGAGAAGTTTAGAAAAGATTGAGTGGAAAGGTAGTAGAGGAACCAAATGTTGATGAAATTTTCAAGGATTTATGGCTGAGGAGGGGAAATATAGCATATAGCTAGGAGAGATGGCAGTAACTAGGGAGGATATATCCTTATATATGTACATGTTGTCTCCCATGATAGAATATCAATTTCCTGAGAGCAGATACTGCTTCATTTTTGTCTGTTTATATCCCTAGTACCTGTTATATATAATGCCTGACACACAGCTGGCAGGACATGAATGAATGTTTGTTGATAGATTGTTGATGGATCAGCATCACCATTATCTGTGAGATTATACTGATCACTCATGTATTAGATGACCATAGGCAGCAATTTTGGAGCCCCAGGGGAAAATACCAGAAATATTTCAGATAAATTTAAAAAATAAATAGATTTTCATTAGGGTCCTAATCTTCTTTCTGTAATGACAACCCCTCTTTCTCTAAATACAAGGCATCCTTGGGTGGTTACATATATTATGATCTTTCTTTTTTGTTGTTATTCAGTCATTTCAGTCATGTCTGACACTTTGTGACCCCATTTGAAATTTTCTTGGCCAAGATACTGAAGTGGTTTGCCATTTCCTTCTCCAGCTCACTTTACAGATGAGGAAACTAAGGCAAATGGGCTTAAGTGACTTGCCCAGGGTCACATAACCATTAAGTGTCCAAGGCTGGATTTGAACTCAGGTCATCCTGAATCCAGGCCTGGTGCTATCTCACTAACCATGTCCCCAAGTTCAAGGCTCCCCAGGAGCTTTCTCTGTAGTATTAAATGTAAGGAAAGACTATTATGTATCTATTCAGTCTACAACTCACCATAGCATATAGAAAATTGAAAATATTGGGATGATTATCTGAAGATCAACATAAGCCCTTCCTCAACAGCCCAGGTTTCTCTCAGTGAAAGGTCTCCTATTTCTGTTCCTAGTGATTCTTGTTCTGGTGTGGGATGTTCCTAGTGATGGGAAGATGTGCTTTTGCTAATGGGCAACTTACAATTCCAACTACCCTTCCCTCCACAGTGCTGGCAGTCACAGGAACAGGAGTTCTTCACCCCAGGCTGCTGATTTCATTCAGCCGTCTTTGAGTTGAGCTCTTCCTGGAACTCAACTAGGAACTGCTGACTCATCACTCTTTCTGGTAAGAAAAGAAACAAGCAGAAAGAAGAATAGGGCAGTAAGTGAGAGGAGGGATAGAAGAGACAGACACAGAGAGAGAAAGATAGGGAAAGAGACAAACAGAGAGAGAGATGGGAGAGTGAGACAGACAGAGAGAGAGAGAGATGGGAAGGGGAGAGAGACAGAGAGAGATGGGAGAGTGAGACAGAGAGAGAAAGAGATGGGAGGAGGGGGAGAGACAGACAGAGAAGACAGATGGACAGATGAGGGGAGAGAGACAGAGACACAGACAGACAGAGAGAGAAAGATGAGGGAATGAGACAGAGAGAGAGAGAGAGATGGGAGGGGGAGAGACAGAGAGAGAAAGAGATGGGAGGGGGAGAGACAGACAGACAGACAGAAGAGAGATGGACAGATGAGGGGAGAGAGACACAGACACAGACAGATGGAGAGACAAAAAGAAAGAGATAGAGAGACAGAGAGGAATGGAGGGAGGGAGGAAGAGACAGACAGAGAAACGGAGACAGAGACTGTAGACACAGATCAGCCAAACACGTCTAAACTCATTTGGACTCAGGAAAGATTCAGCTTGCCAAAAAAGCTGGACTGTCTGGCCAGCAGGACCTGGCACTTTCCCTGTTGCTCCATTAGAATCACAGAAAACTGTAACTGGGAAAGAGGTCATTATGTCCAGACTCCCACACAGAACAGGAATCCCCTTCATTGTCACCCTGGAAGGTGGACTTCCAGCTTTTGCTGTTATTCCTCTACTGATGGGAGCTCATTGAGTGGTTCAGGCTTATCATTCTATATTTTAGGCAACCTTGATTGTTGAGAAGTTTTTTTCCAACCCTTAAGAAGGGGTCTGACCATTGCAAAGGACAGTAGGATTAACATGTCCCTTTTTATTCATGCAAGATTTCTTTTTATACTGCCTGAGGGTATTGCAATGGAGAGCCCATGTAGGTAAGATCATGATCAATAAATAAGATTGCCTTAGCTCTTTTTGGCTAATAATCATTACAGAAATTCAGCTCGCTACTTGATACTTCATTGGTGACCTCAGATGTGTCCTTTCCCATCTTTGAAATTGTTTCCTTTTTGGTAAAAGAAAGAAGTTAGACCAGGTGAGCTGAGAGATCTTATCTGGCCTTGATAGTCTTTTCTCTATGTTTCTTTGTCTCATTAATTATACTCTATTTGTACATGATTCATTCTTCCCCATTGGGCCTCAAAATATAGAATCAAAGAATCATGGAATCTAAGAGCTGAAAGGAACTTTGTGGGCCATAAAATCTATCCCACACTAGAACGAGACTTTACCCAATGATATCTCCAACAAAAAAACCAGTCAACATGACTTCCAGTGACAAGGAAACTACTTCTTTCCTAAAAATCAAAAGTAAAAAAAGAAAAAGACCGACTTCATTCTGCTGTAGGGTAGCTATAATTAGAAAGTTTTCCTTACACCAAAGGCATATTTGCTTCTTTTCAATATCCACCGACTGTTTGGACCTTTGGGTCGAGAACAACAAGAGTCATCCATTCTATCTTCCACACATCAGTCCTCCAATGGATATAGCTGTTGTGTGACCAGGGGTGTGCTGGTAAATGTTGACAACAAGTTTTGGGGGAGCTGGGTTGAAAAGGGACGTATTTTGACATATACAACATACTGTTAGATTTAATCTGCAATATTAACTTTTTCTCCATTACCCTCGAATGTGTAGAAAGTCAGTAAAACAATAAATCAATCACTGACTTGCAATGTTTATTGACTTCTCAGGTATAAATGCTCATGCTGAAAATTTTACAATCAACTCTCTTCTGTTTGAGCTGCGAAGGCTCCTATCCTTGAAGATAAATGTCCTTAGTTCTTCAAAATGATCCTAGTATGGCATAGTCTCCAGTCTTCTCATTATACCTATCATACTTTCCTAGACTTGGCTAAGCATGTCTGCATTGTAGCAGTTAGGTGATACAAGGGGTAGAGTGCTGAACCTGGAGTCAGGAAGGCCCAAGTCCAAATTTGGCTTCAGATATTTACTAACTGTGATTCTGGTCAAATCGCTTAACCTCTGTTTGCCTCTTCTGCAGAATGGGATGACAATAATAACACTTACCCCACCCCCCAGCACTGTTGTGAAGCACAAGTGAAATAATAATAGCAAAAGATAATAATAGCAAAAAAATAATAATAGCAAAATAGCCTAGAATATAGTAATTACTTTATAAATGTTAGCTACCATTATTATGTTGTTCTTTCTAATATATGGCACTCTGAAATGAACATAGTATTCCGGTTTGGGCTTAACCACTGCACAGTATTATTGAGTTATTACGTCTCTCATTCTGGATACCATATTTCTCTTAATGCCACCCAAGATCACATTAATTTTCTGGTTGCCACAAACTAACATCTCACACTAAATTTATAATCCACTAAAACCTCCAGATTATCTTTTTAGAACACCTGCTTCTTTCTTTCTTTCTTTCTTTTGGTGAAGTTATTCTTTTTCTTATCCCAATATAGAACAATACATATCCCTTTGTAATGTTAATGAAATCAAAAGATCTTCCAGGCCCCTTTCTATTGGCACCTAGTAAAGGCACTTAGCACCTCACTTCAAGTTAACTCCTTGGGAGGAGTTAACACCTTAACAGGAAGGGGCAGAACAGGGAGGAGCTATACTGTATATAAGGAAGAGAACGAGCAGGACAGTCAGATTTTCTCTCAGTCACTACCTGGAGACTGCACCTTTTGCTGAGATCCTCCTTCTGCAGCTTTTACCAAGAATTTCCAAGGACCAGGCTGAGGAACTATCGCAAGTCTGAGAGGGATTCCTGCTTGAGGGAGCCTGTTCTATTTGTAAAGGCTTGGGAATGTGGGTGTTCACTTCATTAACCATGTGTATCAACTTTGTGACCACTATAATGACTTTGGTTTTCTGGTTCTGGGACTTGTCTTTCTGGTTCTAGAACTCGGTGTTCTGGTTTCTGAATAAAGACCTTGGTTCTGCCCTCCATGTGGAGAGTTTGCTACATTTTGTGATTCGTAACTATACCAGCATATTCATAACCACCATGGGTGTTGTGAATATTGCATTATTGATACACTCTTTTATACATAATTAGGTAGAACTATTAAAATGCTACACATGGAATCAGGAAGACCTGAGTTCAAATTCTGTCTGAGACACTGTCTATGTGATTCTTGGAAAATCATTTAACCTCTGTCCACCTTAGTTTTCTCATTTATAAAATGAGTATAATAGCACCTAACTCTCAGGGTTGTTGTGAAGATGAATTGAGATAATATTTATAAACATTGTGTGAAAAGTAGTATAAAATATTACTATATAATATAAAATATTATTATTCATATTATTACATTTAACTTATTTGCTTTGGCTTATTGTTATAGTTTGGCACTTACTCTTTCTACTTATTTGTCTCTTCTCTGTTTTTCCTCTTACTCTCAGGCTCTGGGGTATTAATGCTGCTTGTTGACAAGACACCCCCAGGCAAGAAGTTGTTTTTGTATAGTAGAAAGAGTGATGCTTTTGAAAAACTTGGCTTCAAATCACAGTCCTGCAACTAACTTACTATGGGACCTGGGGTAAGTACATTTGTCTCTGTGGCTCTTAATTTCCTCATCTAAAATATGAGGAATTTGGGCTAGACTTCCGAGGTTCCTTTTATTTGTAAATCTATGATCTCTTTCACAGAAAAGGAATGTGTTTGGTTTGTTTTTTAGTTTAATTATGTCATATGTGTGGACACTGTGCTATAACAGGACAGAAGGAGAAACCCTAGATGCTTATGGACCTAGGCCCTTGCTATAGGACCACATTCCTGCTTATTTCTAGACCCTTGCAGGTAAGAATCACAGAATCCCAGAATGTCAGAACTGGATGGTATTAAGATCATCTAGTCCAAACCTTTTATTTTATTCATGAGAAAACTGAGACAGAGATGGAAAGTTATTTGTCCAATGCTTTATCAATGACATAACCACCTGTTAAGTAGTAGAGGCAGGATTCAAATTCAAGTTTTCTAGGGCTCTTCTACATAAATGATGAATGGATGGATGGATAGATGAATGGATGGATGATTAATTTTCTACCATGAATGATGAATAAATGAATCTGTGACTGATGAAGGAATTAATAAATGGATGAGTGAATGAATGAAGTATTGATTAAGGATTTGCTTTGTGCAAAACACTATGCTGAGCAATGAGAATATCAACAAAAATATAGAACAGTTCCAGCTCTCAAGGAGCTCACATTCTACAGAAAAGACAACACATATGGAAAGCTTCAGCAGCTAGTCAGATGGAAAGTCCCATGGTCCTTAGTATGCAGCAAAGCAGATGGCAATGCTGTTTCTTTAATGTCGTCTCTGATGTTGAACCATTTGACAGCACCAAGGACTCTGTTGACAAGACCTTTCTTTTCTGGGTCTTCAGTAGATGGGTTTGTGGTCACTGAAGTACAGCTGCCAGGCTTCAGCTCCACAGGGATTGATTCCCAGAGTGATGGCTAAGGATACTGCAGTAAGCATTGCTATTCCCAAAGCTCTTGGGTTCAGGATCCTGGGCTGTTTCCATCAGGGTATAAGGGGAGATGGTGGACATGGTCATGGTGTTGGTTTGGCTTTTCTGGCACATGCTGCCTCCTTTCTTTCTCCCTCAGGGTGCCTTGTTGCCTTATCTAGTCTGGCCTGCCATGTTGGTGGGGATGAATAGTCTCTTTTCCATGACAGCTTCCTTCTTGAATGATTGCTCCAAGGACTAGGCTGGAAGCAGGACTGGTGTATGCACACACACATATACATGTATGTATGCATGTATGTATGTACACATAAATACCATAAAGCAGAAGGAACAGACAGGAAGGCACTACAACCTTGTCAATATCCGAAAAAATAATGCATAGGAATCATGTATTAAAAGCATCTGGAGAATCCTGAACCAAAAGTGGTAACCCAAGGGCCTTCATTTTCTGCCTATTGCTGCTTTCCTAAAGTCTGATCTTGACATTCTTTACTCTTCATTGTCTGGCCCAAACTGTTTCCTTCCTAATCTAACACTGCTACTCTTCTTCATTGCTCTCGACACCACCCAGAAAGGGGTGGAATCCCCCAACAAACATGTTATTACACCTATTCAGCTTTCCTCAATCCTTTCCTATGCCCAGAGTACTCTCTCCCCATCTTCATTTCTGCCCACGAAATCATATCTGTCCTTCTCAACCCAGATTAAATTTTAACCTAAGCAGGAATTCTTCTTTATTCATCCCAAATGAAAGAGTTCACTCCTTTGAGAATCCAAAATGGTACTTGTTCTTCTCTCAAGAGCCTTGTCACATTCTCATCTCTGTTTTCTATTACACTTGTAAAGAGTTATGTTTAAGCCCTTTTAAAGGAAAAAGATCCAACAATTTCCTAATAATAAGAAATGTCACAAACTGGATTACACAAAGTGTCTTGGGAGACAGTGAGTTGTCCATCTCTGGAAGTCTTTGAGTAGAAGTTATATTACCACCTATTGGGGACATTGAAGAGGGGATGATCACACTGGAATCAGGATGTGAGATACTCCCTGGGATCCCTTCCAACTCTGTGATCTGTGAAAATCTTATTCCTGAGACTTCCTGAAAGGATGGCTGCCTGAACAGGAGACAAACACCTCCCACATACCTAGCCAAGCAAGACCCTGAAGTTTACAGAAGACTGAAAAATGATCAAGAAATTCTTGAAATCAAGAAACAATAATGACTTCTTCTACCCCAAAATTACACAAAAAGTTAGCCAGAGTCCTGGGGCAATAGGAAAGTGGCCCCCTTAATAAAGCAAGGACCATAATGACCAGAGATAGTACTCTTTGTCTAAAGGTAGCGGGGTTGGAAGACTTCCTTGAGAAGGCTCAGAAATCCCTTGGATGGAGACCTTGGAAATATTGATGCAAACTCACTACTAACCAGAGGTGCTATTGTTTTATGTTCTACCTCACAGTCCCAACCAGTCTTTTTTTGTATTTTGAGGCCATCAAATGTTGACCTCCTTGATCCTGTATACAATAGCTACCCCAAAAAGTCAATGTTTAATAGCATAAAAGTGATCATTTTGAAATTAGAAGACCTAAACTCAGATTCTAGTTCTGAGACTTAATAGACATATGACCTTGAACAAGCCATTATACCTCCCTGACTTCAGTTTCTTCACCTGTAAAATGGGGGCAGCAATATTCATTCTACTGTCTCACAGAGTCAAGAATAACTGCAAAATACTATATAAATATAAATTACTGTAAAATCCTATTTTGGGGATCCTTTAATCCCCTGGCAGAGGTAACCATGCAATGAGATACAACTCCAGCAGCCCTGGCACCATTTACCAGAACCTACATAGTACTGCTTGTAGTCTCTTTGTTTCTGTGTCTTACTTGTGCTCCACTGTCCCAAAGCAAATGGAGACCAAAGCTCTTCTTACTATGCTGAGGAAGATGAGTTCTATGTCTGCATAAACAAATAATAGGCTGTGACTCACAGGACTTCCCAAAATGTGGCATGGCTCTGTCACTAATTCCCCCTCTAACCTTAAATATCACTTCCCAGATTCCCTGATCAGTTGCCCCATCAGGGAAACTGGCAGCTTTACACCTACTATACTTCCCTCGAACAAATGGGAAAACAATTTTCCTCCTGGATTTCCTCAGCTGTTTCAGAACCATTTTAAATGATGATAAAGATGTATTCCCCACTCTACCACCCCCTACACACACCTCCATAAACCAGGTTCCCAGGAATTTACAGGCACAAAATGGTGATCGGTCCTGAAATGGGAAACAGATTTTCACAATTCACACCCCATGAACTCCAACTGCCTGGATTTCATGAGGCGAGAACTAAAAATTGACAAGATGCAACCAAGCCCTTCGTAGCTCTGCCTCACAGCTGAATGGCTGGTGTCATGATAAGGGGAGGGAAGTGGAGACTAGAGCCAGAAGACAAGGTTTCCTTGCCAGTTATACCACTTACTCCCGGTGGGACCTTGGACCAGTTGCTTCCTCTCCCTAGGTCTCAATTATCCCATCTGTGAAAGAGGGAGACAAATCACATCTCAAAGTAACCACATGATAATAATGTTGAAGAATTTTGAATCAAATGAGGTAAAATTTGTAAATAGCTTAGTAAATCATCTATCACATAGTAGGCACTTAATTCTCTCTGTCTCTCTGTCTCTCTGTCTCTCTGTCTCTCTGTGTCTCTCTGTCTCTCTCTCTCTCTCCTTTTCTCTCTCCCTCCCTTCCTCCTTCTCCATCTCCACTCCTTCCTGATCTCTCGATCTCTCTTTGTCTCTCCTCTCTCTCCCCCCTCTCGTGTGTGTGTGTGTGTGTGTGTGTGTGTGTGTGTGTAGCTTTAAAGTTGGCAGCTTGATTTACATACATTATCTCATTTGATTCTCCCACCAACCTAATGAAGAAATAACTACAGGTACTGTTACTCACATTTTCCAGATGAAGAAACCAAGGTTCCAAAAGATTAAGTAATTTTACCAAGGTCACAAAGTTATTGTCAACATCAGAAATTGAACTCAGACCCCTCCTGACTCTATCTAGCACTCTTTATAACAGGTTACCTTTTTCATGGAGATTTGTGCAATCAGCAAACATCTGAGACAAGCCCATACTCATCATTGCAAGACCTGAGTGACACAGTCTCCACCCTAATGAAGTTCACAGGATAAGAAGAGGCAATGATGTACCTGCAATGGACTGTAGCCCAAAAAAGCAGAAGAAAGGCACATGGGGCAGACAAGTCACAAAGTAAGCACATGACAAAGATGAGGATGACGGTGAGGATGGGGATGAGGAGAGCAGCCAGAATTTACATAGTTCTTCAAAGATTTCAAAGTGATAAGTGAAGTCTGAGGAAGGCCTGAGCTTTAAGTGGCACCCTTCCAATATGTTTAAGCAGCTAGGTGATACAGTAGGTGGAGCACTGATCCCAGAGCATTGAAAATCTGAGTTCAAATCTTGCCTTAGACACTTCCTAACTGGGTAAGTCACTTTATCTGTCTGTCTCTTGTTTCTTCATCTGTAATATGGAGAAAACAATACTACCAGCCTCCCAGGAATATTGTGAAGATCCAATGAAATAATGCAGGTAAAACACCTGGCAACCCTAAAGCATTATATAAATAATAGCTATTATTATCAAACACCTCAAGGTGTTAATTCTGTAACCTAAGTCAAACATGGACCAGAAGCCCTCCGTTATAAGAGGACCAAAGGAAGAAAGGGGCATTGTGCCTTCACAGCCTCTGTTGAAAGTGGAGGCAGGGGGCATAACTCACTCTCCTGTGCTTCAGACATTGCCCTTTGTCTAGAGTTTAATTTTTTCCCCAGAATTGGAAGAGACTTTAGAGATCACTCAGTTTATTGCACCCATTTTATAGGTGAACAACTAAGACTCAGAAAGGCCAAGAAATTTGTCAAAAGCTGCCCATGTGCTCAATAGCAGTGCCTGGATTTCAAGCAAGATCCCCTGACTCCAAATCCAGTGTTCTTTTTTTATGCCACCATGAGTGTTAGTTCTTCCAAGAGGCATAGCACATGGAACATAGACTAGCAGAACTAATGTTGTTATTAAGTCATCTTTAGGCAATGTCAACTCTTTGTGAATTCATTTGGGGTTTTCTCAGCAGAGATACTGGAGTGGTTTGCCTTTTTCTTTTCTAGCTCCTTTTCTACAGATGAGGAAACTGAAGCAAACAGGGTTAAGTGACTTGCCCAGGGTCACATAGCTAGTAGGTGTCTGAGACCAGATTTGAAGTCAGGAAGATGAGTCTTCCTAACTTCAGGCTGTGGAGACTACACACTGCACTACCTACCTGTCGTCACATTATTTTTTTAAGGCATTCATTAAGTATCTAGTATATGTCAGAGACTGTCCTATATACTTTATAAATCTTACCTCATTTGATCCTCACCTGAAAGGTAGGTGCTAGTAGTATCCCCATTTTACAAATGAGGAACTTGAGAGATGAAGTGAGTTGCTCAGGGTCACACAGCTAACAAATATCTGAGGTCACATTTCAACTCGGGTCCTCCTGACTCCAAGTCCAGGGCTCTCCCCACACCTCTACCTAGAGACCATCTTATAAGCCCCTCATTTTACAGAGCTATCAATCCCAAAAAGGAAAAGTAACTTGCTTCAGGTGAGATGATGATTAAGCTGCAGGTTGAGGACTTTTATTACTACACCATGATGCCTTTCCTGGAGGTAGAGTCAGATCAAAGAATTTTTTAAAAAGGTGGGGGCAGTATAATTATTACAGCCTACTCTAACAATTTTCCTCCCACTCATCCCAACTAGAAATCAGTACAGTTATCCCTTCTACAACATGACTTCCACCATTGTGGTTTGAAATATCACAGGTCAGCATAAGAAATTAAATGGGGATTTGGGGAAGATTTTCAGAAGTCATAGACAATAAGTGAAGGCCAGCAGATGACACAGATCCTATGACCAAATAATTAACCCAAATTTTATAAAAAGGTACTATAAATGCCCCATAAAAGAAACAGAAAAAAAACTGGATTTCTTTCTGATATGAAGGAAGGGAGGGTCAAACAATTTTAAGGTGCTTTTCCAGATCATCAGGCATGGGGGACATGCCCATAGCCCCCACAATGTGGAAAGGATAACTGTATTTTGGACTACATGGCCTCTATCAGTACCGGCTCCCATAGTCTATCCTCAGTTCTAAATTAGTTCTTTCTAGCTTTATCCATTACGTCTTCTCCTCTCAGACCTCAGGTACACAGCCATTTGCTTTGATTACACTAGAGGAAAGTTATAAGCCACAGGAAACACAAAAGCAATCTTTGTGATCCCCCCATGGAGCTAAAGCTGAGCTCTGACCCCAATTTATGGCCACGCTTGGGAAAGAGATATCTCTGCCCACTCTGGTGCTGTATTTTTCTTCCACAGCCTGGACCCACCCAGCTCTCTCCGCAGAATGCTTTAGGGAAATAGAGGGGGGCTGTGGAGGGAGAAGAGGGATTTGTTATCAAAGAGTAGCAGGGAAATTTGGAACAAATCATTTGTCAACCTAGACTTCTAGATACCTCTGGTGCCAAGAAATTATTTTTTTGGATAGGAAACAAATATTAGTTTCAAAGGTTTGTGGGGTTTTTCCCCCTCCTTTTCCCTGCTCCCTCGTTCATTCCAACTCTGTTCAGCAAACATTTGACTAAGTGCCTGTGGTGAGTTGAATAGTGGGCTGAGAAAGATAAACAATTTGATGATGCACAGCCCCTGGCTTTATGGATCTCTCAGCAGCCTTTGATGCTGCTGATCACTTCCTTTTCTTTGAGACTCTCTTCTTTTTTTATCTTTGCGATTCCACTATCTCCTCCTATCTATCAGACTGTTCCTTTGCTGTCTCCTTTGCTGGATTCTCATCCAGATCATCCTTCTTACCATGAGTGTTCTTCTAGGTTCTCTCCTAGACCCTCTTTTCTTCTCCCTCTACGCTATTTCACTTAGATCCCCCATTCTAATCTGGGGATGAGACACAAATATAAATAATAATAATGTACAATGTGGCATATGCCACAACATATATATGATAAGTGCCTAAGAGAGGAGTTAACACAGTGAGGGGCTGTGTGTAAAAGGAATCACTGACTGGGAATCAGGGAAGGCTTCATGGAAGAGGTAAAATTTAAGTTGAGCCTTGAATGAGGTTTAAGAATTCAACATATAAAACTCAAAAAAAGAAAGACTTGGGGAAAATGTGGTCTGTAAGCACTTGAGTGAATACTCACCTAATCTTGGAGTCTCTAGCTATCCCCTGATGTTATTAATAATAACAGATGTTTATATATCACTTTGAAATTTGAAAAGCATTTTATATACTCTCATTTGAGCTTCACAAGAGCCCCATATGGTAGATAATAAAGATATTCCCATTTTATATGTAATGGGCTTTTGGAGCATGCCCAGATTGCCTAATGTGGGGACACCATTAAAAGGGATTACCTGGGCATGCCTAGATCTAAGATGGAGGCATTCTGCATGCCCTCCCGCATGGCTGAGAGTAGCTTCCTTTGATTAGATGCATGGTAGAAAGGCTGCACCCATAAAACTTGTGAGACTGAGACACTTGCTTTTTTTCTGAATATTTTTTTTCCTTTGCAGTCTCTCCCTATGCATTCAACGGCTCCAAAATTTAGATATTACAGTTCACTCATTGCACAGGCACCGTGAACTGAACCAGGAAGAAAATCACCTGACTCTACCTTTTACACAGGCATTGGGACATGGCCAAGGGATATCTGTTTCTATTTTGTGTTTTTTGTCCTCAGTTTCAGGTGCTAGATGGACATTAAGGCCATAGCAATCTGAAAGCCCAGATTGGCTTACTATCCCCTTCTCCACAGAGACTCTCTCACACCTTTTCATCCCTCTTCAAACCTCCCAAGGTTCTTCCATACACACGCTCTCTTAGCTGTGAATTTTGCCCCATATTTTACAAAAATATATTGAGGCCTTCACCCCCTCATCTCCTGTGACTCAGATGTTTTCTGCCACTCTCCTAATCCATCCCTGTCTCGTATGATGAAGTGACTTTATTCCTTACCAAGAGATCCATTCCCTCTCCTCTAAGACAGATTGCTCCTCCTGTCACTTATTTTCATACACACACTCTCTACTAGCTCATTTCCTACTACCTAAAAACATGCCTCCATCCCCCTATCCCAAAAAAAAAAACCACTCCACTTGATCCTTCCATCACCACTAGTTGTTGTCCCATATCTCTTGTGCCCTCTGTACTTAAACTCCTCCAAAAGGCAGCCTACAATAGGTACCTTCACTTTCTCTTCTCTCCCTTTCTTCCTAACCTCTTACCATCAGGGAAACTGCTTTCCCCAAACTTACTAATGATCTCTTTATTGCCAAATCGAATGGCCTTTGCTCAGTTCTTATTCTCCTTGACCTTTCTCCAGCCTTTGATGCTGCTGATCATTCTCTCTTCTTTGAATATCTCTTCTTTTTAGGTTTTTGGGGATACACTGTCTAAGATGGAGTTTTCCTATCTATCACACTACTCCTTCTCTGTCTCCTTTGCTGGGTCTTTATCCAGATTATGCCTTCTTACCATGAGTATTCCTCAAGGTTCTGTCCCAGACCTTCTTTTCTTCTCCCTCTATACCATTTCACTTGGTGATCTCATCAGCTCCCATGGATTTAATTTCCATCTCTGTGTTGATAATTCTCATATCTACCTATCTTGCCCCAACCTCTCTTATATTTCCAGCTGCCTTTCAGAAATCTCTATTAGATTTTCAGTTAGACATCTTCAACTCAGCATGTCTAAAATGGAACTTATTGTTTTTTCCCTCAAACCCTCCTTCCTGCCTATCTTCCCTTTGACTGCCAAATGGTAACACCATCCTCCCAATCCCTCAGGTTCACCAGGTAGGAGTCATCCTTGATTCCTCACTATCTCTCACCCATCTAAGCTATTGCCAGGTCCTATGATTTCCCCTTTGCAACATCTCTCAAATATGGAGCCTTTTCTCCTCTGATACTGCTAACACTCTGGTGCTGGTCCTCAACACTTCATGCCTGGTATATTACAGTAGGCTGATGGTGGGTCTCAAGTCTCTCTCCACTCCAACCCATCCTCCATTCAGCCACTAAAATTTTCCTAAAGGGCAGATCTGATTATGACATTCTCCTCCCCCGCCTCTCCCTGCCACTACTCTGAACTCCAGTGGCACACAGAATCAAATACAAAAGGCTCTGTTTGACATTCAAAGACTTTCATAGGGTAGCCCTCTCCTACCTTTCTAGTCTTCTTACCTCTTACTCTCTGACTTATACTCTTTACTTCCTGGGTGTTCCATGCGGAAGACAAGCCATCTCTGTGCTCTGGCCATTCTCTCTGCTTATCTCCCAAACCTGGAATGCTCTCCTTCATTGACTCTCACTACTGACCTTTAGGTGCCCATTAAGAGTTCAACTTCTACAGGAAGCCTTGCCTGAAACTTCTCATTTCTAATACCTTCCTTTAGATAAATTATCTCCTATTTATCCTATAGCTTATTTTGTATATATTTATTTGCATGCTGTCTTCTCCATTAGATTATAAGCTCCCTGAGGCTAGGAACTGTTTTTAATATGTTTATGTATCACCAGTACTTAGTACTTAGCATGGTGCTCAGCACAAAGAAGGTACTTAATAAATGTTTATTGATTCATTGATTAATTGCAGGTGAGATAGTATAGCCAGCCTGCCTGGAGGGGAAACCTCGATAAGCCAAGGTGTCTAGGAGCCCAAGCAGATTTTAGACGTTGAACTGGAACGGTGTTCATAGGAACTGAGGTCAGTTATGAACCTAAACTCCTTTACCTCCCCAGAGACTGAGGTAAGGGTGTGAGGATTATGCTTCCCATGTTTTGGAGGAGTAAGTTTGTATAAGTGTTTATATATGTGATCATACTTTTTAAAGTATTTTTTAAGCTAATCCAACTGTCAGTGACTAAGGGGGACTGGGGTGTAGGAATCCCTCCCCTACAGCTTGGGTACCAGAATCTGGGGCTTGAGCCATTTGCAGAGAGGGTAGCCATATTCCCCAGACCCCTTAAGAGCACCAGAGAACCCCAGGGAGTAATGAAAAATAAAATAGGTGGTCTTCAGGCAGTAAGGGGCCAAGGTAGTCAATGTTCCATGTGCATGAGAAAACTAGAGCTCCGAGGAAAGACATGACTTGTTCAAAGTCATACAGAAAGTTGGAGTCAAGGGGTAGCCCCCAGATATTTCTGACCACAATTCAGTACCTCTCCTAATTATATAGGCTTATCCTATATTTTCTCTCCTTCCTTGGCAGTATCCAGGAAAATGAAAGATATTTCACTAAGTCCATATACTTCTCAAAGTGCTCAAACTTATTACCTAAGTCTGAGGACTCCTGCCTTTTCCTGGTCTTTAGAATTGGGGATATATCATGCAATTCCTCTCTCTCCTAACTGTCTTTCCTGTACCTCCTCACCTCCCCAAAGGAGTCATCAATATTCATTCACATCTTTCATTCATTCATTCACTCAAAATCTTCCATAAGTACCTAGCTTTACATTTTAGTCTTATTTCCCTCTAATCCATATCCAAAATCAATCCATAAATTCCCTGAGGGCTGGTCACATTGATTATTCAGTCATTTTTCAGTCATGTCCAGCTCTTCATGACCCTATTTAGGATGTTATGGGCAATGATCCTGGAATGGTGTGCTATTTCCTTTCCCAGCTTTACAGATAAGGAAACTGAGGCAAATAGGGCTAAGTAACTCCACCAGAGTCACATAACTAGTAAGTTTCTGAGGCCAGATTTGAATTCAGAAAGATGAATCCTTTTGACTCCAGGACTGCACACTTCACCACCTAGCTGCCCATACTGGTCATATATATGATAAATAATACTTAATAAAATCATTCAAAGAGTCATAGTTTTATCAGTGTAGATTATTCACACCTACTAGAATACTGATTCTTTTATTGTTGTTGTTATATGTTTTTTGTCATAGACTTCTTTGATAATTTGGTGAAGCCTATGGATTAAAGCATATGAAATAAAATGTATAGGATTAGAAAGGAAGTCAATTGTATTGAAATATGGTTATCAATATATGGGTATATATGTGTGTGTGTGTGTATATATATATATATATATAAATTCAGTGTTACATCAATTGAATTGACTTTTTAATTATATTGAAATATATTCAATTAAAGAATCAATTATACTAAAATTATATTATATATACATGCATACATACATAAAAATTCAATTATATATATGTATGTGTAAGTATGTATGCGTGCATGTATATAATTTAATTTCACAGACAAAATTTAAAACCTCTGTACTAAAGGATTTTATGAGATTCTAATAGATTCCCTGATGACCAACCACAAACTCCTAGAATTCTAAACTCTCAGAGCAGGCTTCAGAGACCATCTGTCCAATCCACACATAAGCAAGAACTTCTTCTAAACCTCATCTGACAAATGGTCTTTCAGACATTGTGTTAAGGCCTCCAGAGAGTGAAACCCACTACCTCCCAAGGAAGCCAAATACACACTTGGATAGCTTTCCAAGGCAAATTTAGATTTCATGTAATTAAATTAAGCCTACATATGATTGTTTTTTTGGAAATTTTCCATTCAATGGTCGTAACTCTATACTGAGGGGCCAAGGAAAACAACTCTAATGCCCCTTCCTTGTGAAAGCTCTTAAAGACAATTTGTCATCTACTGTATCATCATGTCTTCTTCAGGCTAAGTATCCACTATTCATTCAACTATGATGGCCCTTCACCATCTGGGATGCCCCCCTCTGTGGATGAAACCCTCTGGTGATAAGGTCCTTCCTTGTTACATAGGCTGGTTTTTAGATGATAGTTGAAATCAGTCCATTGCTTGATCTATTCTTAAAGTCTTTGCAGTTTTGTGGGATCTCTGAGGGTTCCTATTTTCTTGACAGCATTTGAGAGCCTAAGAGTACCTCCACTCTAGGAGGAAGCATTATTTCAAGAAAAAAAGATGATTTCTCAATAAAATAACAGAATTGGGTTGAATAAGTCTGAAATAAATTGAACTCAAAGGAACTGAATTGGTTAGATTGGATTGCTGAATTGAATTGAGTTGAATTGAGTTGACTTGGACCAAAATGATTGGCCTTGATGGATTTGAGTTAAAATTAATTGAACTTATTGGATTCAAATTGATTTTAATTTCTTTTAAGTTAATTGAATACAATGGAATTAATGTGAATTGAATTGTACTTGAATGAAGCATGTTGTGTTAAACTCTGCCAAGATGAGATATGTTGAATCAAACTGAATAGACTTGTAAGAGGCTGAGTAGACTGGAATAGAATTACATTGAATTCAGTTGTGTGGAAATAAAGTTAATTGAATTGAATTGAATTCATTCCCAATAATAACTTTGTCAGGTGTAGGGATGGCCTTAGGTAGTGCTGTAAGTTGGTCATGTTTTTATTCAGTCCTTTTTCCTCTATTTCATGGGTTTCCTACTCCACATCCCCTATGGGAGCATGGGTCTGTGCACACATGCATGTGTGCACATTGTGCACATGCACACACACACATACAAACATACCTGTAGATCCCAGTGCTTTACTGATGACTCTGGTACCTCCAGTAAGGTAAGAAAGTTCTGATATTATCAGAATTGATATTATTGCCACCAAACATTTAGAGGATTAGTTATTTACTCCCCCTGGGATGTGTCCATTTTTTGTTTGCTTTATTTTTAATAACATTTTTCTTCTCTATCACCTATATTTCTCCATGTTTCTCTTTCCCTTCTGAGAGACTGATCTCTTTAAAAAAAGAATGAAAAGAGGAAATGAAACAGTTTAGCAAAACTAACCAACCCCTCAAAAACATTATCTGATGTTTTATATTCAGCATTCCATTTACAAGGCTGCCCCCTCACCTCTACAAAGCAGCAGGTAGAGGTGCCTCCTAATGTCTCTCCTCTGGGGCCATGCCTACTCGTTATAATTTTATATCATTCAGTTTCAGTTCTTCTATTTTCATTGTTCTTCCCGCATACATTGTTGTAGTCATTGTACATATTGTTTTCCTGGCTTTGCTTACTTCACTTTGCAATTTAAAAGATGTAGCTGGAAAGGGATGATTCTTAAGATTTTTAGAAAAGGAGTGAAGTAGACAAATGGTTGATGTTGAATGTAAAGTAGCCCAGCCTGGCAGGAACCCATATGGATGGCTGATTGAGCAAATGAATGAACAAATAAGTGAATGAATGAATGATTGAATGAATGAGTGGAGCATTTAAGTGGTTTCTGCATGCAAAGAACTGCACTAACCCTTGAGGATACAGAAAGAAGAGAGTCCCTATTGTCAAGGAGCTCACATGTGGAAGGCCACACATATGGAAGTTTTCATTTCCTAGTCAGATGGAAAGATCCCATTGCACCTTATGGTAAAGTGACAAAGCAAATGTTAATGTTTCTTTGATTTCATTTCCATTGATAAAATCATATCAGTTTGTACACACACATATATATGTGTATGTGTGAAGGGGCAGGGGGTATACTAGATGTGGTTGAAAGTGAGTTGTATCCCAACTGTGGAAGGTATTGAATTCCAGGGCATTCTAGCAATAAGGACACATTAAAAGTTCATAGAACCTTTGCAAAAGTGAGAGGTGCAGAGGTGTGGAACATTGCTTGCATCTTCACTTTTTTCAATCTATTGATGGGTTTTGCTGATTTTTTTTCTCTTTTTTCCTCTTTTACTCATATTTGTTGTTAATGAGAATGGGAAATGGAAGGAAAAGGAAGGGGATAAGAAGAGGGGAGGGGAAGGGAGGAGAATAATGGGAGAAATTTAGGTAATGTAAAAACAAAAGATATCAATAAAATTATTTTAATAAAATAACTCTTGAACAGCAAAGTAACCTGATCTAAGTAGAGGATGTGTAGGGTTACCCCAGGAATGTGAGCAGGAAGACTCAGAGGCAGAAAGGTACCTGTAAAGAAATCATTGCAATGAATTCCAACTGCTTACAGGATGCAGTAGAATTCTATGCCTCTAATTCTAGTTTATATAAGTTTAGATTATCTTGGCTAGGGGTGGAAGCTACAGGCATAGAAAAGACAGAAGGCTAAAGACATAGAAGCTATATGGGGGGGGGGGGGCGGGAACATGGCAGAACCAGAACAGCATTCTATCCACAAGTCTCTTTCAAGTCCCTGATGTGCTCTCCTCTTCCTTAGGTAACATCCAGGGAAGCTTCTAAGTCTAAATCTATGGTCTGATGATCGTTAGGGAGTTCATAATCTAGTAGAAGATACAATGTGTATTCTGGACTCTCAGCTAGATGAGGTCATCTGGCTGAGCCCAACGGGTATTTTTTAAGGGATCATGACTACACAACTTAGGTCAATGTAGCATGGTAGAAGAGTCCCTTCCCTGGGATTTGAAAGACCTAGGATCACATTCCAGTTCTGTTACTTTCTAGCTATGTGACAGTGACTGTCAATCTCCTCTCTGAGTTAAGCCAATGTAAGAATTTATTGTGATTGATTTTATGGCTAGCTAGTTAGGTTAATAAATGATGAACAGACACACAGATAGATAGACAGACAGACAGGTAGATTAGATAGATAGATGAGAGATGAGAGAGAGAGATAGACAGATAAATAGATAGACAGATAGGTAGGTAGGTAGATAGGTAGACAGACACAGACAGACAGATAGATAGATAGATAGATAGATAGATAGATAGATAGATAGATAGATAGATAGATAGATGATAGATAGAGAAATAGATATAGATATCTATATATGTATATATGTGTGATGTGTGTGTATAGTTTTTTCTACAAGAGTTTTTTCTTTTTCTTTTTTCTTCCCTCATTAAGGGTGGAGGGAGAAGAAGGAAGAGAGATACAATAAACATATTTTTCATTGAAAAAAACGTTATTTTTTAAAAATAGGAGTAGTAATCTCTCTTGACTATCTAAGATGGTTTTTGATCATATGAGATAATACATACAAAAACATTTTTTAAACTATGACACTTTATGCAAACATAAGGGATTAAGGGAACAAATTTCAGTGTCCAAGAAGAATTTAGCCAATAGAATTTCTCAGCAACCCAAGCTACTAACCCCAGCACATGCTCTCCATGTTTTGAGTTATACTTTGCCTCTTTTATGTGAAATAATTTACTCCATTCTGTCTCTAGCTTTGTGTAATGCCCATTTAGTTGAATTCCTCATGAGACAATCTTACAGGTAGTACCAACATTCTGAGTTTCAGTCCAGTGGAAGATACAGAGATGTTGAAAGGAAAAATTCATAAACACCCCCCCACACACACACATGCACACACTCCTTCTCCTCCTCCTCCTCTTATCTATCTATCTATCTATCTATCTATCTATCTATCTATCTATCTATCTGACTAGAGTACAGATTTCTCCCTTGCCTGATAGACCACAGTCTTCACCAGGGCCAAATGTACTGACTGTGATCACTGTTAATATGATGAAATTCGGAGAAGAGGGAGTTGGAGCCAAGATGGCAGCATAGAAGCAGGAAAACTCTGTGGCTCCTCCCATAACCACCTCAGATACCTATAAAATATGACTAAACAAATTTCAGAACTACAGAACTCACAAAGTGACAGAGAGAAACAAATCTCCTGCCAAAGGCAGCCTAAGCAGATGAGGCAGGGTTTATCACAGCATGCTGCAAGCCAAGCCCAGCCCCATGTGAGCCCGCAGTTTTAGCCCCAGGGTGGCCTCAACCAGCAGCTGCTGCAGACTTCTTCAGGAAAGTATATCACCAGCAGCAGTGGTGGTTTCCAGAATTATCAACCCATATGTGCCAAAGAAAAGTGAGAAGTCAATGTAGAACTCTGTTGGAACTGTGGCAGGGGGGGAAGCAAAGGAGTGGGTCTGGTGCCTACCCCCAGACTAGAAGTGACAGAGGTGTGGTAGCCCTGCAGCCACCTACACGTGGCTGCTTCAGAGCTCCTGGCCTACAGATTGTAGAGGGACCAAGCAAACCTTCAGAGGGTAATTGCTCTTGATTTAACCTGCCTGGATATGGATCATGGTCTTGGGTGATGGTCCTGACATGTGTGACCAGTCAGCCAGAGTTTGTGAGGGCTTATAAAAGATAGCACCATCCTAATAGCTCTGGCAGCTGTGAAAACTCCAACAGTTTGGGATAAAGCTCTCCCCTCTGGAAGTACAGTTCTACTGTGGGAAAAAGGTCAAAAATCAAGTAATTGAGTGGCAACAGGAGCAAGCAAAGGAAGCAAAGCAAGCACAACAATCCGACTTTAGATTCCTTTCTTTTTGGGGGGACAAAAAGGATCAAAGTATGGAATGGGAGAAAGACAACAAAGTGAGAACTCCTGCATCAAAAGCTTTCAAGAAAAATATCAACCAGTAACAGGCCATGGAGGAGCTCAGGAAAGATTTTGAGAATCAGGTAAGAGAAGTGGAGGAAAAATTGGGAAGAGAAATAAGAATGATGCAACAAAATCATGAAAAGAGAGTCAACAACCTGACTGAAGAAAACACCTTAAAAACAGACTAACTCAAATGGTAAAAGAGGCCCAAAAAGCCAATGAGGAGAAGAATGCTTAAAAAGATGAATTTGCCAAATGGAAAAAGAATGTCAAAAGCTCACTGAAGAGAATAATTACTTCAGAATTAGAGTGGATCAAATGGAAGCAAATAACTTTATGAGAAATCAAGATACTATTAAACAGATCAAAACGAATGAAAAAAAAGAAGTCAATGTGAAATATCTCATTGGAAAAACCACTGACCTGGAAAATAGATCCAGGAGAGATCATTTAAAAAGTATTGAACTACCTGAAAGTCATGATCAAAGAAAGAACCAAGAAATAATCCTTCAAGAATTTTTCAAGGAAAATTGTCCTGATATTTTAGAACCAGAGGGCAAAATAGAAGTTGAAAGAATTTGCCGATCACCAAAAAGATTTCCAAAAGAAAACTCCTTGGAATATTATTACCAAGTTCTGGAGTTCACAGATTAAGGACAAAATATTACAGGCAGCCAAGAAGAAACAATTTGACTACTGTGGAAGCACAATCAGGATAACACAGGATTTAGCAGCTTCGACATTAAGGGATCAAAGGGCCTGGAATATGATATTCCAGAGATCAAGGAGCTAGGATTAAAACCAAGAATCACCTACACAGCAAAACTGAGTATGATATTTCAGAGTCATTCAATGAAACAGAGAACTTTCAAGCTTTCTTGATGAAAAAAACAGAGTTGAATAGAAAATTTGACACTCAAATACAAGAAGCAAGAAAAGCATGAGAAGGTAAACAGGGAAAAGAAATCATAAGGAACTTACCAAAGTTGAACTATTTACATGCCTCCATGCAAAAATGATAATTGTAATTTATGAAACTTTTCTCACTATGAAGATAGTTGAAGGGAATATAAATGTGTGTGTATATGTATGTATGTATATGTATATATGTATATATATACACATACACACATTTATATACATGCATATACATGTATACATACATATATGTCTATATAGGAGGATATATGTGCATATGAATACATATATGAGTGTGTGTATATATGTGTACAGGTATACATAGACAGAGGGCACAAGATCAATTGAATAGGAAGGGATGATTTTTAAAAGGTGAAATTGAGAGGTGAGAGAGGAATATAATGAGAGGAGATGGGAAGAGACAGAATGGAGTAAATTATTTCACATAAAAGAGGCAAAGTGTAACTGTTACAATGGAGGGGAAGAACAGGAAGGCAAAAGAGAATGAGTCAACCTTACTCTCATTGAGTTTGGCTTAGGGAGGGAATGACATACATACTAAATTAGATATCTTGCCCTCCAGGAAAGTAGGGGGAAGGGGATGAGAGGGGGGATGATGGAGGAGAGGGCAGGTTGGAGGAGAGGGTCGTTAGAAGCACATTCATTTGAAAAGGGACAGAGTCAAAGTAGAAAATAGAACAAGTGGGGAGGTGGGATAGGATGGAGGGAAAGTTAGTCTTTCATAATATATCCACTTTAGAAACATTTTGTGCAACTACACATGCAAAAACTATATTGAATTGCTTATCTTCCCAGTAAGAGTGAGTGATGAGGGAGGAAGGGAAAGAATCTGGTATTCAAAGCTGTAAAATCAAATGTATTAAAAATAATAATAATATTTTTTTACATCCAACTGGGAAATAAGATGAACAGGTAATAGGGGATGGAGATGCATCTTGCCCTACCAGAAAGTCAGAGGCGGTATGGGGGAAGATACAGGAGAGAGCAGATTGAGGGATAGGGTATACAGTAGGTTGCTGTTTGGGGGTGGTGGGCAGGGGAAAAATGGGGAGAAAATTTGTAACTCAAAATCTTGTGGAAAGGAATGATGTAAACTAAAAATAAACATTAAAATGAATTTAAAGAATAATATTACAATGAAATCCAATGGGAATTGCAATAATAGCAATTACTTAAAAAGAAAGGGTAACTACTATAACTGGCTACCCATTCATTATAAATGGCAGTATTTATTTATATACATATATATATATATATATATATAATGTTCTCTCCAAGAATCTTAGAGTTGAAAAAACATATATATGTTCTCTCCAAGAATCTTAGAGTTGAAAAAATGATGCATCAGAGAATGTTAGAATATAGAATGAGAGTTGGAATATCTCTAGAACACTAGATGATAAAACGTAGAAAATTGAATTTTAGGTCTTGAAAGGACCTTAAAGGATGAATGTCCTTTGTCCTCACTTTGCAGAGGAGAAAACTGAAGCCAAGAAAGGAAGGAACAAGACAAGTTACTCAGAAATTCATGACAAAGCTACACCCAAGCCCAGGTGTGAGCCATCTGAGTGTTTTAGTGTTTTAGTGAAAGATTTTCTGAGGGTAACTGTCTGGTTAGAACAAAAGTCATCAAAGGGTAATATGTTCCAGGAGCTATCTGTCCTATCCAAGATTAATAGTGGACATATATATACCTCAATTCAATTCCATAAATACTTACTGATATCTTACTATGCTCAAGGAACTAGAATCTAAGGACGCAGCAATATTCAAAAGTCTTTGCCTTTCAAACATTTCCATTGTAAAGGGGTAGGATATAGAATGCACATATGTGTATTGCAAGAGAAACTGGGGCAGGGGGAGTATTTAAAATTTTTAGAAAGTTGGGGGGAAATCAAGGATAGGTAAACAGAACCATTGGTACCTGAGTTGAGCCTTGAGTGAAGATGATAATTCTAAAAGAGATGAAAAAAGGAAGTTCCTTCAAGACATGGGGAACAGTTTGTGTGAATGCATAGGAAGCACGCAATTGGTTGTCAAATATGGGGAGTAGCTAAGAGTACAGTATAATTGAAATGTAGAGTATATGATATAGAGTATTATGAAATATGGCTGAAAAGTAGGTGAAAGTCAGATAATGTAGGACTTTAAATGTCAGGCTAAAGAGTGGGTTTTTTTCTTTATTGTTTAGGCAGTGGGGTATCACTGTAGATTTTTAAGTAAAGGAAGGGCATGATATAGCTTGTACTTTAGGATGATAATATTGATAATTTCTAGGGTGGATTAAGGAGGAGATTAGGGAGGATGGATTGGGAATAATAAAACCGAGCTCTAACTCTCGTCAAAAACTGAGGCCTGAACCTCGCCACAGACACAGGCAGATATCCTTAGAGTCAATCACAGAGACTGAAAATGTGGAGACCAATTACACAGCAATTTCAGTCATCCAGGTGAGTGGCTTACCCAGCTTAGTAGTTATGTGAGAAGATGCAAGAAAAGCTTTTGAGGTTGAATCAACAAAATTTAGCAATTGATTATATATGAGAGAGAGTGTGATGAATCAAGGATGATTTTAAGGTCACAGAAGTGACTGATGGGAAGAATGGGGGTACTCTGAATAGAAAAAAGGGATGTTTGGAGGATGGGCAAGTTTATTATTTTTTTTAATTTAGTTTTAATTTGTTTTCTTGTTTAAATTATTTATTTCCATTACATTTTTGAATTACACATTTTCTCCCCATCTTGCCCCTGCCCCAACCCTAAAACAGCAATCCCACTGTAAAGCCCCTCCCCTGCTCTGCTCTCTTTTTTTTCTGGTAGGGCAGGGAGGATCTCCCTATCCCAGCCTCTGTATATCTTAATTCCTAGTTGCAGGTATTGCAGAACTTTAAATTCTAGATTCTTTTGATTCCTCCCTTGTCACTCACGCCCACTGGAAGGACACTCAGTTCAATACAGGTTATGGATGTGTGATTATACAGGACATCTTCATAGTGGACATATTGTGACAGTGATGGTCTGTCTCTCCTTCCTAAC
>CM053594.1:70411297-70439895 GCA_028646575.1 Pseudocheirus occidentalis | reverse complement strand
AAACAGCATCAGCTGTCAGCGATATAAGGAAATGAGTAATTCCTTAATAATCAGAACTAAGAGTGGAATGAACTGCTTTACAAGGTGTTGTTTTCCCCTCTCATTGGAGGTATTCATGCAGACCACATTCAAGGGGCATTATAGAGGGAATCACTGGTCAGATGCCACTTGGACTAGATGTTCTCTGAGGTTTATTCCAGTTTTGAGAGCCTGTTGATTCTATAATCCTTGGAGATCTGAGTATTGAAAGGTTATATAGGGATAGGGAGGCATAGTATCAGAGGCAGCATAATGTTCTGGACAGAGTGCTGGATTCAAGACTTGTATTCAAATCCCACCTCTGACCCTTAGTACCTGTTCAAACTCTCAGTAAATCACTTCAGCTTTCCAAGCTTCAATTTTCTCCTCTGTGAAAAGAAGGGACAGGCCTTGATGGCATCTAATGCCCTGTCCAGTTCCAAATTTATGAACCCGTGGCCATAGTCCCAGAATCTCTGAGTTGGCCTGGAACTCAATAGGCACTTAGCACGCTCACCTACTACCCATTCATCCAATTCAATTCACAAATTTTAGGTAAAACACAGTACTTAGTCTAGAATAGGGGGCTCTCAGGTTGGTAGGGGATCAAGAAAGAAAACAAAAAGCTAAGTGAATGGCTCAGAAAAAAGTGACCATTACAAAGTGAGAGGTAAGAGAGGGCATGGAAAGAAGGCTTTGGAAGAAGTAGCTCTTGAGTCAGTGGTGGGTCAGTTGGGTCAGTCAGATAGTGGCTGGGTTACTCTATGGCTAGGCCTGGAGCTTCTTGCTCATTACCATTCTGGTGTCCTCTCTGACCACTGATGAGGTTCCTAATGAGACTTTCATATCATCCAAGTTCAGAGTGCCACCTGGGGATTTATATATCAGAATATTCACTTGCTTAAGATCAGAAAAAAATAAGCACAAAGATACACATGTAAACTGTATGCTCATAATCCCCATGGCCAAGGACGAGATAGGATTTATGGCCTTTTCCAACCCATCTCTAAGGACCACCTCCAAGTGGTTCTGTCATGCTCATAGCCCCAGACAAAAGACAGACATGGGTGTAGGCTGCCTCCTTTGTATGCCCACTTATGTCAGGCTTAACAACCTATGGGTCATCAAATCTTCTAGCTTTACAACCAATTAGAAGAACGTGTAATCACACCATACAAACCATTGAGTCATCTGCATGTACACTTGGACCTCAAATGGGTAAGGAATACTGATCCATGCTTCAAAGAGTGCACCTTAGGGGCGGCTAGGTGGCGCAGTGAGTAGAGCACCGGCCCTGGAGTCAGGAGTACCTGAGTTCAAATCTGGCCTCAGACACTTAACACAAAAACTAGCTGTGTGACCTTAGGCAAGTCACTTAACCCCAACTGCCCTCCAAAAAAAAAAAGCAAAAAAAAAAAAAAGAGTGCACCCTATACTTTACCCATGATACATATGAATCCCAGAATCCTTATGTTAGAACGAGAAGGGATCAAAGAGAAATCACTTAGCTAACCCCTCCATTGTACTGAAGAGCATACTGAAATCTAGATGGAAATCTATTATTACACATCTAGCAAAAGAAAGGGTAGAGCTCAAATAAGGTCTCCACTGCCAATGATTATTCCACTCCACCGTGTTATTTTTTAATTCAAAATCTACCCAGCCTCTTTTCCCACTACTGCTCTTATATTCTGACTATAATAGAATACACTTTGTTTTCCATTCTTTCCATGCTTTAGAAGGCACTCCCTACTCATTTGTTGAAATCCTTCTTTCACGGCCCTCTTGGAGTCTCAGTTTAAAAAAAAAATCTGTAAAATGGAATAATAACAATTGTCTTACCCACCTCACAGTGCAATGGAGGAGGAAAGTGCTTCTCCGTATTCTCTGAATCATCCCCTCCTCACCTCTTTATCCTCAGTGCTCAGAGCACTGTGCAAACTAGGTGCTAAGTAAAGGTTTGTGGCCGTTATGAATGTTTGAATAAGTGTCTTCGAATTCAAGGCCTACCATCTTTGGAATTCATGGTCTTGGTTGCCAACCTCTCATCTAGGGATTCTGGCAAAGACAGCTTTTTCTTGTGAATGGACCACCGAGACCACGGCAGAGTAATAGCTCTTATACTGGTTCCTCTCTGCCCTGTTGGTCTCCTCTTCCCAGAATCTCCCTTTGTGGAGAAGTTGGCAGCTAGCAGTGCTTGTTGTTTGACTGTCTTGCTGGGCACCAAGGCCAAGTTGGCACGCTGTCTGCTTCTTCCTGCATCCTGAGTCCTGCTTATTTCATAAATGATTACCGTATACTTGCTAAAAACAGTGTTCTTCCCCCACATCCCTCAGGAAGTTCTGGTAAACAACCTGCCCCCCTCCCCCAAACTCCTGACAGCTACCTTGAAAAAATCTGGGGAGGCTGGAATTAACTATAAATGAAATGGAAACAACTGGAAAAAGACAGGCCAAGGTAATGTGATGGAGGGGAAAGAGCACTTTATTTGGACACAGAAGACACACATCTGACTTCTTTGGACAGCCATTTATTTACTTTGTGCCTCAGTTTCTTTACTTGTAAAATAAAAAAGTTGAACTTTTAAAAAAGGAGACTCTGAGGTTTCTTGTTGCTCTGATGCTTTATATGTTTTTACTACCCAATAACAATGACCTCTGGACATAATACCAATCAGTCTGAGAGTTATTTAAACTCTTAGAACTACAGAATTAGAAAAGATCTTAAAAATCATCTAATTAAACCTCCTTATCTAGTTGAAAAACTCTGTAGCATTTCTAATTGAGGTTAGGGGGTGATGGTCACAGAATCACAAAGATGGGAAATATACAAATGGATGAGGTCATCCATTCCATTCCATAATTAAACAAGGAAACACTTCTCCTACATTGTTGGAGCACTTTCAACTTCAATGTCTTCAAATGAAAACCTCCAGGGAGAAGGAACACATTTCTAGACACCTCTGATTTTTAGGAAGCATATCTCTCAGAGTTAGAAGGTCCTCATAGTTCATCTAGTCCAACCTGTAACCCTCAACAACCTTGCCAACAAGACACTATCCAGCCTTCTACTTCCTGTAGAAGCAATTTCCATATTTTAATAGCTCTAGTTGCTAAGTTTAAAAAATTTTTTTTTTGATTAAGCTGAAATATGCCTTACTACAATTTCCAACTACAATCCTCTGGGGCCAAGCCAAACAAATCAAGTCTTTCTTCCATGTAATTTTCATATTACTTTCCTAAGTCTTCATTTCACCTGGCTAACCACTGCCAGCTTCTTCACCTAATCCCAAATTGTTCTGTGAAGTTTGGATTCAGTCAAAGGGCCTCACTTGAGGACCTAAAGGGTCACATGTGGCCTTGAGGTCACAAGTTTTCCATCCCTGCTCTAGTCTGTAGTGATATTGAGATATTTCAGATATTGATTCCATCATTCATCTTGTTAGAAACCACTCCCAGTTTTTTTTGTCATCTGTCTATTGGATAAGCACTTCATGATACTTTTATCTCAGTCATTGATTTTTGGAAAAAAACTAAACAATAAAAGTCTTGAATCACAGAGGGCAAATGGTACATACAATGGGGACTTTTGTCCAAGCTGATATTTCCAAATGTCTGATACTTTTTAAGATGGGCTATTTAACCAGCTCTAATAATACATTCCTAACTATATCATTAACTAACTTATATCTCTATCATCCCACAAAATAGTACATCAGACTTTATGAAATATTTTGCTAAAATGAGTAAATAATACTTAGAGTATTCCCCTGATGGACCAGTCTAGAAATGCTCCCTGCCCTTAACAAAAGGAAGTTAGTCTGAAATGTATTTTGTTTCATAATCATCTCTAAACTATTATGTTCATACTCTTCCCATCCTCCAACACCCTCCCCTTCACCTCTTTTTACCAGAACTCATATTCCTGATCCTAGGAACCTGGGCTCTGATAGGTGAACTTCCATCTTATCTTGCTCAGTCTTAGGCCACTGGGGCAATTCCTGGTCATCTCCAAACTATGGTGTGTGTACCATGCCCCGCTTCCCATTCTAGTTCTGCAATCAGTGTTGGTTTCCCTTATTAAAATCAAGCCTCCTTGAAATTAGGTGATGTTTTCCTTGCTTTTTTTTAAGTTCTGGAATTTAGCACTGTTCCTGACACATAGTAAACACTTAATAAATGTTCATTCATTTGTTCGTTCATCCATCTCTGACCTCTTCTTGATGGAGCTGTATTGACTTTTATGATCACAGCTAAATAACTCCGAGTCATCCTTCTCATTATACATCTTTTTAAGCTCTGTTTTAGTATTATCATTGAAGGGGAGGTGGCATCACTACCTCTAGGCAACCACTTTTAGACACCTTTGCTTATTAGAATCCCTTCCTTTGATTGACTTGTAATCTGTTTCTCTGTGACTTCTCTCCATTGGTCCTGGTTTTGCTTGTACTAGTTTGGGTACCTAGGCCTCATACAGGTAGTTCACTTAACACTTTGCTGGGCATCATAAAGATTTAAAAGAACAAGAAATAATCAAATCATTCATAAATATTTATTTTTTAATTTTTTTCTTTTTTCTTTTTGGAGGGCAGTTGGGGTTAAGTGACTTGCCCAAGGTCACACGGCTAGTTTTTTGTGTCAAGTGTCTGAGGCCAGATTTGAACTCAGGTCCTCCTGACTCCAGGGCCGGTGCTCTATTCACTGTGCCACCTAGCCACCCCATTCATAAATATTTATTGAGGTTTTATAACTTCAGGTAGAAAACCAGGTTTCTACTCTTGAGAAGATTAAAATCTAAAAGTGAAATACAACAAATGGAATGACTTGGTTTTCTTCACCAATGACCTTTCATGAATACTGGAGGATGTAGACTTTGGCACCAACATTGCCCAAGTTCTTCCACCAATATCCTGTAACAGATACTGAAAGAGAGGAAAATATTGATTGAAATCTATGTTCTTAACCTTCCACTAGAAACTGTTAATGAGATTACAAAACCTCAAAGCTGTTGAAGGAGTGCTCTTGAAATCTCCCACAACAACCAAAGAGACAATCAATGGTTTGAATTTACACTGAATAAGTGTGAAGTCTTACTCAGGAGATAAATAATGGGGTCTATCAGGCAGGTGTCCAATCAGAAATTCTGAACTTGGTACAAATACACCCACATAGCTATCACAAAAGAAAACAACACAAAAACAACAAAATCCTTCTTTACAATGAAAATAGAATCTCTAACAATAATTCTAAAAATATGAAAAAGAGTTTTTTTCCCAAAATATTCTGGTAATGGCTACAACTTCTGAACCCAATTGTCATAAAGGTAAATGGAGTAAATATTTCTTAGTGAAAACAGACAGATGGACAGACAGATAGATGGATA
Organism: Pseudocheirus occidentalis; assembly: GCA_028646575.1. NCBI lineage: Eukaryota > Metazoa > Chordata > Mammalia > Diprotodontia > Pseudocheiridae > Pseudocheirus > Pseudocheirus occidentalis. The sequence goes on along the minus strand of CM053594.1, from coordinate 70,434,495 downwards.
GACAGAAAGAAAATAACAAAATGCTTGTCAGCCTTCCTCTCAGCTAGCCAGAAGAAAAAGAGATGAGAGCCTTTTCTGAGAAGACCAAGAAGTCTTTGAGCATGTGAGCCTGGGTGTGCCCTCAGCTTCTGCAGAATAAAAGATTCATTCCCTGATGGTCAGTCCTCTGCAGATGAACTCCCTTGTCTCATTGTTGAATCTTGGACATAGGACTTGTCTCCAGGATCATCTTCCCTGAGAAAGTAGTAAAAAATAGAGCACAAAATCTCATGTGAGAGAATGTGGGTTCAAATTTAGCCTCTGCTACTTCCTGTGTGACCTTAAGCTAGTAGTCTCTCCATTTGTCTCATCCATAAAATGAGGGGATTGTACAAGACTATCTCTCTGTTTTAAAAGGATTCTATGATCCAGAGCTTTGCTAGAACTATTGCATAAAGACTCAAGAGAACACTGTTAAATGTTCAGTGTGAGCATTTACACCTTGGAAATCATCAAAAGCTACAAATCGAGGCTTGATTTACTGTTTTATTGATTGTCTAGACTTAAGAAAGTGATGGAAAAATGTCAATAATACAGATTAAACTGAAAAGTGCACTGAGCATATTTTTTCCCTCCACAGAGTCAGCTGTTAAACATTTACTATCACACCCTTGCTATGACCCTTCCCAGACTGTAAAGAACCCCCTTGCAGAGCCTTTGAAGACCCCTCATCTAACCATGAAGAATTGTAAGAGAAGGACTCAGGAGACAGAGGACCTGAGTTCAAATACAAAATTTGCTGTGTATTGCCTATAGTGTTTTGGACAAGTCACTTAAATAACCTCATTGGACCTTAGTTTTCTCATTTGTGAAACGAAGGAGTTAGACTAGATTCATGGGTGATGCTTATCAGAAATATGACCTATGATTTTAATAGAAGAGCATGAAAATAAAAAGGACAAAGGGGGGGTACCCTGGCAGTTTTACAGTTGTTGGTGAATAGTGGTGGTTTATCTTATAAAACTGTAATAAGAAACAGAATACCTTAAGGGGAGAAGAGAATGGATGATACCAAGCCTGGTATCTTTCTCCAGCCTGGAGTCGTATGTCTTCACAACGGATAATATTAAGATCATGTGTTGATGGAACTTCTGAAATTTCTCTGCACTCTTTGATTCTGTTTGATTTGTCTTCCTTCTGTTGGCACCTCTCCCATTCTTCAGGATTTCTCCAAGATCTTTTTACAATGGTTCAACAATCACATTCCCTTATCCTGGGATACTTCAAGGCATTGTGACTGGAGCTTATTGAAGGCAATACCATGTCCTCTTCCCTCTGGAGTTTTCTTTCCCTCAACTGTCTTTTTTCTTCTCATTTTTCTAGTCTTATAATTATTCTTCTTGATAGAAAACAGAAAAAAAACAACAACAAAAAACGAAACTCAGAAAAACTAGCAGCATGGTGGTTCTGTTTTATCCATTTTTCACTCTATCAAGAGACAATGTAGAAGAATGAGAACAGCAGTCAGTACACATTTTTCAAGCCCTCAGTATGTGCCAGGAACTGCTCTAAGTCATAGGGACACAAAAAGGGGTAATACAGTCCTCACCCTTAAGGAGCTCACATTCTAATGCAGTAGTTCTCAACCTGTGGGTCGTGACCCCTTTGGGGGTTGAACGACTCTTTAACAAGGGTTGCCTAAGACCATCAAAAAACCACATATTTCTGATGGTCTTAGGAACCCAGACACTGCTCCTCTATCTGTCTCCAGGTGGGTCTGCCCACATGCAGACATGCCCACATATGAGTATTAAAGGGTTGTGGCATTAGGAAGGTTGAAAATCACTGATCTAAGGAATGAGACACTTTCCCTCTCTGTACCTTCATTTCTTCTCTAAAATGGGAGTGTTGGGCTAGATGATTCTGAATTCATGATTTCTAGAACTGGATGGAATCTTGGAGAACATCTGGGTTGATGTCTTCTTTTTACATAGCAATAAACAGACTGAGAACTTAAATTACTTGCCCAAGGTCACAAAGGCAATACACAAAAGAACTTGGATATAAGCCCTGGTTCTTTAATCCCAGATACAATTCTTTTCTATCATCATCTTCATAACCAACCCAAGCAGTGCCCTCATCCCTTCCTAGTTCTTTTTGCCTCCATTATGACTTTAAAAAGCCGTTATGTCATTCTTAGCATTTTTTCACATTTTTTTTTGCTCATGCTGGAGTTTAGTCTACCTGTTTAAAAACAAAAACAAAAACAGGACTATGATCCTCTATTCTCAGTTACCCACCCTTGTTTATATCTCTTATAAATGTCCTCCTTAAAAATAAACCCAACAGAGAGTTTACCATGCAGCCACATCAAGCTCTTTAGATACTTATCCCCTTTTTTGTCAGCTGTATTATTTATCATTTCATTATCACAATTTTGTTCTTCAGGAATTTAGAAAACTAGAGGATCTGAGAGCTGTAGGGGACCTTAGAGATTATCCAATTTAAGACATTTCATTTTACATTTGGAAGAACTGATGTCAAGAGAGGGCAAAGTGACTTGCCATGGTTATGCAGATCAGAAGTGGCAGAGCCAATAATTTTTTGTTTTGATTTGTTTTTTTGGAGGGGGGGAGGGAAGAGCAATTGGGGTTAAGTTGACTTGCCCAAGGTCACACAGCTAGTAAGTGTAAAGTGTCTGAGGTTATATTTGAACTCAGGTCTTCCTGACTCCAGGGCCAGTGCTCTATTCACTGTGCCATCTAGCATCCCCAAGCAGAGCCAATATTTATTCCCAGATTCTTGGACTTTAGATCTAATACCTTTTAACTCACTATACCTCACTGTATCTCTCTCATTCTTCTTGATTTTTCTTCTTCTTTTTTTCCTGAAGAGTTAGACCACAGGACCTTTCCTATATTATCTCTGGACTCTTTGAAATTTACTCTTCTAAAGTTTAAGGTAAACATCATAGTATGCTTGGTAACCTTTTTATCTATCTCACATTTGAAAATGGCATGGTCACTGCCTCCCAAAGTCACTTCCAATTTACCAATCAGTTTCTCCTCCTTGCTAGTGAGAGCCAGGTCAAGATAACCCACCAAGCAAGTCATCACTTTCTCCCCATTTGGAAGAATTAAATGATCAGCTAACCATTTCATCTCAGTTCTGTTTCATTTAGCAAGCATTTAGCAATTGTCTATTTCCTACACTACCTTCAAAAACTAAAGAGGAGTTATCACCCAGAAGACAATAGAGATGTATGATCTGTATGGACAGCCTGCACCACTTAACCAATGAGAAACCCCTCCCCTTCCCCACCCACCTCCCAAAAAGAAGCAAAAGGACATTATCAAAAAACTGTATGAACAGGAAGAGAAGATGAGTTGGATTGTGGTCCCTCTCATCTCTGTTACCTGTTGACTTGATTGGAAGGGGGAAAAATCCTTTGGTATCAAAGAAGCAGAATTAGAAAAAGACTCAATGCTTCCTGAACTTCTTTCAAATCCTTTCAAATCCTTCCTTCTTCCCCCCTTTTAAAAAATAACATTTTAATGAATGATTATTTTCTTTCTCTCCCAACTTCACCTAAATTGAAAAAAACCCTCCTAGTTCACTTCTTCCTTCCCAAATCTTTCCTGTTTTAAAGACCCTGAGAAAGTCTACCTCTGTCTGATAGAGAACCTTCCCTAATTCCTCCAGATCCTACTGTTCTTTCTCTTCTCTCATTCTAATAAGACTTAATATAATGCTCAACCAAGCTAGAACTTCCTCCCTGAGGTCTACCTTATCCTACTCACAAAAACATGGACACAACCACTCTATGTCAGAGGCAGGAAGTGAACCCAAGTCTTCCTGACTCCCAGGTTAGCTCTCTACCAGATTATCTACCAGATACCATGGTTATCTGTATTGTTAACCTGAGAGAGACTATCAGAGCTGGTGTAGACTCAGGTGAAATATGAGCCAAAAGGCACATTAATTTCCTGGAGATAGCATCAGGACTGAGATGATGACATCTAACTTTCATACAGTGCTTTGAGGTTTACAAAGTGGTTCACATTCATCACCTCTTTTAAGCCTCCAACACTGTAGATTTCCTTATCTGCACATTTTTCAAATGAGGATATTGGGGCTCTAGTATGTTAAATGACTTGTCTTTGTACATATAGCTAATAAATGTCTTAGACAGCATTTGAACACAGAACTTCTTGACTCCAGAACTAGAACTTTCTCAACTGTGTCATGAAGCTGTGGTAAGAACATGGTTCATGAAAATCCACAACCTGGTAACCCAAAGGGAAAAATATGAGAAGACTGAGAACATTATTGTAGGCCTCAGGGTAACCTTTGAGAGTCAATTCACTGAGTCTAGGAGAGGCAGTCAACAGACACAGTCAGCTACTGAGAACATGAGAATAAGATGAATGGAGTTGGGCTCCTCTTAAGTCTCCTTCCCATATGCAGTGACCCATCTTTCTGAAGATCACCCAGAGCCCCTTTGAAGTATACTCTCCTGCTGTTTCCTTTGTATTATGGGTTCCTGGACTTTCCCAAACTACTCCTGCCTGCCAGCCCAAGGTGTGGATAAGACGCCCTACTTCCAGCTCTGTGATTCTCGTCTCAGGTCTTTGATTCTATGATTTATGGAGAGCTTATTTTTAATTGTGATTTTCCTACCTCCTGTGACTAGCCTCGTTATAAATCATTTGCAATGTCATTTTCACACACTGCAGGAGGAAATCCCATTGCCTGGGCAGTGTTCATTCAGCCTCTGTGTTGGCAGAAAGGAAGGAATGGGGCTGAGGGAAAGACAATGCTGAGAGTTCCCTGGACAGAGACAGATCTCAAAATAGCTGTCCTTCCCCATTGCCAGCAGGACTCTGTATTATGGTCTTTTATTCACTGCTTGTTTCTGGACCACCAGGGGAGAGAGCTGTCTAGCATATCTTAGTTCATTCCTCTTGAGGTCCTGGTCTCACTTGAGTATAACATAGACCTGGCTGAACTTGAACTCCCATCATCTGTTTGAAGTTTAGGACTTAGAACTGTGTGGAAAAGGTCTTCAAAAAGTAATCTAGTACAACAACAACAGTAACAACTATGATGGTGAAGATGATAACATCTTTTACATTTTGCAAAGTGGTTTTATATTCATATCTCATTTGAAGCTGTCTGGAGTGTACTCCCCCTCCTCACTAATAGTAATAGCATTTATAGACCATTTTGTGATTTCATTTGATTCCTCATTGTTAAGATGGGGGAAACTAAGGCAGACAGAAGTTATCTGACTTAGAGTCACACCAGATATTAAGTGTCTGAGGCTGGATGTGAATTAGGTTTTCTGACTGCAGGTCCAGAGCTCTATCCACTGAGCAACCTAATCACCAACTTCCTTCTTCTGGGAGATAATCTGCAGGAAGCCTTCCTCTGTTCTTTCTAGTCTTTCTCATTGTTCTTCAAATTATCTTGCAATTACTGAGCTGTTTACTGATGTATTCCCCACTAGAATGTTGTCTTTGTATTTGTCCTTCATTTTCAAAGAAGACCATGGCATCAGCAAAATGATGACATGACTTGCAGTTGATTTTGATTTAAGTGAGGGAGGGCTCACTTTCTTCCCCAGAGTCATCTGGATCCAGTAACCAGATATTCATCAGGATGACTGGAGATGACCCAGAATGCAATGGGAAACCATGGCTGTTTTTGGCTAAGGCTTTTTGCAACAGCAAGGCTGAGGGTCTTCCCCTCCCAGGTTGCTTTTTTTTTTTGCCTCTTTTTCTTTTTCTAATTAAAAGGGCCATCTCTTGATTCACTTCTTAAAGAGGTCTATTTACTGTATGGGTGTTACCTCACTAGAATGCAAACCCCTTTGAAGGCAGGGAGGATTTTTTAGTTTCTTTTAGCTTTTGTATACTCACTGCCCAGTAGAATACTTTGCCTATAGTGGTAGTAACAATCAATATTTATATGCCCTTTAAGGTTTATAAGTCTCTTTCCTTGGGTTAGCTTATTTAATCTATACAATACCTCTATGAGTTGGGTGCTATAACTGAGTCAGCTTGTTTGCTAGATTGGGAAGCCGAGGCCTGAGAGATTCAGTGTCTTCTCCAAGGTCATATTGGTAAGAAATAACAGACTTGGGGTTTGCATAAAGGTCCTGGGTCTTTAGGTCTATTGCATTTTTTCTTGGACCACACTACCATTCAGGAATAAGTCAGAGGAATGAAGGGCTTTGTCCTGAGCACCCTCATCATGGGTGATTATCTGAGTAATCAGAGGAGCCACAGGAGTTATCAGCCTCCCATGTACTCCGAAGGTTTAATGTAGCCTCTGACCTGAGGCTGGTTTGGTAGATGCTTGGATGTATAGGGGTAAAGTATGTATAGGAGTGAAGAAAGTATAGGAGTGAAGTAGTAAGGGCAGCTAAGTGACTCAGTGGATAGAAAGACTTGGAGTTAGAAAGACATAAGTTCGAATCTGGCTTCAGACACTTAGTAGCTGTGTGACCCTGGGCAAGCCACTTCACCCTGTTTTGCCTTCGTTTCCTCATCTGTAAAATGAGCTCAAAAAGGAAATGGTGAACCACTCCAGTATCTTTGCTAAGAAAACCTCAAATGGGGTCATGGAGGGTAGGATATGACTGAAAACAATGGAACAACAATGTAGGAGTCAGTAGGGTGTAAAACAAAGAAGATAGCATTTAGAGGAAGGACTAGTCTTGAAGTCTGAGACCTGGGTTCTAGTTCTACCTGTGCTGTGTGCCCTGGGGCAGGTCAGTTCACTTCTCTGTACTCATTTCCTTTATCTTTAAAATTAGGATAATGAAACTTGTACTTTTAGACTCATAGAACTGTATAGGGAAATGTATACTTTTAAACCTTAAAGAGCTGTGGAAGTGAGAATATTTTTGTTAAGTTTCCTTGTGGCTCAAATCTGCCTAAAGGTCAACTGGGAACAAGGAAAGATTCTGTCTCAAGGATACAGATGCTTTTTTGGTTCTTTCCCATCAGTTGATATTCCAGCCCAGTGTCCTAGGGCATCATCTTCTAGGGGGTAAATCTTCCTTCAAGATAGTCTGGAAGATTTGGGTGAATATCCTACCTAACTTCTATTTGTGTGACCCTAAGTGAGTCATTTTATAGCCCTAGATCTTGATTTTCTTATCTGTCAAGTGGGGCTAATAATATCACCTATATCATAGGTTTGTTTTGGGGTTCAAAGAAGATAATTTGCTTTTCACAGCTTAAAGTGTTATATAAATGTGATGCATTATTATTATTATTAAACAAACAGTTATTAAATGCTTATCATGTGCCAGCAACTGTGCTAAGTGTTGGGGATACAAAGAAAGGTAAAGGCAGTCTCTGCCCTTGAGGAGCTCATTGTCCAATGTGAGAGACAATATGTAAACAGCTGTATACAAACAAACTACGTACAGGATAAATAAGAAGTAATCAACAAAGGAAAGACACTAGAATTAAGAGGGCTTAGGAGAGGCTTCCTGTAGAAGGTAAGATTTAAACAAGGATTTGCAGACAGCCAGGGAAGCTACTGGAGTTTATTGAGTGGGGGGAAGGGTGGACGTAACATGGTCACACTTGTGCTTTAGAATAATTCATTTATGGCTAAGTGGAGGATGATTGGAGTGGGGAGAGACTTGAGGCAGCTAGACCAATCAGCGGGCTATTGCAGTAGTACAAGATTGAAGCACTGAGGGCCTGCCCCAGGGTCATGGCAGTATTGGAGGAGAGAAGGGGGGGTTGTTTAAGAATTGTTTCAAAGCTGAAAACAACAGGTCTTGGCAAACGATTGGATATGGGGTGTGTGGGGGGGTGAGAGAGAGAGGGGAGTTAAGGATGAGTCCTAAGTTTTGAGCCTCAGGGCTTATGGGATGGCATTGCCCACTACAGTAACAGAGAAGTAATGAGTGCCATTATGGATATGTTGAGTTTCAGATGTTTACTGGACAAATAATTTGAGAAGTGAGATTGGAGGTTGTCAGAGAGTTTAGGCAGGATAGGTAGATCTGATTGGGGGCAGATGGAAGGCACCTGGTCCAGCCCCCTGCAGCCTTCCCTCCAACGATGTGCTGTACCCAGCAGGAGAGAGAAAGCACAAGGCAGGAGGTCAGAGGAACGTTTGGCTCCTCTCCTCATTTGAGGAGGCTGGAGATGAGGGGCAGCTGGAAAGGGGAGAATCCTTGCCTAGGGAGTTCTCTGCTAAGAACTTTATAAATGTTATCTTATTAGATCTTCACACCAGCCCTGGAAGGCAGGTGCTGTTATTATCTCCCATGTAACAGTTGAGGAAACTGAGGCCAACAGATTAAATGACTTGCCCGGGATCACACAGCAAAGAAATATCTGTGGATATATTCGAACTCAGATCTTCCTGACTTCAGGCCCAGTGCTTTATCTAATACACTATCTGTCGTTGCTGTTCAGTTATTTCAACTGTGTCTGACTCTCATGACCCCATCTGGGGTTTTCTTGGCAAAGATACTAGAGTGATTTGCTATTTTCTTCTCCAGCTCATTTTATAACTGAGGGCACTGAGACTAAAAGGGTTAAGTGACTTGCCTAAAGTCATATAACTAGTAAGTGTTGGAGACTGGATTTGAACTCAGGTTGTCCTAACTCCAGGCTTGGTACTCTATCTATGGTGCCAACAAGTTGCTGTCTACGCCAGCTAAGATTCCTAAAAAAAACATGTTGGGAAACATGATCGGATAGAATTTATTTTCTTGTCTACTTGTTTTAGTACTATCAAGATAGGCTTAATGAACCAGATTTCCCTGCTCATTATCCCATTGGGAAAGATCCTCATGAGTTTATCACTCTGAATTCCAATCCACTCAGGACCATGGACTGAATCATCTCTGATTCAGATGTTGCCATAATTAAAAGAAAAAGTCTAATGTGGACAAAGCAAAGCTGGAACTAAATAACCTCTTTAAATGCCATTAATTTAATTTATATTGAGTTGAATTAATATATCTTTAAGGACTCTATTCAACTATCCCTCCAGTCATTCAACCATCCATCTACCCATCCACCCATCTTTGTATCAGAAAATGTGCTAAACCCTGGAGAGATAAACAAGGGAATAAAATGCTGTCCCTGCCTCCTAGTATCACACATCATAGGGAAGACCACATGAAAATAATTATGTAAGTTACAGGATATATTATTGTTTTTATTGTTCATCCTTCATTCTCAAAGAGGATCAATGACGTCAGGAGGGTGAGAGAGGATATGTACAGAGTAGATGAAGGTGATTTGAAAGAAGAAGGCATGGGGAGGGAGGGCTGGGAAAGACCTCCAACCAAGAGTGGGAAACTAAGAGGTGGAAGTGATGGGGCACAGCTTTCCAGGCATGAAGGATTGTTATTATTCAGTCAATTTCAGTCTGACTCTTTTTGACCCCAGTTGGGACTTTCTTAGTAAAGATACTGGCCTAGTTTGCCATTTCCTTCTCTAGCTCATTTTACAGATGATGAAATTGAGGCAAAAAGGGTTAGATGACTTGCCAAGGGACACACAATTATTGTCTGGGGCTGGATTTGAACTCAGGAAGTAGATTGTGAGTCCAATGCTCTATATATACATTGCTCCACCTGGGCAGAGCAAGTGTATAGTAAAAGCAGTGGGGTCTTGTGTTTGAGCAGCTACAACTAGGCCAGTATAGTTGGATTGTAGAGTAGATAGAGGGGAGTGAGGTATAAAAAGGCTAGAAAGTAAGGAGGGAGTAAGGAGATGAAAAACTTTAAATATCAGAGGGTTTTATATGTAATTCCTGAAGTAATATAGAACTGTTGGAAGTAACTGATCAGGAGGAAGATGTGGTCAGACTTATCCTTTAGAAAAATCAACTTGACTGCTTAGTGAAGGGTGGGTTGGGAGTAGAGACAGACTTGAGGCAGGGAGTCCAGGTAGGAGGCCATTGTAATAGTTGGGGAGAGAGTTGATAAGGGATTGTGGCTTTCTGAAGGGAGAGAAGGGGCAGTATAAGGGAGATATTATGGAGGTAGTAACAATATTTGGCAGCACATTGGATAGATAGGTGAATGAAATAGAGGAATTGAGGATGACACTGAGATTTCAGACCAGGGTGACTAGAGTGAGGGGTGGGGGCATAATGGTCTCCTCCACAGCAACAGAGAAGAGTGGAAAGGAAGAGGGTTTTGGAAGAAAGATAAATAATTCAGTTGTGGACCTATTGTGTTTGAGATTCCACTTTGAGAAGCCCAAGAGGCAGGCAGTTCAAGGCGCATGGTTTTTTATTGTTCAGTTTTTTTTCCCAGTTGTGTCCAACTCTCCATGATCCCATATGAGGTTTTCTTTGCAAAGATACTTCAGTAGTTTTCCATTTCCTTTTCCATCTTACTTTCCATATGAGGAAACTGAGGCAAACAGGGCTAGGTGACTTGCCCAGGGTCGCACAGCTAATAAGTATCTGAGGCTGGATTTGAACTCATGAAAATCAAGTCTTTCTGATTCCAAGCCTACTGATCTATCCACTGTGCCCCCTAGCTGCCTAAGTGATGTGATTGAACCTCAGCAAGACACTCTTTCAAATGTTTATTAAGCTCCTACTGCTTTCAACTCCCACTGTTAGTCTCTGGAAAGTAATATTACATTATAAATTTACAAAGTACTTACAGCTTCCAAAATGCTTTACATCTTGCAAAATGACTTATAAATTACAAAGCTCTTTACAGTTAAAACACCCTTTTTAGCTGACAAAGTACTTTCTTGTTTACAGAACACTTCAGTTTTATGGTTAATAAAGCACTTTATGGTTTACAAAGCACTTTATCACTAACAGAGTGTTTTAAAGTTTACAAAACACTTTACAATTTACAACATGCTTTGGAGTCTGTAGAGATTCCTCATCCATTATATCATTTGATTCCTATAAAAGCCTTGTAAAGAAGAATAGCCCCATGGAGGGGCTATGATTATTTCTCTTTTATGGAAGAGGAACCTGAGATTCAGAGTTAAAGTGACCTGATGCCACTCCAACTCACATCATGGTTGCCTTCTTGCTCCCTCCATCTTTGGGCACCATGCCGATGTCATTTGAATGCTGATTTTAAATGTCCATATCTATCTTTTCTCAAGTTTATTCTTTCCCCCAAAGTTTGAATTGACCTCGACATTAATTTGCTGATGGAGTGCTTACTGTAGGTCATATACTGTTAGCACCTGTGATATTGTAATACATTTCCAAGGAAATTATTGTAATGTGCTAAATGAGAGATTTAAAGGTTACTCATTCCCCTGCAGTCTATGAACTGTTTTATGAAAAAGTCGTAACTGAAATAATTGAAGTGTCAGGAGAAAAAAAAAGAAAGAAAGAAATCCAATCAGTGATTCTCCTATCACTTGTTCATCATGTGCTGTTTTATTTGGTGGTGGTTTGGTGGGATGCTAGTCCATTTGAAACAGTTTCGAGTCAACAGAAGTTGGGGGAGGGAAAGATCATAGAGTCAGACTGTCAACATTGAAAGTGACCTTCAAACATGGATAATAGAACATCAGAGTTAGAAGGTCTGGCCTTAGAACATAGGACTTAGAATGCCACAGCTGTGAGGGGTCCCAAATGCCCATTCAAAACAATCCTCATTTTATAGAGAAACCTTATAGATGAAGGGAAGGGAAGGGAAGGGAAGGGAAGGGAAGGGAAGTTCAACCCAAACTTGACCCTACATAAGACATCTCCATGGAATCTTAATTGAGCCCCTATTCCAAGATCTCTAATCTTCAAGCACTCATTACTTCCTAATCCAGTCCATTATACTTTTGCATAGCTCTAATTGTTGAAATCTGCCCTCTTTGCTTTATAGGTCCTTCTCCCCACCCTGCCAACCTGCTCCCCAATCCCCATTATCCCCACTTCCTTCTTTCCTATTTCTCTCTGGGACCAAGCAGCACAAGACTAATTCTTCTCTCATGGGACAATCCACTGGAAACTTAAAGATGCTGATGATGCCTTATCCTTCCTCCCATTTTCCTTCTGCAGGATAAGCACCTTCAGTTACTTTAGCCTATCTCTATATGGCAGGAGAACCTTTCTACTTCAGTGTGTGTGTGTGTGTGTGTGTGTGTGTGTGTGTGTGTGTGTGTGTGTGTGTGTGTGTGTGGTGTGTGTGTGTTAAGAGCCCAGCAAGAGAGAGCCCTGTAATTCATGGGAATGAATAATACATTGAAGGAACATTAAATGATGTTGAAGCCAGCAATGATCATTGGCAAAGAGCCCAGAATCTATAAACAGCTCTTCTTGGCTCTGCTTTCCCACAATAAGGTTTGGTGGGAGAATGTCGCTGGTCTTGTGGTCTGACCCCCCACCCCCACCCCAGGTAAAGTTGGTCTTATCTCTAGGTATAGTGGAAAGTTTCCCAAATGTATCATGGGGCAGGGGGCAGCAGAGAGACCTCCCTCCCCACCCTCACCCCCAACACACATACACAAACACATAAACAAAACCTTTTTTTCCCAAGGACTATAATTTCACTACTAAAGGTTAATTCCCTAAGGTTAACAACTGCTCTTTCCTGACATTTTTAACAATACTATTTCCCTTCAGAGAGAGAGCATATTCTGTCTCTAATAACTTAGGTGATTATTCTTGGCCTCTTCCTCATCCATAAGAGGGAACCACAGCACTTTGTGGGCATCAACTGTCTTAGAATTTAAGGGCATAAAGAAATCCTTTGGGAAAAAAAGTGAGATTATGGGGAAAAAACAACAACAACAACAAGAACAACAAGAACACTTGAGATGGATAAAGAGGCCTTAGGAGGTAGAACATAAGGTGTCAGAGCTAGAAGAGACTTTGGGAAGCAGAGTAGGGACATAGAATATGTCAGAACTAGAAGGAATCTGAGAAAATAGGTGTCAATTTTGAGGCCCAAAGAACTCCCTGGTGCATCCTGAACCAGACTGAAACGTTATAGAAAAGTGTTTTAACAAAACAAATAAAAATTGGATACAACATAGATGATGTTAATTTGTCGTTTTCTAAGTCTTTATGCGGGCCCCAGCAATGCATTTCTTTTTTAAATTTGACACCCATCCACTCCAGTCAATCCCCCCAAAGCAGAAGAACATTATCTCTGAAGACCAAAGATTCAGTTTTCACCAAAAAGCATTGTGATTTTGGGCATCTCTACTCTGGACTTCATTTTCCTTCCCTGCAAAGTTTGACTAAAACATTTGCACGGCTTCCCAGAGTGAAAGCAGACAAAAAAACAAAACAAAACAAAATGTCAGCAGCAAAATTCTGAAAACTGAGCTCTTTGTACTATAAATGGGAAGACTGAGACTGTCAGTAGGAAAACAATTTGCCCAAGATGATAGACCTGATCTTCTGAACCCCAGGCCAGGGTTATTGTGACTGTATAATAGCTACTTAGAACTGAACTCCACAGAACCTTCCCTAAGGTGTTCTGCATTTTTAACAGTTTCATGTTCCAGAGATTGATTTTTTTCTTTTGGTGGAGGGCAGTAGGACATGGTCCTCTTTTCATTCTTCTACTGTTCTCAGTCCCTCCTTGGCCTTTGTGACTCTACATTCATCCATATATCCTGGAAATAGGTCACATCCAGTGAAGTGGCTGTGTCTGAACTACAATGGACTAGGGCAGGGGTGGAGAACATGGGGCCTTGAGGCCACAAGGTCCTCTAGGTCCTCAAGTGTGGCCATTTGATTGAGTTTGTGATCCACAGAATTTGTGAAGTTTGGATTCAGTCAAAGGGCTGCACTTGAGGACTTAGAGAGTCACATGTGGCCCCGAGGCTTCAGGTTCCCCACCCTTGGGTTAGTTAATAGCTTTTTTTACTGAGTGATAGATGCTGAACCTCCATTGCCATTCCCCCTCACCCTGACTTACTCTCCATACTGTCCTTGCAGAAAAAAAGAGAGAGGTTACATGGGACTTAGGGCCCCTTTGCATTTTAATCGTTTTTATGTGTTACTCTGGGCAGAGAACTCATCACTTTGAACCCAATTTGCTGTTTGTTTGAGTTCCTCTGTCCTTTAGGGTGCTGATCATCAGACAGTAGATACAGTCCACGATGGTGAGCTTGAAATCTTTCTACTCTATTCCATTCAACAAGTATTTACAAGAGCCTTTTATGTGGAATTCACTCTTTTGGGTGCTAGGGAGACTATAAATACAAACACAAGACAGTTGGGGCCCTTGAGGAACTTACATTCTATCTGATGGGTGCCCACAGATAAGGTGAGCTGATGACCAACACTAAGAAGCATTTATTAAGCACCTACTGTGTATGCTAGATACTATTACAAATAATACTTCATTTAATCCTCCTGAAAATCCTGGGAGGTAGGTGCTATTATTATCCCTGTTTTACAGGTGAAGAAATTGATGGGGACAGAGGTTAAATAACCTCCTCAGGGTCCCATAGATACAAAACATCTAAGGCTGAATTTGAGTTGAAGCATTTCCCAATTCCAAGCTTAGAACTCTATCCACTGAGCAACTTGGATGCCTCTAAAGGGAGAAGAAAAGCAGATTGGAAAGAAAGAGATTATGAAGGCCCTTGAATAACAAACAGCACATTTTATTTTGTCCTAAAGGAAAAGCAGAGGAAGTCAAGATTTTTGAATAGAGAAGTAGCATGTTCAGACTTGTGCCTTAGGATGATAATTTTGGTAGTTACAGGAAAAATAAATTGGAGATGAAGGAGGCTGTGAACATACATGTCAGTATAAGGATATTGCTATAGTCCAGGCAAGAGGTGATAAGAGTCTGCTCAGGGATTCATTCATTCACATATTCATTCATTTGATCATTTTTAAATTGCAAAATATTTTTTGCAAATCCCAAACTGTCCCCTCATGCCAAAGCCCAACTTTTGAACCCTGATATTCTCCTGAATGACACGTACTTGTGAATCATGGCACGCCATGCTCGCAGGAAAATAAAAATGGCAAATGACCCAAAGTGCAATGGAGAGATGCATGGTAGGCATATGTAGACTCAGTATATGACCAATGATGACATGCTCAAGAAATGATTTAGAAGACATTATTATGGATATATTTGCTTGGTTAAGTAGGTGAATTGATCATGTAGGATGAAAGAGAGATAACAGATGGGGAATGTGAGTGTTGTGTTCCTGTGCTCTATTAAAAGACCCAGAAAGGGGTGTCTGGGGCATTGAACTGATCTTTGGAGGATTTATAGCAGGACACAGAAGATAATTGTGCAGGAAAGGGAAGCATAGCGAGAAGGGGTGCTATCTGCCTTAGTGGAGGAATAACTGAAACCTATGAAATGATGGACTTATCAAAATATATAAGTAAATGATGACAGATGACTGATACATAGACTTTTGGGTCCACATCTATTAGAAAGTCCTAAGAACTGCAATGTTCTCTAACCATTTATTCATGTCTTTCAATAGGTCCTCATTCCCTTCTTTTCCAGATAGTCTTAGTGCATTGTTTTCCTTCTCTAGAATGTAAACTCCTTGAGGGAAGGGATTATCGTGCTTTTTTGTATTTGTATCCAGACCTCTTATCATAGTGCATGATGCATAATAAATGCTTAATAAATGTGCTCTTTCTCTTCCCTCCCTCTCTCCCTTTCCCTCTCCCTCTCCTCCTCCCTCCCTCCCTTTCCTCCTCTCTCCTTCTCTCTCTCTCTCTCTCCCTCCCTCCCTCTCTCTCTTTTTCTCTGTCTGTATCTCTGCCTTTCCATTCCTTGAAGAAGAGGGTTTCTTGTTCCTCTAGGGCCTCTTTTCTTTGTTTATATTCCTTACCTTGGTGCCCTCATCTACTCCCATGGCCTCAATCTACACAGATGACTTAATAGATCTCCAATCTGGTATTTTCAGCTGCCTGTTGGTCATCTTGAACTCTCTGTACTAAAATTATACTCTCTTCTCCTTCCTTCTAACTGATCTATTTCTGTTCATGTTTAATGATATTGCCATCCTTTCAGTTAGCAAGGCATAATTTTGGAGCCATTTTTGACTTCTTCCTGCCCCTCCCATCTAGTCAGTTGCCAAATTCAACCATGTTTATCTCTTCTTGCCTATTGATATCGCTGTGCTTTTATTACCACACTCCACTAGGTCTTGAATCAATGACCTTCTCTATCCGCTGTCAATATTCCTTTTCCTCCAAGAGTCAATTCATATCCACCTCTTCTACTGAGCCTTCTCTGACTCTCAAGGTGAAAGTGACCTGTCTTCCTTCTCAAATTCTTTACAGAAGAATAGAATCACAGACTGTGGAATTGGAAAGAACCTTAGAGTCTACTTAATCCACAAAGGTAGTCCCTATAGCATAACTGATAAATAATGTTCTGACCCCTGTTTGAAGCTCTCCAGGGAGTAAAGAATTCACAAACTTTTGAGGCAGCCCCATTCCGTTTTTAGAAAATTCTTGTTTTTAGAAAGCTATTTCCCACTGAAATTGAGCCTAGTGTTTTTTTTTTTTTGCAACTTTCATCCCTTGTTCCTGATTTTGTTCTTTGGGGTCAAACAGAACAAATCTAGTTCTCCATATGGGGGCCTTTCAGGTACTTGAAGACAGTCCCTAATGTTCCTCCTGAGTCTTCTTCAGGATAAATATGCCTAGTTCCTTCAACCAATCCTTACATGATATGAACTTAAGACCTTTTGTTTTGGTTCACCTACTCTAGACTCACTCCAGCTTCTCAATGTCCTTCTGGAATCATAGTGTCTGAAACTGGACATAATATTATAGATGAGATCTTGAGAAGGCAGAGGCCATTGGGCCTATAACCTCCCTATTACTGGAAACCATGGCCCTCAATGGAACCCAAGATCATGATAGACCTTTGGTTATGACATCACACTGATTTATGTTGAACTTAAAATCTACTAAATCCCTTAAATCTTTGTTCACAATAACTTCTATCTAGCCACTCTTCTACCATCTTGTACTTGTGAAATTGATTTGTTTTCTTTCTTTCTTTTCTTTTTGTTACACATATCCTTTTGGAATTTCATCTTATCAGATTCAGCCCAACACTCTAATTGCCAAGATTCTTTTGGATCTTGACTCTGTCCTCCATTACACTAGTTCTCTCATGTTGTATCATTGGCAAATTTTATGAACAGACCGTGGTTGCCTTTTCTCAAGTCACTGATAAAAATGTTAAACATCACAGGACCAAACACAGATCTTTTTGATACATTCTGCAAAGCTGACATTGAACCACTAACAATTACTCTGTTGGCCGTCCATCTAACCAGTACTGCATCCATCATATTAGATTACAATCTAATTCTTATCAACTTTCCCCTTCCCCCACTTCTCCATAAGTCGAGTATTAGGTGCTTAGTCAAAGCTTGGCTAAAATCTAGGCAAATCATAGCCACAGAATTTCCTTCATCTATTAATTTATTAGTCCTGTCAAAAAAGGAGATGAGGTAGTATCTTTCATAATTTGTTTATGATGAAGCCATGCCGGGTGTAAACAAGGGTTTGATACCAAATCGTCTGTCAACTATCTATTTAATAAACTGTTCTAGACTTTTCCCAGGGATCAGACAACCTTGCTAGCTTATACTTTGCATGCTCATTTCTCTTCCTTTCATGTTTTCAAAAGCAGGACAATTGTCTTGTTTCTATCATTATGCTCCTTTCCCTTTATTTCCATGATCTTTCAAATATTACTGCTGATACCTCAAGGAGGGCAGGTAGGTGTTGCTGTGGATAGAGCACTGTGTCTGGAGTCAGGAAGACCTGTGTTCAAACCTGACCTCAGGCACTTACTAGTCATGTGACCCTGGGCAAGTCATTTAACTCTGTTTACCTCAGTTTGCTCATCTGTGCTGGAGAAGGAAATGACAAGGTCTTCCAGCATTTTTGCCAAGAAAGTCCCAAATGGAGTCACAGAGAGTCAGACAGGACTGAAATGACTAAACAGCAAATGCCTCAACAATAGCATCTGCCAGTCTTCCGGGACCTGAGGATACAATTCAGCTAGGTGAGATGGCGCAGATTTATCAAAGGCAACTGGGTGTTCTCTTACAACCTCTTTGCTTTTATTGGTATCCATTTTCAAGCATTTCATCTGGTTTTTCTCTTTTGCTTTTATCTCACATAGTTGCTTGTATGCCTGTATTTCCCTCCTAGGATCATAGACTTTTTGGTTGGAAGAGATTTTAAAGATTATCTACTCTAGTAGTTTTCAAAGTATGGTCTGAAGAACTAGGGGGTCTCCAACTCTCTTTCTAGGGTCTGTGAGGCCAAACCTATTTTTGTAATAATACTAAGACTTGGGGTGGCTAGGTGGCAGAGTGAATAGAGCACTGGCCCTGAAGTCAGGAGGACCTGAGTTCAAATCTGTCCTCAGACACTTAACACTTACTAGCACTGTGACCTTGGGTAAGCCACTTAGCCCCAGTTACCCTGCCTTCCCTCCTCCAAAAAGAAAAAAAAATAATAATACTAAGACTTTAAATAACCAATATAAATAAAATCTTTGGAATCCTCAATAGTTTTTAGTAAAGGTTGCCTATATAGTGGATATATATGTATATACTTACATATATGCATGTGTGTATATATATGTTTAGTCCCATACATATGTGTATACACATGAAACACAATTATACACATATGTGTATACACCCACACAATATACACATAAATTTCATATGCATACATATATGCATGTACATACACACAAATATATGTGTGTATATGTATTTGTGCATACATATACACATTTCACAGATGGTGAAACTGAGGTCTCAGTTGGGGTCCAGTAAGGTGAAGTAACTTGCCTAACATTATCAGAGCAAAAAATTTCAGAGAAGAATTAGAAACTTAGTGCCTTTGATTATAAATTTAGACACTACAATGCCTCTTATCCTAAGCTTCTAGCATAGTGACCTATGTATAGTAGATATTTAATAGATATTTGTTAGATTTAATTAGAATTCTGGGTTTCAGCTGGAGTGGCTAATGCTCTTCCTCCTTGGGATAATTCTTTATTTTGGGAGTGAGGTCAGCATAGTGGGAGAGGAAATGAAAGGTAAAGAAAAGTTTGGATTGTAGGTATGAGAGATTACCTTTACTTATTTAATAGAATTGTTAATACATTCAGGGAAGGAAGTGGGAGAGGAAGAATGAAGAAAGAGCCATCAACAACCTGAACAAGGGCATTAGATTCTGTTCGACTGTGTAGCTGCTTATATAGTGTATATATATATATAAGGAGGGAGTGGGGACAGCTAATTGTCACAATGGATCCAGTGCCAGGTGTGAAGTCAGGAAGATCTGAATTCAACTTTGGTCTCAGTTATTTAACTAGCTGTGTGAACCTGAGCAAGTCACTTAATGTCTCTGTCTCTGCCTCTGTTTCCTCATCTGTAAAATGGGGTTAATAATATCACCTGCCTCTCAGGATTGTTGTGAGGATCAAATGAGATATTTGTAAAGTGTTTAGCACAGTGTCTGCCCATAATTGTTGCTATGCAAATATTAGCTATTATTATAATTACAATATTATTATCTATAATATTATAATATAGAGCTTGTCCCTTGGACTGTTGTTTGGGTTGGCTTACTGTTGTGCAATGCTAGGGCTGTGTGTATTGGAAGGAGGGAGACAATGACAATGAGGTGAAATTTCTTTGTGACAGAATGATGGATACATACAGTATCCATGGGAAGAATGAGCCCAAATTAAGAATATAATGGTAGTAAGACAGATGCATGGCAAAGACATTTCACAATTCCTTGTACTATAAGGGATTCTTTTCCCTCTTTTCAGAGCTTTCATGCAGCTTCCCTTGGGTGTAGTATCTCAATTGGGTGAGGTACTTAGGGAGTATGTTTACCTGAATGATTTTCCTTGCATATCTTAGAGAATCAACAGTAACACTTCTAGATGATTCCTCTGCAATTTAGTAACCACTAGTCTATCCAGGCCTGAGGGGTGTGATTATTCTCATATATATGGGTTCACACTCTTAAAACTAAATCTATTAAGTCCCCATTGGTGAGCTTACCTTTAGCAGTCAGCCAGTAGACAAATCAATTCAAAAAAAGGCATTTACTAAGATGGTACTAAAGAAAAGTAGCTACAGATAATCTCTCCCATAAACCTGAGGCATACTCTTCCACATACACACAATATAAGCGGGAAGAGAATGGGCACACAATTATAGCACACTTAAGGACCATATGGGATCAAGGCAACTCGAGCTTCCTACGCTGAAAGGCCTCAGTGTCCATTCTCTTCTCATTGTGTTCATGCTCCCCTCTTCTCCTCCCCCATGCACAGTGTTTCTCCTGAGCTTCCTGGGCCTGCTTTTCTCTGTAAACTCAACACTCAGTTATAAGGAATAATTCTTTCTTGAATCCATTGTTGCTCTCTTCTTTCCTACCAGAAGTCATGTTCCTTAAAGTTGCTTCCTTTCTGAAATGCTCCTCTTTCTGTGTCTGTGTCTATGTAGATGTGGATATCACTGCACTCAATTGTGTCTTTAACTCTCTCAAAGGACTCTCTGCTGAATGTGGCATTTCTTAGTGGTTGAATAGTTTTGCTGGTATCCTATGCCATACTATGGCAGAGAGATTGCTATGCTATAGCTGATGGGGAGGAGGGGAAGAGGAGAGAAAAGTACAGGGGCCACACTCCGTAGAGGAGATCCAAGCCTTGGCCACTGCAAATTTTTGTATGTTGAATTTACTAACCAACAAGGACTTGGCAGGACTAACTTTGCAAAAGTCTCTTAGGGTCATTAGTCATCATTCACCTAGTCAGTGCCAAGCTCTCCTAATTTGATTAGAGAACTTTTGTTCTTTTCTATTGTGAATTGCATAGTCATACATGATCACAAAGGTGTTTTTTTTTTGAGTGGGGAAGGTAAGGCAATTGGGGCTAAGTGACTTGCCCAAGGCTACAAAACTAGTAAATGTATCAAGTGTTTGAGGCTGATTTGAATTCATGTCCTTCTGACTCCAGGGCCAGTGCTCTATTCACCTTGTCACCTAGCTGTCCCCATTCACAAAGGTTTAAAAACATGAACAACAGAGAAGAAAATTGTATGAAAAACTATGAGCTATCACATAGAGTGCTTTCTAAAATATATATATTTGTACACATGCGGGGTTCATGTGGTGTGTGTGTGTTTGTGTGTGTGTGTGTGTGTATGTGTGTGTGTGTATATGTGTAGCCCTCTCTGGATGATTCTACCAACTTCCACTCATAGAATGAGTTTCCCAGAGGATGGCTGCTTACTTGAGTTTCACTTGCAGTCCTATAGCACTATACTATTACTGCAGGCCATGAGCCCCTCCCGGAATACTTCTCATTAATAACCTAGGAGCCCATTCAATTATGTCTTCACAAAGGAATTTACTCAAATGACACAACAAAAATAAATAGTTATAAAACATTTTTTTCATAAACTTTGGGCACAATATCTCTCAAATACACACAGAATCCATGCAAAGACTGGGCTGAACTTCAGAGTAAAATGGCAGTGAGGGACAAGTATAGGATGTATGTATGACAAAGGCAACTCACATTTCCTAGTACTGCAGAACTAGGAAGTGTTTTTTTTCTTTTGTGAGGGCAATTGGGATTAATTGACTTGCTCAAGGTCACATGGCTAGTTTTTGTGTCAAGTGTCTGAGGTCAAATTTGAACTCAGGTCCTCCTGACTCTAGGGCCAATGCTCTATTCACTGTACCACCTAGCCACCCCCTTGAAGTGTTTCTTTCTTTGTAGAGTCTTCAGGAAGTCTCCTTTAAGGTGAAGAATCTCTCTTGGAAGGGTTGCTCATCTTAGTTCTCAGGGTTTACTTTTCTTTATAGTATGATTCTCTTCCCTTCTTCCAGTGGTCACATTCCTTGAAGCTGCTTCTTTTCTAGAGTGTCCCTTTCTGTCTGTATCTGGAGTCTATATCTCTCTGATACAGTCTTGATCTCTGACCTTCTCCACCTTCTTACTGATATTCTTGCACACTTTTAGAAGACTCTGCCTCATGGCCTGCTCCAGTGATTACTGAGGGGTCTCAGTTATGCTTCCTTTGCTTCCAGATTAATTTAGTCTCCAGACTGATCAATCTGCAGTCTTCTCAATCCAGAAATCCCTTCTACCCATTTTCCAGGCCCCTCCCCTTTTTCCCTCCTTAATAAAAATGCAGCTCCTTTCAAGTAGGGACCACATTGTCTTCTTGTGTTTACAGCCACAGTACTTAATAAAAGCTCTGGTACAAAGTAATGACTTAATAAATATTTGTTTGTTCTCTGTCTGTGTCTCTCTGTCTTTTTCTCTCTCTGTCTCTGCCTCTCTCTGTGTCTCTGTCTCTGTCTGTCTGTCTCTCTTCCTCCATCACACCAGTTGAATAGCTCTTTCAAAGCTACCTGCTTGATAAGGTCTCTTCCCCGACCAGTTCCCAGGTAATAATCCCCCCTACACCGTCTGGAGTGTTTCCACCACTAGACACTGTGACCAGGAGAGAAGAGAAGAGAGAGAAATACACCCCCTTTTCCCTATATTTCTTACTACCATGACTACACAACTGCTCCCAGCTATGACTGCCTCAGATTCCTCAAGGCTTAGCTATCCCCCCATCCCATGAACAGTTAATTTTATTTTCTTAGCCAATTATGATATTCCCTACTCTGATTCAATGAGACAGGTCTCATCTGATAAGGGGATTCCAAGTAGTTTTATCTTTGCTGTTAGGTATCTCATTTATACCTTGTGATTACATTCTGGGCCTTCTATGACTACATCAACTGAAGGGGGGGTAGGCCCTCCTTATACTCTGCCCACAACTGAATACTTTATTTCCCCATCAAATCAACCAGTGCTTCTAGACAAAGTTTACATAGTAGAGTTCATCAATGATCTGGAAATGAACATTACAAGGATACTGTTTTGTCATAGCTAGTGTTCCTGAGGATTACACTCACTTCAAAATTAATGCTTATGTACTTTATTTAAAATTTTAATTTATTTATTTTTAGTTTTCCACATTCATTTCCACAAAATCTTGAATTACAGTTTTTTCTCCCTGTCTTTCCCCCACCCCCACCCCCAAATAGCAAGCCTACTGAATACCCCTCCTCCAATCTACTATCGCCTACATCCTCCTGTGTCACCTCCCCCACCAACTTTCTAGCAGGGCAAGATGGATTGCCATACCCCAGTGCCTGTACATTTCACCTCCCAGATGCATGTAAAA
>CM053594.1:70382902-70410797 GCA_028646575.1 Pseudocheirus occidentalis | reverse complement strand
TACAGGCTTCCAAGAGAAAACCATTTGAATACTGTGGAAGCACTATCAGGATTACCCAGTATCTGGCAGCTTCTACACTGAGGGACTGAAGGTCCTGGAATACAATATTTCGAAGATTAAGGGAGCTTGGATTAAAACCAAGAATCAACTACCCAGGAAAATTGAGCATATTGTTCCAGGGGAAAATATGGTCATTCAATGAGGTGGAGGACTTTCAAGCATTCTTGCTGAAAAAACCAGAGCTGAACAGAAAATTTGGCAAGCAAACACAAGAAGCATGAGAAGGTAAACATGGGAAAGAAATCATAAGGAACTTGTCAAATTTGAATTATTTACATGCCAATATGGAAAAAGGATAATAGTAACTTATGAAACTTTTCTTAGCATGAGGTTAGGTGAAAGGAATAAAATGTATATATATGTATATATATCCTCTTAGCATGAGGATAGGTGAAAGGAATAAAATGTATATATATATATATACATATATATATGTATACTTACACATAGGTCCATATAGGAGGCTATATATGCGTATGAATATGTATCTGAGCACGTGTGTATATGTGTATATAGAGGGTATAGGATGAATTGAATGTGAAGGGATGACACTTTAAAAGGCGAAATTCTGAGGTGGGAGAGGACTAGAATGAGAAGAGACAGGGAGAGACAAAATGGGGTTAATCATCCCATAGAGACGAGGCAAGGGATAAGTATTACAATTTTACTTCAATTACTCTCACTGAATTTGGCTTAGGGAAGAAATGGCATAAACTCTAAACTGGGCATCATGCCACACAGGAGAGTAGAGGGAATGGGGATGAGAGGGGGGATGATGGAGGTGAGGGCAGGGTCTGGGGGAGGGATGCTGGAAGCACACACTTCAGTAAATGGACAGGGACAGGGTAGAGAACAGAATAAGGCAGGGGGAGGGATAGGAAGGAGAGACAGATGATGACTGTTACAATATGTCCACTATGACGATATCCTGTATAATCACACATCCACAGCCTGTATTGAATTGAGTGTCCATCCAGTGGGGGTGGGTGACAAGGGAGGAATAGAAGGAATCTAGAATTCAAAGTTCTGCAATACCTGAATCTAGGAATTAAGATAGGGGCTGGGATAGGGAGACCCTCCCTGTCATACCAGAAAATAAGAGAGCAGAGCAGGGGAGGTGCTTTACAGTGGGATTGCTGTTTTAGGGTTGGGGCAGGGGAAGACGGGGAGAAAATGTGTAATTCAAAAATGTAATGAAAATGAATAATGTGAACAAGAAAACAAATAAAAATAAATTAAAAGAAAAGAAAATGAGATTACAAGACATTTTAGCAGGCAGTCAGTGAGCAATCCACAAAGGTGGTGAGAAATCCAAGAAGCAGATGGCCAAGTCATGTTATAGCCACTAACTGGGTAATCATGAAGTGGAGTCTATTTCTACAGTGTTGGATCCATTAGTCAAACTTTCTGCAAGAGGTAAATAGTTGGCTCCAGAGCATAGGTTGGCCCAAGTCCATATTATGGGTTAGGAAACTGGACTTAAACTGGACCTCAAAGGAAGGATAAATTTTGAATAGGCATAAGGAAGTGGGATAGACTTTATTCTAAGAAGAGCCTCCGCCCCACAGGCCTGCATCTCATTATCATCACTCTACCTTGTGGAAATATCTTTCAGAGCTAGAACTTAAATTAATCTTTCTATATATGTCAGTCTAATTTTCACATACAAGGTGTTGACTCTAAAATAATGAGATTGAGTGTTTTAACACTATGTGCTTATGCTTTCCTATTCACACAGATAAATTCCTTCTTTTACTCATTCATTCACTTTCTCCTTCACTCACTTACTTATTTACTCACTTGTTCATGAATATCACTCATTCATTCAATATATTTTTTTCATGCACCCACTGTGTGCAAGGAAGATCCTGTTCTGGGTAATGAATGAACCAGAGCCTGTATTTTCAAAATAAAGATGATTACTGTTGGTCAGAGGGTGGAGGTTGGAAAAGGAGAAAGGGCAAAGTGCCTCATTTACATTTGAAGAAATTGAGGAGAATAACTTTATAGCATGGTGACTAGAAGTTATAAAAATAGCTAAAATAATAAAAAACAATAAATGTTATTACAATATGTTATAGCTATTGGTCAATCAACATTTATTAAGTGCCTACTATGTGCCATTCACTGTGTAATCATTGGGAATCCAAAAAGAGGCAAAAGGTAGTCCCTGCCCTCAAAAATCTTATGATCATATGGAGGAGACAACATGCAAACTAATGTATACAAATCAAGCTATATCCATATCAAATAGGAAATAAAGAAAGGAATATTGATGCTAGGGTTGGGTTGCAAAGGACTTTGCATTTCTTCTTTCACTTGACCCTCAGGACAAGGGTTGTATAAGATAGGGCAAAAATTTATTCTCTCTGTCTCTCTCTCTGTCTCTGTCTCCCTCTCCCTCTCCATTTCCCTCTCCTCTCTCTCTCTCTCTCTCTCTCTCTCCATATATACGTACATATATAATACACATATATGTCTATACATACTTGTGGTTTTATCAGTGTGTGGAGTGGAAAATCTATTAGCAAAAAATCTGAAAGTATAGTGTTAGGATGTTGCCCTAGTGTGGGGTAGAGGCATATTGAGAGGTTAAGTACCTAGCTCAGAGAGTGTGATAGAGTGACAACTGGGCTAAACTTGAATTTTATGTACTTGGCTTCGGACTTACTACCCATGAGATCTTATACAATTATTCTATTTCTTCATTTCCAGATCCATATTGACCTTCTTTTGCTCATTTGTAAAATGAAGAGATGAAGCAAGATGACTTCTAAGGTCTTTTCCAGTGCTAGCTCTAAAATGTTAGGAGAAGCCAGGATGTGTCTCACTTCTGACTCTCAGGTTTTAGAGGCCCAGAGAAGGAAAATGACTGGTCCAAGTTCATAGTGCTGGAAAGCAGCCAGGCTGACCCTTGAATCTAGGCTTTCTCACTCTAAATCTAGACTTCTTTACATTTCAGTGGACATAACAGGATATGTCCACTTCTGAGGTTATGCATTTATTCCAATCAAACTTACTAAGACTCAGGAAACACATGCTATCATCATCAGTGTCTATGTAGTATTTTTTTTTTACAATTCCCTCTCTCCAAGGATGGGAGTGAGGGAGGAGTCTTTGTCATTAATTTTTTTTTGGAAATGACCCCAAAGTCACTTGGGAAGCTAGTATTATGATTGAGATCGAAGTTCAGGTTGGAAATCTTGATTGGGGTGACAAAGTAGATGAGACTCTAAAGAAATAAGATTGATTTCCTTTGTGGTTTTTCTAGCCCTGAAGGTCATTCTCAAAGGGGAGTCCATCTATGTTGGAAGTAAAAGTCAAACATACTGACAGCACCTAGTGGGTGACCTCTAAGGCCAATAGGTCTCATAGTGTGTTTGAAATGTAAGGGAACTAGGAACACAAAATATTAGATATGGAAGGATCCTTGAACTCAGATTGTTAGAAAATTGAAAAGTTCAAGCTGGAAGGGACCTTGGAATATAGTGGAGAGAGTGAGAGGTATAAGGACCTTAAAACACAGAACATGGAGTGTTTGATCTTGAAGGGAATTTATAGACCATGTATCTCCCTGGTCTCTCACATTTTTAAAATATGGAAACTGTTAATTAAGATGGGAAGCAATTTTTTTCAAAGTTACATAGCTGGTCTAGTGGCCAAACTAGAACTTGTAGTCAGTGAGTCACTGTAGGTGAAAGTGGATACAGTATTGGGCCTGGAGTCAGGAAGTCTCATTTTCATGAGTTCAAATCCAAGTTCAGACACTCACAGGGGTGATCTGGCCAAGTCACTTAGCCCTGTTTGCCTCAGTTTCCTCATTTGTAAAATGAGCTGGAGAAGGAACTGGCAAACCACTTCAGTATCTCTGCCAAGAAAATTCTAAATGGTATCACAGAGAACCAGACACAACTGAAAACAACAACAAAACAACATGTATTTACTAAATGTTTGCTATATGTCTGGCACTGATCTAAATGCTAGGGATATTTTTTAAAGGAACAACAGCAGCAATACTTCCTCTCTTCTCAAGGAACTTACATTCCAATGGAAGCAACATGCAAATAATTATGTACGAGTTAAGATCTATGCATGTAGCAACTTCCTAATTGGTTTCCCTGCCTTGTTTCTCCCATTTCCAATACTATATACTTGCCAAAGAGATATTGCCAAAACCCAGATCAGATCATGTCATTTCCCTCAAGAAGTTCTAGTAGCTCCCTGTTTCCTCCAGAGTCAAGGACAAACTCTTTTATTTTCTATTTGAAGTCCTTTCATTAGCTATCTCAAGACTCCCTCTCCAGGCTATTGCATCAGTTCCTGTTAAGGACCCCAGTGAAACTGATTTTTTGTTATTCTTCATCTATGACAGTTCTTGTCCCATCTCAGGGTCTTTGCTCAGGCTGTTCTCAAAACCCAGAAAGTTCTTTCTCCTTATTTCTGTCTCTTCAAATCCCTGGTATCCTTCAAAGCTCAGCTCAACTATCACTTCCTCAACAGTTAGTGCCTCCTGTTCAAAATTACCTTGTATTTGTTCATATTTGCATATACTTAAATATGTACAGGTTGTCTCCCCCAGTAGAATGTAAACTCCCAGAGAGCAGCAACTATTTCATTTTTGTTTTTGTACTCCCGGTGCCTTAACCAGTGTGCAGTAGGGGACTTAATCAATGTGGGTCAATTCATTAATTGAACTCAAATCTCATGATTCATGGTCCAATATGCAAAAGAAGATTATGTTGAAGGGAATTGCATTTATTCTGTGCCCAACACAGGGTTGTGAACATTATAGGTGCTCAATAAATGCTTTTTGAATCAACAAATGAATTTAGAGGTATAATTCTGGCATTTAATTTAACCAACCAGTCATACTTTAAAACTTGTGCCTCGTATATGAAAATTATAATTTGCTAAAGATCCACATGAGAAAAATAGAGCTCTTGATGAGCCTGGGTGCCTTTTGAGATAATCAGACCCACTTCTGAAAGAGTGGGAGACCAAGAGCGTACCAAGAAGATGACAGCAGAATCCTATGAATATAATTAATCATTTTTCAATTAATTTTGAAGATCCTTTTGAGAGAAAATTGGAGGCATATTAGAAAGATGGAGAAAAAAGTGAGAGAGACAGAGAGACACACATAGAGGCACAGAGATGAACAGAGACAGAGAGATAGCAATAGACAAAGAGAGACAGAAAAAAAGAGACAGAGAAACAGAAATAGAGGGAGACATAGACAGACAAAGAGAGGTGGGGAGACATTCATAGAGGTCCTGACTTTCCCAATGCCATTATATAAGTGCTTTAAATTAAATAACACACCAATAAATAAGTAAATGACCCACATCCCAAACAATTAAATAAATTTAAAGAAATTAGAATGAAACTAATTAATACTGCCAGTGATTCATTCATTATGTTGCTTAAATGTTCCTTAGGAGTACCAGGCTGAAGGAATTGGGGAAATTTATCCTGGAGAAGGAAAGCATGTGTGTTTGTATAGCTGCTGAATTCAAGTATCTATCACATGAAGGAAGAAATAGACACTTTCTATGCATCTCACAATGGCAAAATAAGGACACTTGATCCGGGAGAGTTATAGGAGAGAGGCTCATTATATTAAAGAATTACTTAACAATCAGAACTTCTCCAAAGTGAATTCCATTGCCTTACTAAGGAATGAGTTCCCTGTCACTGGAGGCCTTTAAATGGAGGTTAGAGGACCTCTAGCCTGTACTATGGAACGCTGAGATTCTTTCCAAGCCTGAAAGTATATAATTCAAAGGTTACAGAAAATGTCAAAGACTTCAGAGTTTATCTATTTCAGGGATTTTTTAACATTTGTATATGTCATAGAGCCCTCTGATAGTCCAATGAAGCCTAGAGACCCCTTCTTAGAATCATATTTTTAAATAAATATTTGAAGAAAATGATAAATTTCAGTTAAAGGTAAGTGAAAATCAAGATGTCTTTTTTCCCCCATCCAAGGTCACAAATGCCTTGAAATTTATCTAGGAATCATTTGGGGATCTGTGAACTCCAGGTTAAGAATTCCTGATTCAGTTCAACATACCTTAAAGATTTCTCACTACAACATAACCTGACAATAGCTCTGGTAATGGGAATTCACTTCTTTCTAAGAAAGCTCATTCTACTTTTGCACAACTCTAATTTGAAAATGTTTTCCCCTTACAGCAAATCAAAATTTATCTCTTTCAACTTTTTCACATTGCTACTAGTTATGCACTTTGAGACCAAGCAGAATAAACTTAATCTCTCTTCTACATAACAGCCTCTTAAGAGAGTTTGGCCAAAACTAACATGTTCTCCTTAACTCTTCTCTTCTCCAAGTCAAACACCCTAATTCCTTCAGTGAAGGATGAAAATTTATTAAGTATTTATTAAGATGGACATTTATGAACTACCTACTATGTACTAGGTACTGGGCTAAGCACTTTATAAATATCATCTCTTTTGATTCTTATAACTATACTGGGAGAGAGGTGATATTGTTACGCACATTTTGCAGTTGAGGAAACTGATGCAAACATTGTGACTTGCCAAAAGTCACGTAGGCAGTAAGTATCTGATGTCAGATTTAAACTAAGAACTTTCTGACTCTAGGCCCAGTGCTCTCTCTATAGCTGCCAATGAACTGGATATGCCTACTATTCAAGAGATCCTCAAACAGAATGATCTTCACCATATTGATTGTTCTCTTCTAGACATTATTCACCTTATCAATATCCACCTTAAAATATCGTGATCCATTACAAAGGCACTATTCCAGATGTGTTCTGACCAGATTAGATTGCATTGGGACTCCTGTCCCTCTGTTTTGGGAAACTATGAATCTTTTGATGTAGCCTAAGATCCAGTTAGCTTTCCTGGATACCACATCACACTGTTAATTCATATTGATCTTGTAGTCTGCTAAAATCCTTAAGTCTTTTTCTGACAAGCTACTATGTTGGCTTATCTCCCCTATCTTATACTTTTAAAGTTGATTTTTTTGGGAGACATGAACAAGAATTTACATCTCAATTTTTTTCTGTGATTATATTCAGTATGTAGGATGTTACTTACTCCATCTACCTTTTGTCATCTGGAAATTTGATCAAACCCTATGATCATGTTTAATGTTTCCCGCCTAAAATGTGTCATTGTAACTAACTCTGATCTCAAAAAGAAATTGGCTCTATGTCATGAATGGCATTTTCTAAAGTATGTTGAGTTGATCTCTCTGTCTCCTGGCCAGACTGAGTCTAAACTGTTCCAGATGTATGGTCTGTTTTCAGAGGCTGTGTTGACACAAGGCCAAGACATCTGGTGAGATCAGTGAAAAAACAAGAAAAGCCAGTGGTTTGCAACTGTATCAAGCAGTTTTCCCAAATTGCCTTGATTAATACCAGCCATAATCCTCAGCAATTTTTTTAGGTAAGCAAAATGATTACCTCCAAAGGTCTTTACAGAGTAACTGAAACTTACGAATGTACCAAAGTGACTCCATTAACTTATTCTTTAATTCTTTGCACCTTTTAATTCTGCCTCTTCCTTAGATCTAGTGTCATGGGCCAAAAGTCATAAACTTGACTCTACCCCACCTCCAACCCTAGCTACAGCTGAGGTTTGGTAGGGCAGAGTAGTAGTGCAAAGTAAAATGTTCAGAGATTTTAATTATCAGAAAAATGGGCAAGTTCAAAGGTTCACAGAATAGAAAGGGGACTCAGCTATCATGTAGTACCCAAACTGGAACACAAATTTAGTATTTGAAACTCCCAATAAATGAACATTCAGTTATTGTTTGAACACTTTCAGTGAGACTTTACTGACCATATCCTCTCCTTTTGGATAGCTTTAATTCTTGACATTTGTGCTTTACATCAAACCTCTGTGTGAGTCTTGGCAATTCCCACTCTTTGCTTCTAGTTTTGCTCTCTGTAGCCAAGAGGGATATGTTTAATTACTCTTCTATATGGTTCCTTTAAATATTGTGATTGTGATCATGCCATGCCTCCCCACATTTCAAATCTTTTCTCCCCATGTCAAAATCCACAGCTCCTTCAGTGGACACATATATTGCATGATGCCCAGTTCTCTCACCACCCTGATCTTCCTACCCTGGACTCACTCCAATTTGTTAGTGTCCTTCACAAGATGTGGTCCCCAGAACATTCCCCAATGGGACTTATCCAGGAAAAAGAATAGTAGGACTGTCACTTTCCTTGTCCTGAACACTCTGTTTCTATTTATGCAAGCAAATATCCCATGGATGCCATGCCACCCAGTCACTCATGTGGGCTTGCAGTTCACTAGATGCCCTCGAGGCTTTTTCATATGAAATGTTTTCTTATGTCTATAATAATATAGGGGTATCCTGTACTTTTGCCTTTGATTTTTTTTGATCCAGTGTAGGACTTTACCTTAATCCACATTAAATTTAAATTTAATAGATCTGATTGATCATTCTAGCCTATCAAAATTTCTTTGGGTCTGGGTCCTGTTTTTCAGGTGTTACCTATTTCTCCAAGCTTTTTGACATCTGCACATTTGATAAGCATGCCATTTATGCCTTCACCCAAGTGACTGATAAAACAGGATTCAGAAACTGTTGCAGGACAGAGGTTGCTTAAATATATAACTTTTTACTCCTACTTTGAAAGAGATAGTTTTGTTGGTGGGCATATGAGTTAAGTGAGTGTTTTGTGTTTATTGCTATAGAGAACTGCACACGAAGACCTTATGACATAGTAGAGAGAGTAGTGGATTTTGAGTCAGAAAATCTGGATCTGAATCCTAGCTCTGCCACTTAACTAGCTATGTGATCCTCAGTAAGCCTCTTCATATCTCTGGGCCTCTCTTCTCATCTGCAGGATTAGGAGGTTGGAATCTATGATTTCAAAGGTCCCTTACTGCTCTAAAATTCTGTGAAAATTTCATTGCAGTAAATAAAAAGCAAGAGAATATGGGGAGAAAATGAAATAATCACTGATTTCCAAAGTTTGAAAGAACTTCAGTAGCCATCTCATCTAAATGATATCTCCCCTCCTCCCAAAAAGTCCTTACTAAAACATACTCAATGAGATGTAAAAAACTTTGGAAATGAATAATACTCTGCATAGTTAACTATGGATCCAAGTTAAAACTTTAGCAATAAAGATATACTGTCTGAATAGTTACCAGCCCCAACTGAGTCAGAACTTTGGCCGGAGATTGATCAAAAGTTAATACTTTATTCTACAAGCTTTAGATTCTCACCTGGTCAGTCCTTTATCTCAAGAAAAACTAATTGTAATTCCCAGATCTACACAAAAAGAGTTTGAGTTGGAATGACCCTTAGAGATCACCTAGTTCAACTCAAGTCTTCTAGAGTCTCCTCTGCAATATTTCTAGCAGTGTTTTCTAGTCTCTACTTGAAGCCCTGCATCCATTCAGCGGGAATAAAACAAAACAAACTTTGAGAAATGGGAGTTTGTTTCAAATAGTTTAAGGAATAATTTGCCTGGACAGACTGAAAGACCTCATTTTGTTTGACAGTGGTGAATAATAGTCTTTACCAGCTCTCAGACTCCTCACATTAGAAAGAATATTTATGTGATAGCACGAGAAAAGAGGAAACAGCAGTTTAGGGGTCAAGGTAATGATTGGGATAGGAGAGAAAGAGGTAATAACATATATGATGTTTTATAATTCAGAGGTAGCATAAAGCATACTTTATCAAAAGGATCTCATTTATATTTCTGAGCCTGCAGCTGGTTCTCTGTGTGCTCCAAGGTAAGTTGCTTTCCCTCTCTGGGTCTCTTCTTCATCTATAAAATGAAAAAACTTGAACTATAATTACCAAGAACCTTTGCGGCTCTAAATTGTCTATGGTATTAATAGTCTAAAATGCAGGATAAGCTTGTTATGAATTGTAGGCAGACTTCTGTCCATAGTGCTGAACCTGCTTAGCTCTGGGATGTTTTTATGGTTTGAGCCTCTGGTAAATCTCTCTCTATCTTTGTCCCCCCCTCTCCTTTTTTCCCCCCTCTCCTTTTCCCCCCCTTTTTCTCTTTCCCAATTTGAGCCCCTCTAAATTTCTCTCCTTCATATCTAATACTTTTATTCCTACAACCACAGCAGGTATTGCTTCAAAGTTTCCATGCAATGCAAACTTTCTATATTTTGTGGTCTAAAGATCCCTCCCAGCTCTGCCTTTATATATTCAATATTTAAAGGTCACTGCTAACTGTAACATTCTATATTTTTGGAATGGCTACTCCATAAAGATTATTAACCACTTAGAAATAGACAGAGACACACACAAGCACAGAGACACACACAGAGACATAGACAGAGACAAAGAGACAGACTGAGATGGAAACAGAAAGGCAGACAGGGAATTGTCTGTGGAAGGAAGAACTCTAACTAACAAAGCTTGTTGCTGTTAGCATAAAGAAAATATTACATACCCTATAGATCTGACCACCAACTCCCCTCCCCCCAATTTCTACTTTCCAAGGTGCTTTTAATATTTCCCACCCTGTTTAAGGCCACCGATGAATAGCAAGACCAGCACATAGGAAATCATAGCTTTAGGGACACTACTTTCACTAGAAAAAACATCTACCTGCCCATATTTGAATTATTTATACATTTATATTCTTTAGACAATGTTTGACCTTTTAGTCTAGTAATTTATTTAATTAGTGCTAGAGACAATGACAACTTCTTATGGGCTGTTCAAACCATGTATTTCAGGACTAGAATGATCTCCAGCTGCTTGTCATGGGTTTGTTTCAAGTTAGACTTTACATGCTAATTTCTTCATTACAAGGAATTACTTAGTAAACAGTAGAAGGCAGTTTCAAGGTCTTTTGTCCTCTTAAGGGGACTCATTATTTTTAATCAAAATTCAAATCAGGGACCAATACAATGATTCTACTTTTGACTACTTTATATATAAATATATGTGCATGTAAAAAAGTTGTTAATTCTTTTCTAAATAACTGAATCCTTATCACCCACAGTGTCTTATTTATGTTAATTGATTTGCTATTTAGAAAACAGTGGCTTAGAATTAATAATATCCCATGCTTGAGAGGGGTTCCATTATATTGTTCAAGGGTATTGGACAACCTTTCAAAGTTCTCCAGGATCAGTCTCCTCTTTCTTTACCCTGCATCTTACAACATCTGAAGAAGATCAGGGTAGATTAACACCATTACCAGTACTCAGAACACCACAAACTACTAACATTTAATAAGTTATTACTACATGCTAGGAAACTCTGGTTCCATGACAGACTAAGATAAACTAGAGAATACTACTATTGGATGGGACCTCAATAGTCCTTTTGGCATTTTTTCTTACCCAAATAGAGAATCTTATTTTCAGCCTTTCAAATGAGTGATTATCCAACCTCTAAATGCAGTCTAATGTGATGAATAAACTGCTTTGGCAGCTCTTTCCATTATATTCTATTGTCTTTGTAAGATATTGGACTAGTTGCAAAGACTACCAAATGCTGTCTGCCAATTCTATGTACAGAACGCTACTCTGGGAATTGAGTAACTTGGGTTTGTGTTTAAGTTACACCACTTACTAGTAGGATAACTTTGTGCAAATCACCTCACTGTCATGTACTGTGGTTTCCTTATTTGTCAAGTGAAGTGGCTTTATCGAATGATCTCCAAAGTGCCTTCCAGATTTAATACTCTATCACCTAAGGTCTCTTCCAATTCCAACATTCTATATTTTGAGGGACCTTACAGTTCTGACATTACATGTTTTAAGGCATATTCTAGCTCTGACATTCTATTTTCTATATTCTAAAATGCAAAAGCATGCATTCTTTGTTCTATATTTAAAATTCTGTTTCAGCTCAGATAGTCTTAATTCCATGTATTAAGGACCCTCCCAATTCCAGTATTCTATGGTTCTCTAGGCATAATTTGTATCTTCTTACAATTTTCTTGGACCTCTCTGTGAATATGGAGACCAGAGGCCTACAGAAGTCCTTAGAACCACTCCAGGTTCTTTTGTGTAATGGGCGTGTTTGGAAATTTCTCAGTTTCCAGCCCTGCCAAGTCATTTGAATAAATCTGCATTCATTGTTTCAGGAGTACCTTGATTATTTCAGGAGCTGGAGGAGACATTTTGAGTCATAAATATATTCATCATCTGCAATCCTTTATTGAATGATACGGAAAATATCAGCAACTGACATCTTGTAGCTTGGCTAACTCTTTTCTCTCCTCCCCTACCCTCCCCCTGCCCAGTCAATTTCTCATTAGCATGCTGTCCCAGAATGCTGAGGTTTCTATTTTTATTTTTCAGTTCTCTCTGAACAGCTTCACTTCTATGTAAATCCCTGGTACTTATATGACTTTGATTGTTCCTGTGGGGGGAAAAAGAAGGTTGTTATCTGTCCCCATATAGGACAGGAAATCATCTAGCCAGGCAGTCAGCCAGTCTTAATGAAGGACTTCTAGGAGACAGCCCAGTGCCAGGCACAATGAGGATTAGGAATGTATATATGTATATGTATATGTATATGTATATGTATATGTATATGTAATATGTATATGTAATATGTATATGTAATATGTATATGTATATGTATGCACACACATACACATACATATATACACATATATCTTATATACATATATATGTACACATATACACATATATATCTTATATATGTATATATGTACACATATATATATATATGATGACAATGAGGATAATAATTGTTCTGATATAATGTTGCTCAATTAAGGATCTATAGAGTATTTCAAAAGTCTTAGTGCAGTTATAAGTTTGTTACTTTTGGGACATTGAGTATGACAGTGTACCATTTTATAGTTGAGTAAACTGAAGTTAGTAGTGGTTCTTCTCTATATAACTCACATAGTTAGTGATGGCAGAGTAATACATAAATTCAAGTTTTCTTATTCTAAATCTGTTTTATCTCCATCATGCCATAGATGCCCTCTTTTACTTTTTGCAAGAATGTGGGCAAAACATTTTGTCTTTCAGACTCTTGATTTCCTCCTTTGGAAAATGGGGGTGACACTACTATTTCCTGTCTTAAAATATTGTTCTGATTAAAGTGTTCTATAAAAGACAAAGTGCTATGAGTATGAGTGTTACTGTTATTTTTGGATCCAGACCCAAGGGAGGTAAAAGGCAATGGTTATTTTCCCCTACCAAGGAAAAGAATAGCAATCATCATAATAATTATCATCATTATCATAATTAGCACTTATGTAATATTTAAAAGTTTGCAAAGTGATTTACAAATTATTATCTCATTCCATCCTCACAACAACCATGGGAAGTAGGTACTATTATTATTCCCATTTTACAGATAAGAAAATTGGAACTGGAAGAAGTTAAGTGACTTTCCCAAGGAGTTGAACTTAGGTCGTCATGACTCCAAGTCTGGACTCTGTCTTCTGTTTCAATTTATATTATGCTTTAAAGTTCACTTAAAATTTTTCATATAATATCTTGTTTGGGTCTAATAACATATGCCTTAGAGACCTGCCTCTGATAAAGTTTCAGTGATAGGATTCAAGTTAGCATGTTCTTGGCTTCAAACATAAAACTCTATCCACTCTGCCACATGACAGTCACAAATCTATAATATGGAAATTCTCATTTTCAACTCTTTCTTCTTTTGTACCCCATTCTTCATATAATTTCTTGTTCTTGTTCTTGTTCTTGTTCTTCTTGTTCTTGCTCTTCTTGTTCTTCTTGTTCTTGTTCTTCTTGTTCTTGTTCTTCTTGTTCTTGTTCTTGTTCTTCTTGTTCTTCTTGTTCTTCTTCTTCTTCTTCTTCTTTACAAGATTAAGGGACTTATCCAGGGTCACATGGCTACTTAGTGTCTGAGGTCACATTTGACCTCAGATCTACCTGACTCCAGAGCTGTTGCTCTATCAACTGGGCCCCCAGCTGCCTCTTTATATAATTTTTATCATCCAGTTCATAATCCCATAGACTGAGAGGTGAAAAGGCCCTCAGAGTTCTAGTTCCCATCTATTTCAATTCCCTCATTTTAAATATGAGGAAACAAACCTAGGCCCCTGGTGGTTGTGACTTGACTAAGGTCCTAGAAATAACAAGTAATGGAAGCAGAAGTTTAGTGTAGTACTCTTTCCATCATACCACACACTGCTATCCTCTGAAATATCTCTCATATCTGACCCCTCTTCTCTTCTCTCATGCAACTCCCACAGATAAGGCCTTTATCTCTTTCATACTCAACTATGGCTGTAAGTGTCCTCAGTGGTCTTGCTTTCAGATTTTTTACCTCCGATCCATTCTTCACAACACTATAAATAATCTCACCAACCTATCACTCTAATCATGTCATTTCTCTCTACTAAACCTTCAATAACTCTCTATAGCCTATGTCATTGGTCTCAAATTTTTTTGGTCACTTACTCCATTTATAAAAAACTAAATGCATGTGACTGTAATGTAAGGGTAATCACATATGTATGTGTAAATATATATATATACACATGCATACATACATACACACATGTGTATATAGTCACTGCTCTACTACATTTTTACATGGTGAAATGTACCATAAAATGTAAACTGCAAAGAATGAGATAAAAATGAAATGAGCGATAGATTAAAAAAACTATTTCATTTGTTGACAGTATAAAACACTCTTTGCTCTCACTGAAAATATGAATAATAAAACAATATTTTAATTGAGAGTAATGTGAATGACAAACTTATTATTTAGGGGAAAAAAGAGTCCCTGTGTATGCCCTAAGGGATAGGGTTAACTTGTAAATAATAATTTTAGCCAGTAATTAATTATCCAATTCATTTTATTGAGAGAGCTAGCCAAGCAGGTGAATTTATTTGTTTGTAATTGAAAGAGAACAATGCACCAATTAAATAATGGGTCACAACATTCGGTGACCATAGCAGCTTTTCATCCAGTCTTGTTCTTCTGGGCATTGCTATTCACCACCCACAATGTAGGACCAACAAGAAAAAGGGAATCATTTCTCATTTTAATCCAGCAGAAAATTTCATATATAAACTGATTCCTCTTTCTTTACATGCTTTTGATTAATGGACAGTATAATATCTTCGTTTTTTATTTTGTTTAGATATTTTAGTTATAATTTTGCATGAGTGTGATGAACGATAGTCGAATTCAGCTAGACCTGAATTAAAGTGTCAAAGTAGCTTTCACAGAGATAGTGGGATGTGACCAATTTCTAATTCTTCCGTTTTTACTCCTTGGGG
The DNA here is from genome assembly GCA_028646575.1 of Pseudocheirus occidentalis. Lineage (NCBI taxonomy): Eukaryota > Metazoa > Chordata > Mammalia > Diprotodontia > Pseudocheiridae > Pseudocheirus > Pseudocheirus occidentalis. The sequence continues at coordinate 70,395,473 of CM053594.1, read as the reverse complement.
TTGTACCATAACCCAATACCGGTATCCATTTGGGGGTACTACAGGCTTGTGGAATAAGGTATTAACTCATGATCTTTGCATTGCAGGCCATCCATAACCTGACTTCCATCTACTTTTCTTTATTATTTCACATTCTTCCCCTTCATCCTTGCTCCAAATCAGCTAAACTTGACTTCTCCTTGTTCTCTACCTGTTTGGTGCCTTTTCTCATACTGTCTGACAAGCTTAGAATGGAGTCCTCTTTTCCCAGTGCCTTTTGAAAACCCTCCTATACTTTAGGTCTCTTTTGAGTAACCCTTTCTTCATAAAGCTTTGTCCAACATCTCCTAATCTCATTTCCCAACAGAAATCATTTCTCCTTCAAATTTCACATAGCTTTTTATCTGGACTTTTTCCACTTACTTTACTTGCTTTTGTATCTATTATATTTGCATGCACTTTTCCCTATTTGGGTTCAAAGTCTGTGTGGAAGGTATTTTTGTATTCTTAGTACTGAACACAAGGTTTACACACACTGACTTTGCTACCAAGCCTAAGCTACTTCCTCACCCACAAAGTTTCTTCAGTATCTGTGACCTTTATCTCCCTGAAAATCCCTCCATTCTGAAGTCCCTTTCTCCTATTGGTCAGTTCCTCCTAAGAATTCTGTCTTGAGGAAAGGTCTAGGCCTGAAGTCCATTATTGCTTTTTTGGCTCTACTCCTGACCCTCTTGACTTTTAGGGGTAGTCTCCCTCCCCTTTGTATATTGTCTTCCCTCGTTTGACTGCAAGCTCCTTGAGGACAGGGGTCTCTTTTTTTCTTGTATTTTGGCTAGACAGTTAATAAATGATGTTTAAAAAGTGAATTGTACCCTATTGTTGAGGAGTCAAAGCTCTCTTGGAAATAATGGCAACAACTTTGATTTATTTATCAGTCTCATCTTGCAAAGCACTTTCTTAACTACAGAACTGCCAGAGAGGATTGCAAGTATTATCTCCATGTTCATAGATAAGAAAACTGACATTTAACTTAAGGCCATGCAAACTCATTAAGGCTAAAATTTGAACCCAGGTCCTTTGTAGATTGGGGAAGTTAAGGTTTTCTCCACTGCAACACACTGCCTGTTTTCATAACATCTGGTCACAGACTTTTGGAATTCTGAGTAACAATATATTGGAACTTCCAGTACTAACACATTGAAAATCTTTGAGCCACGTTTTTGCATAAGGGCAAATTAAAATAGAGATGGGAAGGAAAGTTCTGGGAATATAGCTTACCTAGCCCTAGAGCTTGTCAAAGCTACTGCAAAGATCTTGTGGTGCCTGCAGCTGTCAGCTCCCCTTGCTGGGAGCATGCTCTATAGGGACATGTAATTAACAGCTAAAAATAATGACTGCCTTGCAAAGGGCAAGGAGGCTGTGAGGCCTCAGAGGCCTCAGGCCCTACCTGGAATCTCTGCCATGGAGATGTGGAATGTGTCTCCCAGCTGGGATGTTTGAATGGGAAGAGAAACATGCCAATTGCCTTCTCTCTAACTATTGGCTGATGAATAAAAAGTTATAGGAAAAAGCAGAGGAGATGATAATTATATCAGCCTTTCCAATCAGATTTCTTTTTCCATCCTGCCAAACCTCCCCAGATATAGAAATATGCTAATCCGAAGTCTTAGGGGTAGTAGTGGTGGGAAGATGGATAAAGGGCAAAAGTGGCTCTCCTCTGGAAGCAAGTGGCCTTGAGGGAAGGGTAAAATGAAGTCATATTGCATATGCAGAGCGTATGAGTTCACAAAATCCTTTCTAATTCTGAAATTTTATAGAATTTCTGTACATTTTGATCTTTCATTTTACTTTTTCCTCTCCCTTTCTCCTATTTTCTCTTTCTTCACAATCCTCTCTAAATCTCTCTCCTTTTCTCTTTTTGTACTCTTTCTTGATCCCATATTCTCTTTCTCATTTTCTCAATTTTTTCCTTCCTCCCTCCCTCCCCCCTTCTTCCCTCTCTCCTTCTGTTCCTTCCCTCCCTCCCTCCCTTCCTTCCTTCCTTCCTTCCTTCCTTCCTTCCTTCCTTCCTTCCTTCCTTCCTTCCTTCCTTCCTTCTTTCCTTCCTCCCTCTCTTCCTTCCTTCCTTCCTTCCTTCCTTCCTTCCTTCCTTCCTTCCTTCCTTCCTTCCTTCCTTCCTTCCTCCCCCTTTCTTTCCTTCCTTCCTTTCATTCATCTTTCCTCTCAACCCTCTTTTGCTTCTATATTGTCTCTCTTTAACACTCTCTTTTCTCATTCTTTCTTGCTCCTTTCTACTCAAACTCCCTTCTAGTTTTCTTTCTTCCTTTCAATTTCCTTCTATTCTTTTCTCCATCCTTTTTCTCTTTCCCTGTGAATTCATCTTTTTTCTCTTTTTGATTTTCTTTCTGATCTTGTGGAAAGAACACAGACTTGGAAGACAGTTGGCTATGGAATCCTGCCCATTTAACTTTTTTTAACCTCACTTTCCTTTCTACATAACCTGCATCACAAAATTGTTATGAGAAAAGTACTTTTAAAACTTAAAGTACTGTAGAAATGACAATTGCCTTTATTTCCTTTCTCTACCATTTCAGTTTCCTCTCAAACTCTCTCTTCTTTGCTCTTGTGTTTTTTATTTTCTTGGTTCTTCTTAAAGTGCTTTACACATAGTAAGCGTTTTTGACTTCTCCATACTCTTCTTTTTTAATCTTCTTTTTCTCTCATTTACTCCCTGTCAATGTCTCCCCTCTTTCTGGTTCTTCTGTCAGCTTTCTCATTCTCTCTCTTCTTTTCTCCATCTCCCTTCCCTTTCCCCTCTCTCCTTCTTCCTTCTTCTACCCCATCCCTCTTTCTTTTCCTCTCTTTTCTTTCCCTCATTTCTTTCCTTCCTTACTCCACTCCCTTCTTTTCTCTATCCCTCTTTAATTCCTTCCATTTACCCCTTCTTCTGTCTCCTCTTTTCCCCTTTCTTCCATCTTTTGCCGTACCCTCTCTTCTTTTCTTTCCCGTGTGTGTGTGTGTGTGTGTGTGTGTGTGTGAGAGGGGGGCCGGGGGGAGGGGGAACACACACAGAGACAGAGACAAAGACAGAGAAAAACAGAGGCAGAGACAGAGAAGAGAGAGACAAAGACAGAGATAGAGACACACAGAGAATAGGAGGGAAACAAGTACAGAGAAACACAGAGATGGGGGAGAGAGAGAGAGAAAGAGAGAGAGATAAAGAGAGAGAGACAGACAGACAGAGAGACACACACACAGAGGGAGAGAGAGAGAGAGAGAGAGAGAGAGAGAGGCATTACAAAGAGACAGAGACAAAGAGAGATACAGAAACTGGAGAGAAAAGTAGAAATTTGAGACAGACAAAGAGACAGAATCTTATTTCTTTGATCACATATGAACTCAGAAGTGAAAGTCTAAAAATATCATGGAAACCAAAGAGTAAAAAATATTATGAAAACCAGGACAAAAAGACTACCATGGAGAATGCAAAAACTTGGTTTTCCACGTATGGATCAGTGTGGGAGGCAGCATGATGCTGGGGAATAGGGTCCTGAATTCAGAGTCAGAAGAACTGGCTTCACATCTCAACTCTGGCACTTGATACTTGTGCAAACCTGGGTAAGTCACGTTCTGGGTCCCATTTTCTTTATCTGCAAAACAAGGGACTAGGACTAGATGATATTTTAAGTCTTCCTCAGATTGAAATAATATTTATCTTATCTATGAGATTTGGTTACAAAAGTGTATGTATATATAGTTGTGTGTATGTGGATCTGTATGTGTATGTATGTATGTGTAGTTATTTACCTCTGGCTTACTTTCAATCCAAGTCAAGTACCCAGAAGGATCATATAAAGTGCTACAGAAAGGTTTCAGAAGATGAGCAATGAGTCTATTTGATTTGATAACTGTTAGGGAGATGTTTATCTACCCTCAAGAATAGTTCAATTATGAAAAGACACCTCATTAACTTTGAGTCACTTAGAATGATGGGGCAGGCAAACTACCCTTACTCCACTGAACTCCAGCCAGGACCGTAGGTTCAAGGAAGCTGGATTCTTCTAAGTTATGTAACTGGATTGAAGAATGGCATTCTGTTGTTAACAGTTTTGATCCTTTTTGATTTGAAAATGACTTCTCTGCCAAAAAGGAACACTTCCTTCAGAACTAGCCTAGAGATAGAAATGCAGAAGAAGATCTGATTGTATTGTAATGTTCATGGCAACTAAGGAGCAGACTATAGAGGGGGAAAAAGATAACTGCATGTGATCTAATTAGATTAACATTAATGGGGAGGTTTAAAGACATATGGACTTTCTCCCTATCTTCCTCCAGGCTCTTACCAATGGGTAGAATAGGAGGCAGCAGAGCTTCTTGGATAAGAAGAAAACTTAGTTTTTCTCTCATACTCTTTGCCTGGTTTGCAGCTAGGGAGAGGATGGGAGAGGTGACGCTTAACTTGGGGTCAGGGTGGGTTGTTGCATGCCGTTTTATGGGCTCATAAGTCCAGCAGGTCCCATGAGAGTTAACTTAATTTCATCTTCTTCGCTGGAATTCATGTGTGTCTAGGTCTTTGGTGTTATAGCTAAGAATTATGTCCTCAATTTATAAAGACTACCTTTTGATGGATTTCATAGAATAACGGAATTACAGAATATGAGTTGAAGAGACCCCAGGGGAGAGCTGGTCCAACCCTTGCTTGAACAATCTTACTCATGGAGCATTTAAGAGCCCACTTTGTGCAAGGTTTTGTGTTTGGTGTTGGGGATTCACAAACAAAAACAAAACAGTCCCTTCTGTAAAAAAAAAAGCCAATAGTTTATTAAAACCCCCTATATCATATATATGACAAATAGTCATTCACTTTTCCTTGAAAAACTTCAGTGAAGATAATCCACTACCTCCTGAATTAAGCCTTCTGCTTTCTGATAGCTGTAATTGTTAGGCAGATTACCACCCCCCCCCCCAACTTCAACTCTAAAGATGCCTTATTATAACATCTGTACTCTGGGCCCCAAAAGAAAAGCTTGTTATGTCTTTCATGTACTTTCATGTACTCGAAGAAATCTGTCTTGTTTTTGCTAAGTCTTATTTTTCTCTGGGACAAACATCCCCATTTTCTTCAGTGGGTTTCCATGTGCCATACTCTTGAAGTCTTTTAACATCCTGACTATCCTTTGAATTCTCAGGAGCTAATATATTTGATTAAAACATAGGTTCTGGAACTAAATGCAATCTTTTGTTATGATCTGGCCAGGGAGAAGTGTATCAGGACCATCATCCCCTCCCTAGTTCTAGATATTTTGTCTTCTTTAGTTCAGTTTCAGATTGCACCCATGTTCTTAGAATGACTTTAAGGGGTTCTACTCTGGTGCCTCTGTCTCTTCTCTCTCAAAAGCCAATGAACCAACATGAGCTTTGTTCCAAGGACACCTCCTCCCTGGTGTTGGTAGTTATCTAGAATCTGTGATTGCAAGGTGGGAAGAAATACCAATGGGGCCAACCTTTTCTCTTTTGTTTCCTCTTGAAGCTGGTCACCCAAATCCCATGCAGGAACTGGTCAGGAAGAGTGATATGACTCTCCCAATGCTTTTATAAACTGGAAATCACCAATCACAAGGCTTCCAGTGAGACCAAAGGACTTACCATATGCCAGGCAAATGAATCCTAAAATCCTCTAGGCCTTATCTGCCTCTCCATTTTCTCCTTCAGCCCCCAGTGCACTCTCACCTGACCTGCTAGTGTATCTTAATTCCCCTTGGGCTTTGCCACCCTCCCCACAGTTTCACACTCAGATTTTATGTGGCAGCTAAACTCTTCTTCTCTTTTCCCAGTTTGTATCCTCTGTACCCAGCATAGTGCTTGGCCCATGTTAAGCACATAACAAAATGTTTTTCATTCATTCATCTATTCATTTTTGGCTATCATGTTATATCACTGGCTCATATGAAGATTGTGGTTTATTAAAACCCACAGATTTTTCCTAATTTATTACTTGTTTTTAGTTTATAACATTCAGTTCTACAAGCTTTTGAGTTCCAAATTCTCTCCCCTCTCTCCCTTCTTTCCTCCCCAAGATGGCATGTAATCTGATATAGGCTCTACATATACATTCACATTAAACTTATTTTCAATTTTGTCATGTTGCAAAGAACTATAACCAATGGAATGAACCATGAGAAAGAAGAAACAAAATAAAACAAAAAGGAGAAAACAAATAGTATGCTTAAAGTGTTATAGAAATGTTAGTTATTATTTCTTTTTACTAGTAATGGATAAAAAAACCTTTAAAAAACACACAGGAAAACAGATCACTGTGGTACTTCACTGGGGACCTCTTTCCCATACAGCATTGAATCAACCTTTATAACACTGAGCCAACAACTTGTTGATTCTAATAGTTTATCTGATTTTGAATCCCCCTGCCTATACAAGTGTCTAGCTCACATGTCTCCATTTCTTTACAAAAGAGCAAGAGGAAATTTGCTAAATATTTTGCTCAAATTAAAGCAAACTCTATCTACAACATTACATTAATGTTCTAAGCTAGTAACTCTGTCAGCAAAGGAAGTGAAATTGGTCTGGCATGACACGGCCATGATGAAGTCATATTGGCTCCTTGTGATCCATACTGTTTTTTTTCCTCTCTATATATGTTCACTTACTCTTCTTTCAGTAGTACTTGCTCAAATTTTACCAAGACCCAAAGTCAAGTTCATAGGATTCTGATTCCCAAACTCCATTCTCTTAGCTTTTTTTGAAAATTGAGACAACTCTTGCCTTTCCTCATTCAGATTCTCCCCCAGTCTTTTGATTCTCCCTAGTAGTGAATCAGCAATCACCTATCAAGCAGGATTTTTTGTTTGTTTTATTTTGACTTCCTGAGTCAATTCATCTGAGTCTAGCAACTTAAACCCAACAAGGGCAGCCAGATTCTTTTTTGTGATCTTGTTCATCTTGTGTCTCAACTCCCTATTAGCCATTTTCCTTCTCTTTTCTGGTCCAGAGGTCATTCTCCTTGGTAGAGGAAAAGAAAAAAATAAAAGCATTGAAAGTTTCTATCTTTTCTCTGTTCCATCCGCCCTCAATGGCAGCCCTATCATTTCTTTGATCACCCTTATTTCTCCTTAATAGCTAAAACAACAGCAACAAAACCTTTCTTGCTTTTTTCAATTTCCTCTACCAGTCTTAGTTTATTCTCAGCTTTAACACACCAGACACTCTCATTATAGGATTGCACAATGGTCCTATATAAATCCATTCATTCTTTATAACTTGTCTCTGCTTTCTATTTTAAAAAAATCTATTTGATAAGTTCCCTGGATGTACACATTGACATTTTTAAACAATGGCCCCTTGCTTTTTCATCCATCCATCCCTCCTTCCAGTATAATTATTATTCATTGTCATTTCAAAATTTCATTCTTGAGACGGTCCTATCCCCTGGGCAGCATACCTATAGAACTTTTATCTATAGGATCCTACCTGTGCTTTTTTTTTTTTTGCTTTTTGCTTTTTGTAGGGAAGGCAGGGCAATTGGGGTTAAATGACTTGCCCAACGTAACATGGCTAGTTTTTTGTGTTAAGTGTGTGAGCCCAGATTTGAACTCAGTTCCTCCTGACTGCAGGGCCGGTGTTCTATTCACTGCTCCACCTAGCAGCCCCCTACCTGTGATTTCTCTGAACCCTTTGAATTCTGCTCTGACAATGATTAAGGTACCTATCAGATTTTGCCTGGTTTTCCTTTCACTTTTTAAGATCAAGTGGATATTTTCTCCAAGATATCCATCATTCCTCTCTAGTAGTTAGTTTTTCCTTGTTGGTAAGAATTAGGCACAAAATAGAATTCCCTTTTATTTATCTTTTGAAGAACTAAATTATTAAGGCAAGTCAAGAAACATTTAGCTGTCCTGATACTGACAGAAACAATTCCAGTAGAGGCCCAATTAATTGAGGTTATCTATTACAACAATACCATGCCTCTGTGCTAGGTTTATGATCTCTTACCTGAATGCCTTATTCATTGTCTTCTTTTGTTCATGTGGTCTCCAGTACATTTCAATGATAACATCATTTTTACTCCTACCTTTTTCAAGGTTCTCTTCATCTCCAACGTGAAGTCATCCCTGAGCCCACCCCCCTCCTCTTTGCATTTTCTTGGATTATATTTATTGCTGTACATACTATATTGACCTGGTCTATACAGGCATATGGTTTAAGAAATGCTTACTAACTTGAACTGGATATGGCTTCCACCCAATAGAAACTCAGCTATTTGAGTTACATCAGCTACAAGATGCTTAGTCGGCATTATATGAAATTGCTCCCCATCTGATTCTCTCTCTTTGCTTCTTGAGTTTTCTCAAATGAGTGTATCTGGACATATTTCTCTTCCAACTTTTTATTGATCCTATTTCTTTTGAATGTCATACCTTTCTGAAGTAATATTTTATCATAATTCTCATATTTTTAAGTCTCTATGATTCCTACATGGTCAACTTGGTCTCCTACTTCTAGGATTTCTAGTTCACCTTGCTTGTTATCAATACTTTGAATACTTACAGATAGTGATCTAAGGCTATGGATTTCTTTGTTGGTTCCCCTCTTAGTTTTTGTTTCCTGTGAATTTCTGAGAATATCTACTTCTTCCTACTCTTCAGCTACTTGCTATATTTAGCTTTGTGTATATATATATGTATATATATATATATATAAGTGCATGCATATACACATATATGTACATGTAAGAAATACAGGTATATTTTTTTACACTGAGCCTGAATCTATCTCTATAACTTCTATAACCCCATTTCTATCCACAGCAGCCACATAGAACAAGTATAAAGCTCAAATATATCTTTCCCTTACTCCTAATTCTTCTCCATTCTGGGCTCAGTATATTAGGTCCCATACTAAATCTTTACATGGTATCTGCAGTATCTTCACTGTTCTTGTAATCTTCCTCTCTGTTCTCTCCACCTTGTTTATATCCTTCCTAAAATATGGATATCAGAACTGAATACAGAAATTCAGATGGGATCTGACCAGGGCCATCATTTAGCATTTCAATTTAGCATTGAGTTGTGAAGGGGACGCTGGGCTTTCAAAGATCCATCATATTTTTTCAAACTCTAGAATCTTTGAGCACAATTTCCGAGACAGACCACTTAATAAACTCTCAGTATGGAACAGGTAGTTATTATCACAATATACTATACTATAATATTTTTGAATATTATATTATATTTTTGAACCCCCAAACTCATTAAGACTGTCTAATAAAACTTGGCAATGATGTGATTTTCATTGGTGCAAAGAGGTCCCATACTTATAAATTTATTGGTCATTTAAAACATCAAAATGATGATACTGCATCTGCTGCTAAGCCTGGTTTCAACTCTAAGGAATAAGATTCCCCTCCCAGGTTTAGCTCACCATCTCTAATTTTATCTCCATGCTACTAACTGAAGCCTTGACTAACATGACCTCAGCTAACATCACTAAAATCAGCCTCTTTTCCCTTGTGATTGGAGAATGAAACTCCTCCCAATGTCATCATTTATAGAGGGCAAAAACTGGAATTTGGGGATCACTACACTATGCATCTGCTGCTTTGTCTGGTTTTAACTCTTGATGTCCCCTCCTACCTTTCACCCCTGCTTTCCCGCTTTCATTTTTGTATTATCTCCCCACATTAGATTGCAAGCTCCTTGAGGACAGAGACTGTTTTCCTTTTAATTAATTGTCTCTCCAGTACTTAGCACCAGTTTCTGGCAAATAGTAGGTAGTTAATAAATGTACATTGCATGAGGATGGTGATGATGAAGATGATAATAGCTCATATTTAGATGCAAATTTGTAACAATTACAATAGCTCCATTAGATATGTAATGCAAGTCTTGTGGTTGCTATTTTGCATAGAAGCAAATTGAGGCATGTAGAATTATGTGACTTATCCAAGGACACACAGACTCATTGTTAGACCATGGATTCAAAGCCAGGCATTCTGATTCCATCTGTTGGGCTTTGTTCAATAGGGTCATGCATCCTTAGGGCCTGTGTGATAACAAAGCTTATTCGCATTGCTGTATACATGGGTTTGATGGCCCCATTTTACTTTAAGCTGCTGATTTACTATGTGACTTTGAACAAAGAAAGTACTTTTTTCTGAACCTTGGTGTCTATAAATGAGATGTTACACAGCACACAGAAACTTGATCTTTAGTCTATGAATTTGGGTTTTAGAAAATATATATACATATATACGCATATATACACACACCCATGTATATATATTTATATCTACTCCAGTATAAGACACAGTAGATGATAGAAATAATTAGTGAATTGGTTTATAAAAATACAATTATGTCAGAGGTATAAGGAAATTTAGAGACCCATGACATCAGGTTTTCTTAATGTTTTTAGCACCATGGACCCCTTTGTTACTCTGGTGAACCCTAAACAGCCCTCCATGTAGCAATGTTTTAAAATGCATAAAATAAAATATACAGGATTATAAAGGAAACCAATTACCTTGAGACTCTTTGGGTCTCAAGAAAAGAAGAGACATAATTCCTAACCTTAGATACCTTATAGTATAGCCTGGTTATTAATATACACAATGTAATAAAGGAAAAAGGAAGGAAAATAATGAAGTGTCATGATACCAACCATGAATATTTATGCTATATAAAGAAAGAAAGTGATGAGGATGGTCTGGAGCAGAATTATGGGATTTTCAAGTTAGGAAAAACCTCAGAGGGCATCTAATCCAACTTCCTACCAAGTGCAAGAAAACTTCCTTGCATCCATCCTCTCAGGTAGTCATCCAATCTCTATTTGAACAGTTGACTAATGATTAGACCCCCCCCCCCCACATGCCATCTTTGCATACCTCTGACATTCTGAAAGTTTTTTCTCTTTTAGAGTTAAAATCCTGCCTCATTTTATTCCCCCTTCCCTGAAATGATTATAATTATGGTTTTTTTTAGGCTTCACAGGAAAAGATATTCTTCTTTCTGATGCCAAACTTTTGAGTATTTGAAAGAAGCTATCATGTTCTTCTGTGTAATTTCTTCTTCTTTTCCTATATCCTCTAATTCTCCTAATCAGTCTTTGCTGGAAATTGATTTGGGGGGATCTGTCTAGCATCCTCTGGATCTGGTTCAGTTTTCCTTTCTGGTGTCTTTCCTACTATGAGTTAGAACCTGAAGGATAGATGGGATTTGACTCAGAAAAAGTGCAGAAAGAAAGATATTCCAGGCCAGAGGGGCTAATTAAGCTAAGGTAATTTCTTGAGCACCTTAGGTCAACATTAACCTTTTACAGCAATTCAGTACCCCATAGGTCTGATACCTCTCCTCAGGTCTCTTTTTCTCCCCTCCTGTCACAGCAAACACTGAGATCATTGTATGAATTTCCTCCCTCCTGGAGCTGAGGTGGGGAATAATAAGATAATGGCACCCAGGTGTGCTGGGATCCTGGGGAAAGAAAGGTTTTATGGGCACACAAGGTATCATTAGGATTAACAGTAATGACACCATCTATAGCCTTGTGGGTGTGCCTGGCACTCAAGGATAGGAACTCTGCCAGAGCTCAAAGCACAACATGACTTTAGACTATCAGCTGAAAGGAACATGAAGAAAGAAGACTTAAAGGAAGCATGATCTTTGTCTCTAAGTAACCAGGAGGGCTGGCTTGTGGAAGAGGGATTCATTTCATTCTGCTTGGCCCCTGGGTACAGAACTGGGAGCAATGAAAGGAAGTTAGAGTCAAGTGTTACCTCAATATAATGAGAGATCAATCCACTCAAAGTCATGGGAGGGTAGAGATGAAGAGGTTAATTCAGGTTTGGGTGACTAGGAGGAGATAGGGTCTTGATACAGGGATTTGAAGGTGGTTAATATCAAACAGAGAGAATAGGGAAAGCTATCTTAGGTGCAGGGGATAGCTAGATCATAGGCACAAAACAGGGAGAGTATTGGACATGAAAGGCAGCTAGATGGAGCAGTGGATGGAGTACGAGGCCTGAAGTCAGGTCAAAAACACTCATCTTTTAAAAAATATTTTTATTTGTTTTCTTGTTTACATCATTCATTTTCATTACATTTATGAATTACAAATTTTCTCCCCGTCTTGCCCGCAACCCTAAAACAGCAATCCCACTGTAAAGCCCCTTCCCTGCTCTGCTCTCCGACTTTCTGGTAGGGCAGGGAGGGTCTCCCTGTCTCAGTCCCTGTATATCTTAATTCCTAGTTGCAGGTATTGCAGAACTTTAAATTCTAGATGCTTTCGATTCTTCCCTTGTCACCCACCCCCACTGGAAGGACAAGCAATTCAATACAGGCTGTGGGTGTGTGATTATACAGGACATCTTCATAGTGGACATATTGTGACAGTCATCATCTGCCTCTCCTTCCTATCCCTCCCCCACCTTGTTCTGTTCTCTACCCTGTCCCTGTCCCTTTACTGAAGTGTGTGCTTCTAGTATCCCTCCCCCAGACCCTGCCCTCCCCTCCATCATCCCCCCTCTCATCCCCATGCCCCCAACTCTCCTGTGTGGCATGATGATTTTATGCCATTTCTGCCC
>CM053594.1:70363659-70382402 GCA_028646575.1 Pseudocheirus occidentalis | reverse complement strand
AGAATGCAATGTCTCAGGTTATCTTTCAATTCACTGCTGAGTTCAGTTAAGGAGGCTGAGCTGGCTCCTCACTGACCTCAGATGGAATCTAATACAAACATAGTTGCTGAGGTGACCTCGGATGGTTCTCCAAACTTTTTGCTACCCTTAACATCATCAACTGGTCAGTTCCATGTCCAGAAACACATTCATCAGTTATCAGGAAAGAATCAATATAAAAAATACCAAAGAAACAAGGATCCCATGAATCCCTAGACACATAGCAGCCTGGTAATTGGATATAACTACATATCCTGTTCTTCACATCGGTATGTAGATACTTGATCCTGTGAGCATAATTTTGGTATCTTACCTCTCTAATTATATCCTATGAATCACAGGACACCTCAAGAGCCATTCTTTCTTTGTTATAATTTGCTGCTTTCTATGGTGTCTGATTTAGCTTTAATATGTGGACAGTTTTCTTTCTCTTCTATTTTTATTTAAAGGGCCCTTAATCTGGTCATTCAATCAATCACTCAACAAATACATTTTTTCCTTGCTTTTATTAGCTACCCTCTGTGACTCACCAAGAATGGATCATCCATGGATCTTGAACTCATGATCTAGAAAAGTAACATCCCGTTTCTTTGACATCATGACCTTGGGTAGCTGTTTGCATTTCATATCTTATTTTCAATTCTACAGCTCATGGGTAGGGAACCTGTGTCTTAGGGGCTGCAGGTTCCCCACCCCTGCTATAACATCTACTTTGAATGAGCAGCCAGGGTAAAAATATCACCTGTGTCCTTAAATCCTTCAATCTCTTTCCAGTTTCATGATCACTAGAGATTTTCTCTGGGTTTTGTTGTGCTACAGCTTTTTGTTCTGAAATAAATAATCATTAAGTTTGATAAGTTTTAGTTAATCCCCCATCACATCTGGGATAAATGCCCCAGAGATACAAGTCACTTCGTAAATTGAGGGTAAGATATATATATCCCTCTGTATTCTTTGCACAGAATTGCCTTCCACCATGATTTATCCCTTTTTCTCAAGTCCAATAGTAGATTTCCTCTCACTTGTTGAGGCATAGGATTTGATAAGTACTATACATAGACTACTGGGTAGCTATGCAGTGCAGTGGACAGAGCACCAGGCCTGGAGTCAGGAAGACTTGAATTTAAATCTGGTCTCACTTACTGGTTGTTGACCCCGAGCAAATCACTCAACCTTGCTTTCCTCAGTTTCCTCATCTGTAAAAAGAGCTGGAGAGGGAAATGGCAAACCACTCTGGTGACTGCCAAGAAAATCCCAAATAGTATCACATAGAGTCAGACACAACTGACATGGTAAAACAAGAACAATGTGTCACCTAATCTTTCTGAGGAACACAGGCTGCTGTTTCTTTCTCAGGAATTCCAGGACCATCTTCTATGGGAAGATTCTCAGATTTTTTAGTTAGTTCAGCAGCTTTTCTCCTTCTATTTTTTGCATCACCTCATTCTACTTTCCAGCCTCTTGACACTTACTTGCATTTCTCTCTGATTCCTTAGACTTTTCTCTAATTCATCAATTATTTCTCCTGACCTGTCTAGGAACCCTTCATCCTTTTTGACAATCAAGAGAATAGGAATTCATTCCTCAAGGACTTTCAAATTCTCTAGAAGCAGAAATTAATACATAAACATGCAATTGCTGATCACCTCTGGAAGAAACACAACCATAGTACAATACAGGCGTGTCACTGGAACAGTCTTCTTGATTATCATTCCTCCTAAACCTCAAAGCCATGGTTCTTTGAGTTTTCTCTGACTTTTTCCCCTGCTTCCTAATCATATGGCATAGTATCTCCTTAGTCTGACTTAGACTCCATCACTTTTCTTCTTATCACTTTTTGTGGTTGTTTTATATTCATGGAGTAAGTGTAGCCCTTTCTCACATTTTCTCTGTTATGATAACATTCCCAAGTGCCAGTGATCTTTCTGTAATTGGAAAATTGCTGCCAATATCTTAATTAATACAAATGGGAGTCATAATCAACAGCTGTCTGCAAGATGTCATATTGGAGGATCCCAACTTCCTGGACACCACTGTCCTCTTCTCTTTTCTACTTTCAGTTATAATCAAAAGCTACTTAATTTGCCATTTCTCAGATTCCCTTCTACTTTCTGTCTCTGTAAAAGTCAAGGTTACATATTGAATTAGAGACATTCATTCCTCTATGTTCTAGATTCAGTTCTCTTTCTAACCTAACTAAAATACTTGACTGTCTCAAAATAAATGCTTAGTTGAGTGAACGACATTAAAAAGAAATGAATTTCAAAGGTGCAGTGTCATAAATAGAGAGTATATTGCAGACTGATCAAAATTCAGGTTGTGAAAAACCTGGGACCATAATATTATGAGATGACATGGAACAGTGGATAGAGCTCTGAACTTGGAGTCCTGAGAGATCTGGATTCATATCTTGTCCCTTATCATTTACTGGCTACACAAGCTGAACAAGCCACTCCACATTTCTTTTTTCATTGATATATTTAATATTTTATTTTTTCCAAAAATTTTTACATGTAAAAATAATTTTAACTTTCTTTTTTCAAATTTTGAGTTCCAAATACTTTCCCTCCCTCCACTCCACCCCCTCATTGAGAAGGCAAGCAATGTTACATAGATTATTCTGTGTAGTCATGCAAAACACATTTCCATGTAAGACGTGCTGTGAAAGAAAATTCAGACAAGAAAAAAAAACAAGAAAAATTATAAAATGAAGAAAATATGTCTTCAGTCTGCATTCAGGCTCCACCAGCTCTTTCTCTGGAGATGGACAGCTCCGTTCATCATAAGTCCTTTGGAATTGTCTTTGATCATTGTATTGCTAAGAAGAGCTAAGTTGTTCACAATAAGTCATAATGTAATTATTGCTGTTACTGTGTACAATATTCTCCTGATTCTGTTCATTTTGCTTTGCATTAGTTCATGTTGTAAGTCTTTGCAGGTTTTTCTAAGAGCATCCTACTAGCCATTTCTTTTAGCACAATAGTATTCCATCACAATCATATACATCCATTCTCTGATGGATGAGCATCCCTTTAATTTGCAATTCTTTGTCACCACTAAAAGAGATGCTATAGATATTTTTGTACATATATATCCTTTTCCTTTTTTGAATCTCTTTGGGATACAGACCTAGTTCACTTAACATTCCTAAGCCTGTTTCTTTATCTGAAAAATTGGAGTACTAAAAATTTCCCTACTTATCCTAGGGATCTTATGAGAAAAGTAATTTGTAAATCTTAAAAGGCAAAATTATTATGTGTTTTAAATATATGTGGGGATATGTGAGATATGTGCATGTATACATACATATGTGTATATGTAAAAGAGTCAGTGTTGAACTAAGCAGATGGAAGTGCGTAAGGCAAGAAGAAATGTGTAGCTGGCCTTCATTGAAGAGTGTATCTTGAGGTACAAGAAGTAGATGGGCAAAGGACTAAGCTGAGCAAAGTTTGAGAAGTAGCTGAGGATGGGAGAGCTGGACTGAGCCGACTTGGTCATGTTTATTCTTGTGAACTTTACAGTGAAGTTCCATGGCATGATGGTAATTAGCATTATAATGTAGTAAGGATGCTATGTTCAAATTTGTGTTGGGGCAATGCTAAGCCTATATTTGTTGGTCATTACTGTCTCAATGCTAATAAGTTCAATTTATTGTTTCCCTTTGTTCCTGGATCCACTGAGGAGATTTACAGTATGAGGAGCCTAGTAACCTTAAAAACCCATAGAGACCAGCCCTGTCTCTATGAATTTCTGTGGCTAGAATCATAACACTTGACCAGCTGGCCAAAATCTCACAGTCACAAGCTAGGAAAAACTCCCCCCTCACCAATTTCACCAATATTGGTAATACTAAAGGCAAGAACTACATATTTTATGCTGAGCAGTAAAGATATTTTACACGGGAAATTTAATATAGCCCATTAAACAACACTGAATCACTTATATCAACTGATGATACTATAATTGAACCCCATAAAGATTATTAAAATGCTGTTAGGGCTATGAACAAAGGCATAAATAAGGAGATAAAATGAGTACCCCCTCTCTTTCACTCTCCTACCATGGTCCACCAAAAGGAGCTAAATGGTCATGCTTCTCTGAATGGTCCTCAGTTCCAAGCAGGTGCATCAAGACCTGAGCTCCATAACTTAACTCAGTGCAGGGGGAAATGGGAATCTTTTCAAGTTTCAACAGGACTAGATTTGCTCCTGAGTAGCTCATACTTTAATTTTCTTCCCACTTAACTTTCAAGTGAACTTGGATGGACAATGATTTAAATTTGAGATGCCTTGCCACTACTCCAAGGCTATAGTTGAGGTTAGAATGTACTCCAGGAAACCTCCACCTTACAAAATCCCTAGTCTCCACTAAAGGACAGTTCAGGGGCCTGCTCATACAGGAGACCTGACATCCATCTAAAAAAAAGAGATGATTTCAGAGAAACTTGGAATGACTTGTATGACCTGATGCAGAGTAAAGGAAAGAAGCAGGAGAACAATTTATATTATATCAATGTTCCAATTAAAAAAACAATTTAAAAGACTTAAGAATTTTTTTCTTTTTCTTTTTGAGACTGGGTCTCCCTATCTCACCCAAGGGGTTAGTACAGCAATCCTACTACTGAAAAGAAGAGGAGCTCTGACCTGCTTGGTTTCTGACATAGGTCAGTTTGTCCTTCCTTAGACATTGCCCTCCCTTCCCTAGGACTCACCATATTTGTTTCAGACAGTGCAAACACCCAATCCACTTTAGGTTAATTATTTAAAATTTTTAAATATTGATATGTTTCTTATTAAAATTCAACAAAAGCACTTTCTTATATTATGTATCTTTGTATTCAGTTTTTAGAAAAGCCTTTCCCTAACTACTGCTGAAAGGGACAGAAAGGATTATATTTGGAATACTAGCCTTAAGATCTTCCAAAGAACAAGGTTTTGATACATATCTCATAATACTGAAATAATCCCACAAGAAAATGCCTGATAGAGCTAGATCAGGTTACCAATATGGTCAAGCAAAAGGACTTCCTTGATCAATCCACTGGTCTGAGAAAGTCATCTGGAAATCAAAACACATGCAATGAACAATGACAGGGTGCCCTTCCTTGTTAAAATTAAAGTTTGTTATTCTAAATTTAGAAAACTAAATGAAACTAAAATAAATTTTCATAATTAAACTTTCAAATTATTTATGTAAGTTTGTAGTATTTATACTTCTGAAGTTATTAAAACAGCACTAAGACTTTTAGAACACCCTGCATTTCACATTGCTGTTCAATTGTTTTCAGTTGTGTCTGATTCTTTGTGACCCCATGTGGAGTTTTCTTGGCAAAGATACCACAGTGGTTTGCCATTTCCTTTCCCAGCTCATTTTACAGATGAAGAAACTAAAGCAAACAGGGTCAAGTGACTTGCTCAAAGTCACACTGCTAGTAAGTGTCTAAGGTTGAATTTGGACTCAGGAAGATGAGTGTACAGACCTGGCTGTACCACCCAGCTCCCCACCTTTCACACATTTTATTTTAAATACAATTATGAAAACAAAACAAACAAAAACAAAACAGAGAAATAAAAAACAACCCTATTAAGTCAATGTTATCATGGTCCCATTTTACAGATATTTTAAAAAATCAACAAAGAGAATCATTGAAGTTAAGGGAATTACTCAGAATTACACAACTGTTAAGTGTCTGGGTTAAACTTGAAGCCCAAATCTTCTAGAGTCTAATCCCTATGATTACTCCACTGTCATGCCATTAAACCACAGCCAGAACCCTGATCCCATTCAAAGACTGCACCTTAACCCTAGTCATAAAATGAAGTGGAAGAGTATGTCTCACAAATGCTTTTGCTTATTCATAAGAGTATGAAAAACACCACTTTCAGGGCTGTATCCCAATGAGACCATAAAAATGGGAAAAGGACCCACATGTACAAAAATATTTATAGCACTTCTTTTTGTGGTGGCCCAGAACTGGAAATTGATGAGATGTCCATCAGTTGGGGAATGGCTAAACAAGTTGTGGTATATGAATGTAATGGAATACTATTGTGCTATAAGAAATGATGAACAGGTGGACTTCAAAGAAACCTGGAAAGATTTATATGAACTGATGCTGAGTAAGGGGAGCAGAACCAGGAGAACACTGTACACAATAACCGCCACAGTGTATGAGGATTGATTTTGATAGAGCTAGCCCTTCTCAGCAATGCAAGGACCTAAAACAATTCCAAAGGACACATGATGAAAAATGCCAGTCACTTCCAGAGAAAGAACTATGGAGTCAGAATTCAGAATGAAGCAGACTATTTTCTTTTTGTTTTGTTTTATTTTGTCGGATTTTTTTTTCCTTTCTCGTGGTTTTTCCCATTCATTATAATTGTCCTTTGCAACATTACTAATGTGAAAATGTGTTTAATGGGAATGTGTGTGTAGAGGCCATTATTAGATTGCAAGCCTTCTTGGGGAGGGAGGGGGAGAGAGGGAGAGAAAATTTAAAATTTATGGAAATGAATGTTGAAAACTAAAAATAAATTATTGTTTTTTAAAGAGTATGAAAGATTCCATGAAGCCAAGTCCAACTGCTGGAGACATATCTAAGAGCCACCTGGAAGAGTCCAAATCATTGTTCTGGGGGCTACCTGTTTGTTTCCCTTGAGTTTAGCTGTCTCCTAAAATCACTTAATTTCAGGAAAATCTTTGACTCTATCTTTTATCACTCCTTAAAAATATTAAATTACTTTCACCTGGACAGTTTCTTTTCATTTCTGTACCATCCCCGTGTGGACATGAAATCATAGACTGTTAGAGCTAGAAGTTGTTTGGGGAGTGGGGGCTGAGGGGGAAAGACAGGGTGTTTAGAACATGGAATGTCAGAGCTGGAAGGGGCCTTATAGATAATCATTCAATCTCCTTTCACTGGTGAGTAGCCTGAGGCTCAGAAATGGAAAGCAAGTCACCAGCCCAAGATGACACAGCCTACTTTAGATAGGATACCTTGCTTGTTCCATGCTGGTCCTGCCAGTAAATATCTCTTGCTAATTGCCATGGTCGCATAATCTGAAAATTGGGGGAAAAAAAAGCTCAACATTTTTATTCTTGTTTAAGAGCTACACAATACATTTTTCCACCATAGTCTTGAGGAAGGGATAGAGAGCTCTGACCTTGGAGTCAGGAAGACTTGTGTTCAAGTTGATGTTGAATAGACCTCTAAGTGACAGAGCAGAGTTGATTTGCATTAGGAAGGGGGGGGGGGTTCTCTATACCACTTAAATCACAGTCCAAATGTGAAAAAAAATGTCAATCAAGTATATAATATGTTTACTCCAATTTTACATATAAGCATAACTAGTAACTATTAGAGCTGGGATTGAACTATATTGTCCCAAGTCCAGGCCCAGCTTTCATAGCCCTCTACCACACTATTTCCCTTTGCAATTATTGTATTCAGTGACACAGTTCTGTCCTCTCCCTCTCATCTTCCCTCTTCACAGCATGCAATAGTCAGGAAGCCAAGTCCCCAGGCTCTGAAGTGGACCCTCTTCCTTCTAAATCAACTTCTCCTGAGTCACATGCTATTGATGCATTTCTTTGAGGGTCCCACGTGTGGGGGGCTCTAGGTGAACCAATCACCTGGCCCATGCTCTGACAAGCAGCTCCCTATCCGCTCCCTATCCACTTCCTAAAAATAACTTCCTCACTCCCATAAATCGGGCCACCTCTCCCCAGAATCCAATACCCCAGCCAATCTGCTTACACAATCCAATATATTTCATTTACAAACTGAGCCATTAGCCGATTTATAACCAATCTGTCACCCACAGGAATCGATGCACATCATGGGAAAGGCACATACATAATCCTGGGTGCAGAATTGAATTTGGGTTCCATGGCATCTCATTTCAGCACCATGCCACCCCCGGGATCCACAAATGCCCACTCAGCCCAGAGGGAGGAACAGAGATACAGCAGATTTCAGGTAGCAGCATCAGGGATTGGAGCAAAGTTTCCAGAAGAACTTCCTCAAAAAAAAAAAAAGAGGAACTGAACAATGAGAAACCTTACAGTGGCAAAGGAAGTCTCAGGATTAAAGAATCACAGCAGTACTGAACTCTAGAATTTTAACATGAGAGAATCACAGCAACTTCAGATAATGGAATCCTAGAATCTCAGAATCACAAAATAATCTAATCTTCTTATTTTATTGACTTTTTCCAAAATGTTCTTCTGGCCTTCGGAATCCTGCCCTCTCTAATGCTGGCTCAGCCTGGCACTTTGCTCATCGCTGGGGAGCTACTCACCCCAAAGGCCCAGTCACCAGTGGAATATCCTTTCCAAAGGCTTGCCTCCCTGTTGCCCTATAGAGAAGCCTCTGTTTTGTGGAGGGGAAGGGGTTGGCCTTCCTTCGTTCTCCGCCCTCTGGCATTTTTCCAGACCTCTAGTCTTTAGAACCAAGCCCTCACATACTGTACTTTCATTCCTCTATCCCTTTCCCCACCCCCATTCAGGCTTTTAATCTCCCTTTTGTATGTGGCTCCTCCCCCATTAGAAAGTAAGCTCCTTGAGGGCAGGGATTGTCTTAATATTTTCTTGTATTTGTATCCCCAGAACTTAGCCCAGTACCTGGCACAAATAAGCACTAGATAAATGCTTGTTTCCGTCCCTTCATACTTTCCTGAGGAATCCCTAAAACCCCATGTGTGTATCTGGCAGATGGCCATCAAAGAATTACAGCATCTCATAGTTGCAAGAGACCACAGAGGACATCTAGTTCAACCCCTAAGGGAGCAAAAATCTCATTTACGAAATTCCCAGTGAGTAGTCATCTCCAGACTATCAATAATAAAAAAACAGCTCCTATTTTTAAAGGTCTTTACAGTTTTCAAAGCACATTCTCCTCTTTACTGCAAGGTAGGTAGTTCAGACACTCACTTCATGGAGGGGGAAAAAGATCCTCAAAGAGAGGAAGTGACTTCCCTGTGGTCACTGGACTAGAGCATTTCAGAGCCAATGTCAGTCGAGGTCACCTGACTTTAAGTTCCTGGCTCTGTCCACTGCACCTACAGCTGACTTCATCAACTCTGTCCTGGATACATTCTCCTGTTTCCATAGTTACTTTCATCTCCCTACACATTTGGAATAAGTGCAAAGTTTCTTTTTTTTTCTTTTTCTCCATTTTTTGTTGTTGTTGTTGTTTTTGTCTAGACAGTTTCTCAATGTTGAAAGGGATCTCAGAGTCCATATTGTTCAACCCAGAAGGGAGATCTCCTGGGCAGTTAGGTGACCCAGTGAATTGAGTGTCAGGTCTGTAGTAGGAAGAACTCCTTATATTCAAATCCAGCCTCAGACACTTACTGGTTGTATGATCCTGGGCAAGTCACTTAACCCTGTGTGCTTCAGTTTCCTGATATGTCAAATGAGCTGAAGATGAAAATGCAAACCACATCTTTGCCAAGAAAACCCCAAATAGGGTCATGAAAAGTCAGGCATGACTGAATAACAGTTACTAAAAGATCTCTGACAAATAGTCATCCAGTCTGAAGAACTGCAGTGAAAGGAGAACCTGTCATTTCCTGAGGCGAGGATTTCATTTTGGGACAGTCCTACTGGTTTCAGAATGTTAGGTTGTTGTTGTTTTTTCTTACATACAGAAAAAACCTCACCTCTCCACAATGTGTACCCACCACTGGGACCAAGATAAACAAATCAGATCCCTCCTGCACATGACAATACTTCACCTACTTGGAGTCTGCCACCACATTCCACCTAATTCTTCCTTCTCTGGGATAAATATATTCAGTTCCTCTTACTAGCTCTTGCATTACAGGGTCTCCAGTCCTCTCACCAGTCTGATTACCCTCCTCCAGACCTAAGAATATCCTCCCTAAATGGTGGAGCACAGGACAGGATACCAAGGTCCCAGTGTGGGGTGATCAGGAAAAAGAGGGTAGAACTGTCATTTTCCTCATTCTGGGCACAGTGTGTCTATTGGGCAGTACAGTGGATAGAGCTCTGGACATGGAGTCAGTAAGGTCTAAATTCAGATTTGGCCTCAGACACCCAAGAGCTGTGTGACCTCAGGCAAAACACTTCACTTCTGTTTCCCACTGATTCCTCTAAAATGGGGATACAGAGAGCACTTGTCAGTGGTTCTCAACCTTCCTAATGCAGCTACCTTTTAATACTCGTATGTGGGAATATCTGCATGTGGGCAGACCCACCTGGAGACAGATAGAGGAACGGTGTCTTGGTTCCTAAGACCATCAGAAATATGTGTTTTCCCATGGTCTTAGGCAACCCCTGTGACCCCTGTGAAAGGGTCATTAGACCCCAAAGGGGTCATGACCCACAGGTTGAGAACCACTGACTCCTACCTCAAAGGATTGTAGTGAGGATTAAATGAAATACTGTTTGTAAGTAATTCACAGACTTTCAAGCACTGAATTGTTGTTATTCTTAGGTCATTTTTTCAGTCACATTCAATTCTTTGTGACCCCATTTGGGGTTTTCTTGCCAAAGATACTAGAGTGATCTTCCAATTCCTTCTCCTTCTCATTTTACAGATGAGGAAACTGAGGAAAACAGGGTTAAGTGACCTGCCTAAGGTCAAACAACTAGCAAGTGTCTGAGACTGAATTTGAACTCAGGACTTCCTGACTCCAGAGTCAGCACCCAGTTGCCCCAAAGTACTCAGTAAATATCACTTTCTTTTATGTAATCTAATGCCATGCTATCTTTTTTAGCTGTCACATCATACTGTTGGCTAATGTTTGTTTGACCAACAACTGACTTCCACAAATAGCTGGTTGACCAGTGATTAGAGTCCTGGACCTGGGATCAGGAAGACCTCCATTCACATCCAGCCTCAGAAATTTAGTAGCTGTGTGACCCTGGGCAAGTCACCTAACCTCTCTATTTCTCAGGATCCTCATGTCTAAAATGGGGAGATAAAAATAGTACCTTCCTCCCCCAGCTTGCTGTGAGAATAAAATGTCATATTTGCAAGGTACTTCCCAAACTCTACTCCATAAATGCTGACTTGTTGTCATTATTACATGGATGTTGAAGTAAGGAAGGTAAATCTGGGAGGTGAGACTGGCTATCAGTCAATTCAATTAATCAGACATTCACTAAATTTATTTTTTTTTATATTTTTTTTTTTTTGCTTTTTTGGGAGGGCAGTTGGGGTTAAGTGACTTGCCCAAGGTCACACGGCTAGTTTTTTGTGTTAAGTGTCTGAGGCCGGATTTGAACTCAGGTACTCCTGACTCCAGGGCTGGTGCTCTGTTCACTGCGCCACCTAGCCACCCCCACTAAATTTATTAAATAAGATAACATATAAAGCATTTGCAAGAGCTGAGTGTTGGAGGAGATGCAAAATTGCCAGCTATTACAAAGGCACAATTCCTGCCCCTACATAATTCATGATCTAGTAGAAAGACACAGAGCACAGGTAAATTACAATAATGCAAACTAATGTGTGACACGTGCATATGTCTAACTAAAATCCTATTCTAAGGCCTTCTCAGGGGACCAAGGAAAATCTGGATTCCTACCGGTGAACTGTAAATCCTAAAAAGGACTCAAGTATTGACCCAATGATGGACCATTTTAGGAGCATCTGGTAAGGTAAGTGCAGAGAAGCTTATTCCTAGAAGACTGCTCATTAGGGAGTGACGATGTATTTGTTTGTTTGTTTGTTTGAACCAAAGGAATTAATAAAGACTATTATCTAAGATATAGATAGATAGATTAGATAGATAGATAGATAGATAGATAGATAGATAGATAGATAGATAGATAGATGATAGATGGATGGATAAATAGGTAGATAGATGATATATATAATAGGTAGATAGATGATAGATAGATAGATGGATAGATAAATAGATAGATAGATAGATAGATAGATAGATAGATAGATAGATAGATAGATAGATAGATAGATATTGCATTATGCAGTGGTGGGGAAATCAGAGAAAGCATCATACGGGAAGAAGAGGGAGTTGAGATTTAAAGGATGGGTAATCAGAGTGCCAGGTTTGCTATCAGGAAAACCTGAGTTAAAATTTGACCTCAGCTACTAATTTGCAACCCTGGGTAAGTCACTTAATCCTGTTTACCTCAGTTTCTCATCTGTAAAATAAGCTGGAAGATGTAACCCTCTCCAGTATCTTTGCCCAAAAAACCCCAAATGGGGTCATGGACAGTCAGACATAGCTAAAACAATGAAACAGCGAGGATTTCCAAAGAGAGGGGTCAAAATGAAGAAGACCTTGGG
The DNA here is from genome assembly GCA_028646575.1 of Pseudocheirus occidentalis. NCBI lineage: Eukaryota > Metazoa > Chordata > Mammalia > Diprotodontia > Pseudocheiridae > Pseudocheirus > Pseudocheirus occidentalis. The sequence goes on along the minus strand of CM053594.1, from coordinate 70,370,083 downwards.
GGCAGAAGGCACAAGGTATGAATGGGTGTGGACTAGTCCAGTTTGGTGAGTAGGTAGAATAGCAGAGGGAAATAGTATGAGAAGAGGCACTAAAGGTAAATTGATGCCAATCTCCAGAGGACCTAAAACTCCTCTGCTTTGGAAAGTCAACACAATATCAAGTAATCTTGATCAAGTATCAAGTAATACAACAATAACTCCCTTTTCTAGAGTTCTTTAGGATGCATTATACCTTCCCTCCACAGACAATCTTGGAAGAGAGAGAAGCAGTTCAAGTATTAATATCCCCATGTTTAAAATGGGAAAACATATGCCTAGCATAGTTGTATCATGCTCGCATTCATGAAGCTCTAAAGGGGTCTAGCCAAACATAACTATTAGGTAACCCCCCAAATTCCATGCCCCATCTGCTTTCTCCATTTCCATGCCTTAAATGTGTGGCCTCCTCAACTCTATCTCTCGAAAACTTTGCCTTCTTTCAAGCCTTAGATCAGGTGCTGTCTCCTCTGGGAAACCTTCCCTGATCCCTTCCCCATAATTATCTATGCTCATGCTACATCCCTCTAGTAAAATATGAGTTTCTCACAGGCAGATACTATTACATGTCTGTCTTTGGAGATTTGGGGGTCTGGAGCAATGCTTTGCACATAGCAAAATCTGAACAGCAAAAGTTTGTTGGCTAGAATGGAATTATCTCAGCAACCTATGAAGGATGGTTTGGAGTACGGAGAGAAGATGACTCATTAGGTGGCTGCTGCAGTGATCCAGAAAGCTAGTGACAATGGCCAACCTTATGGTAGTGGGAATGAAGAGGAAAGGGTGGATTGGAGAGATTTCAGCAATGCAATCAGCAGGGCTTGGTAACTGATGAGACGTGAGGGTGAGGGAAGAGTCCAAGATGCCTCCAAAGCTTCAAATGTGGAAGGCAGAATGAATTAGAAAGGGTGAAGTCAGGAGACAAGCAGCTTCAGGGGAAAAAATAATAAGTTCAGTTTTGGACTTGTTGAGTTGGAGAGGCCAGCAGGATCATCCAGGTGGAGATGTTCTAGAGCAGTGGTTCTCAACCTTCCTAATGCTACAACCCTTTAATATAGTTCCTCATGTTGTGGTGACCCCCAACCATAAAATTATCTTTGTTGCTACTTCATAACTGTAATTTTGCTCCTATTATGAATCGTAATGTAAATATCTGATATGCAGATGTATTTTCATTATTACAAATTGAACATAACCCACAGGTTGAGAACCACTATCCTACACGCAGCTGACCTTCTGAGCCCTCTAGAAGTCTGGAGTTTCAGCAGAACTTCCACACCTGCTGTTTCAACAAGTCAAACTTGGCTCACTCCCTCTGTCTCAGTTTATTATTGATTTCTCTTTACACCAATGTGGCACCTGAGTAATTGAAATGAGATCTCAGCCTCAGTTAGGATTCATATCCTGAGCCAGTGGGGAAAAAGAATCCTCATCTCCAGAGAATTTTTTCATGCTCGGGCAGTGTAGGATTGAGTTATCTGAATCTGGGCATCTCAATTAAAAGTAAATGATTCCTGTTTCTTTATGCATGGGTTCTCATGTTAACTAATTTATGACATACATGTATGTGATGCTTACATGTTTCAGTATACACAGATTTATTTATATATGTGTGTACATATGAATATAATGTGGAATAATTCCAAGTCATTTTTCAGTCATATCAGACTCTCTATGGTCTCATTTAGGGTATTCTTGACAAAGATATGGGAATGGTTTGCCATTTTCTTCCCAAGCTCCCCATGATATTGAATATTGGCACAGATATTGGAGTGGTTTGCCATTTCTTTCTCCAGCTCATTTTATAGATGAGGAGACTGAGATAAACAGGGTTAAGTGACTTGCCCAGGGTCACACAGATAGTGTCTGAGAGTGAATTTTAACTCAGGAAAAGGAGTCTTTCTTATTCCAGACCTGATACTCTATCCATTCCAGCTACTATCCAATAATTCAACCCCTCTCAAATAGAGCAATTTAAGGTTTACAAAGTAGTTTTCTGTAAACTAGCCTGTGAGGTCATTAGTAGTACATTAATACCATCTTATAAAAATGTTCATGTGAAACAAAAGAATTTTAGATCTGGAACTAGAAAGGACTTCAAAGGACGTCAACTCTTTCTCATTTTAGACATGAGAAAACTGAGGCCCACAAAGTTTAACTAACTTGTGTAAGGTCATGATGGGCAACTAGGTGGTACAGTGGATAGAGTGCCAGATGTAGAGTCAGAAAGACTCGTCTTCCTGAGTTCAAATCTGGCCTTAGATACTTACTATTTGTGTGACCCTGGGCAAGTCACATAACCCTGTTTGCCTCAGTTTCTTCATCTATAAAATGAGCTGGAGAAGGAAATGGCAAACCACTCCAATGTCTGTGCCCCCCAAAAAAATCCTGAATGGAGTCATAAAGAGTTGGACTCGACATGAATAAAAACAAAGGTCATACTAGTAATAATTGTCACAGTCTGAATTTGAACTCAAGGCTTCTAATCCCAGAAAATGATTTTTTTTCCACTCTAATAGGTGAAGAGACTTATTCCAAGTTACATGGCTAGTCAATATTCTAGGCAAGACTTGAATGTAGACCTCCTGACTCCAAGTCTAGTGCATATGTGCATGTTTTTTCATAGTATGCTACCTCATAAGAATAACGAATATTCATAAAGAATTAATGTTTGCTTATTTATTTACTTGGAGAAGGAAGGAGAAGACTTATTTTGTTTTAATTTTGTTTTTCCCATTGTGAAAGAGAATTCCTGGTGTTAAAAATCATTCCACATGTACAGATGAATTCACCTGTAAATTCTAGTCATGAAGAACTTTGCTTGTCAGGTATGATCCAGAGGGGAATCCTGCTAATGTCTAGGTTGGACTAGATACCCTGCCCCCCATATGCTTTTATAATCAAGCAAAACAGGTGATCTAAAATCCATTTCCCTCTCTCCTGGACAATTTTGTCCAACTTCATGCTAACTTTGGATGCCAGAAGCCAACCCAACTGGCCAGCCACTCACACAACCTCCTCTTCCCCCTCTTCTTCTTCATTCCTCCTCTTCTTCTTCCTTTTCCCCCTACTCCTCCTCTTCCTCCTCCTCCTCCCACAATTAGTACAAACACAAATTGGTCTCAGTGAAATGTGTAGCTTCTGGCCTTACTATCAACCAAATATTGGAAAGAGCCACTGACCCAGGCTGTGACTTTCACAAGTAATGAACAAGCAACCCTGTGATTAATCAGCCAGAAAGGGGGGGGGGGGGAAAGAATGACTCCTTGACTAAGGAAGACAAGACCCCTTCAACTTGTCCCTCCCCTCATCACTGCTCCTGGGATTCTAGGCATGCCAACTTACAGGTTATTGGCAGAGAATTTGCCTTTGGAGTTAGAATATGTGGGTTGAGACCTTCTCTCTACAACAGTCTGTGATCTTGGTTCCTTCATGTCTTTGTCTCAGCTTCCTCACCTGCTAAATGAACATAATAAATTATATTCATTCCCTCATGTTGTTGGGAGAATCAAATGAGATAATGTATGTAAAACAATTTGTAAACATTCAAATGCCATAGAAAAATGTCAGCTATTGTGTATTCAAGTCTTTCAACAAGTATTGAATAAAAATCTACTGCCTGAGATCCCACTGATAAGCAAGGCAAACTCCAAAGGAAGGGCCAAATACACCAAAACCTTTATCACAGCATTTCTGGCGATAGCAGAAGATTGCAAAGGAAGTAGGGAGCCATTGATTAAGGAATATCAAAATAAATTACAGGCTATTCCTGAGCTATTAAAAATTGTGGTGATTCCAGAGAGGCATGAGAAGACTTCTGAAATTACTACAATTCAAAGTGAAGTCGGTCAATGTAGAAAAAACAACATGCACAATGACCATAGCGATGGAAATGGAAAAAAAAACCACAGCATAATAATAGGAACTAAATGGTGCCAGATTCTATTGATCAAACTTGGTACCAACCAAAGGAGAGAGGAGCACTGAACTTGAGGTTAGAATAGGGTAAGAATTGAAGCCTTATCTCTGTTACTCCCTGTGGGTCTAGTCCCTTCACTCTCTTCCTTTTGTGCAGAGATAGGAGACCATGGGCATGGAACACTGAATAATGTTGGATTTAGCTGAAGTGTTGGTTGGTGTTTTTGCACTTTTTTTTTTATTCTTTGTCATTAAAGATGACTGTCTGAAAGGAGAGAGAAATATATTGGGAAATATATGCAATTTAAAAACAAACACTTTTTTAAGTCAATTCGGTACAAAGGACTGTTTGAGGTATTAAAGAAGATATAAAGTTTAAAGGACATCCTCCTTCCAAAGGTCAGGGAGTTTGTATTACCTAACTTTTGCCAGAACAGGGCTCTGAATTTAGAGTAGGTACTTTTAATAAATGTTTGTTGAGTTGAATTGAATTGCTTGTATTGTGAGGTAAGGGCCTTGAATGGCATCCAGATTTCAAAACCTTGGAGCTGATGTGGTTACTCAGCTGGAAAAACAAGATCTGAAGACATGGTGATGAATACCATAGCAGCTACTTGGGTTTTTTTGTTGATATCTGCTACCTTGGTCCCAGGCATCTGAGATGGGCTTGTCCCCCAAGACATCTCAGTCAGGACAGAAATATTCATTCCACTTTCTGGTCCTATATTCAACTACCTGACATTGTTTCAGTTTTGCCACAGAGTCTTGAAATTGATGCATTGGTCTTTAACTGCATTGTCATAACACTAATTAATGTCAAGTTGGCACATACCTAACTTAGGCTCCATTAAGAGAATCATAATAACCAAGAAAAATGAACTAACAGTCCCACTAACCTGGGTAGATCTCATCTGGGGTATTTTGTTCAGTTCTGGGTATCATGTTTTTTAGAAGGACATGAACAAGATGGAGATTATGCAGAAGGAAATGGCCAGCAGGGTCAAGGGCTGCATGAAGATTGGGGCAGTGGATTTGGATTCAGAAGAACTGTGTTCAAATCTCAAAACTTTCATTTAACTACCTCTGTGACTTTGAGCAGATCTGTGATCTTTGTGGCTTCTCTGGGTCTCAGTTTCTTCACCTGTAAAAGAAGAGGGATAGACCATATGATTCCAAACATCCCCTTCCTCTCTGAATCTATGTACTGTGTTTAACTGGGAGAAGAAAAGAATCAGGAAGGACATGAAAGTGATCTTCAAATATTTGAAGGGCAGATATATGGAAGAGGGATTAGACCAGTGGTTCTCAACCTTCCTAATTCTGCGACCTTTAATACATACAGTTCCTCATGTTGTGGTGACCCCCAACCATAAAATTACTTTTGTTGCTACTTCATAACTGTAATTTTACTACTGTTATAAATCATAATGTAAATCTCTGATATGCAGGATGTACTTTCATCGTTACAAACTGAACATAACCCACAGGTTGAGAACTGCTGGATTAGACTCATTCTGCTTGGCCCCCAGAGATTCTATGACCCCTTAATTCTGTGATTTAGCTTACAGCCTACTAAAATACTTCAGCTAGCCAGTGCCCTAAGTGCTGATTCATGGAAGAAGTCTAGTTTTCATACTCATTGGAAAATTGAATGTTTGGGCAAGTCTGCTGATCCAAATGTGCCTACGTAGAGACACAAGGGATTTTGATTTTGCTAGAGCTGGTCACCATACCTGGATGGGGTAAAGGACTGGCAGGGAGCATCATGCTCATGGTACCTGGCTCCATATTAATTTCACTGGCTGATGCATTTCAAAGTCCCCTTCAAAATCTCAACAATTTGAAATATCCATGGTGTCATTACTTGGGCACTATGGGTAGTGATCATAGAGGTCACAACCTCTTCACATCTTGCCAGATAAATATTTCATGCAGGGTGGAGCTAATCAGCAAATTAACAAGTATTCATTAAGTACTTGTTATGTGCCAGGCACTGTGCTTAGGGCAAGAGATACAAAAAGAAGCCAAAAACTGTTCCTGCTCTTTCATGGAGCTAACAGTCTAAGAAAGGAGGGAAGGGTGAGGGGAGGAGATGCCATATGGCAACTCTACGATAGATGAAAAGACAGATGACAAATATGTATGTAAACATATATGTGTATATATACATCCACCGATGCATGTATATGCACACATACATGAGTATGTGTGTACATGTGTGTTGTGTGCATGTGTGTGTATATACCCTATGCACACCCCCACATATATGTATATGCATAATTAAAGTATTAATTCCAAAGGAAAGACACAAAAATTGAAGTGAATGGAGAAAGGCTTGCAGAAAATGAAATTTTAGCTGGGACTTGAACTAGAAAGGGGAGAAAAAAAGAATACAGATCAAAGAAATGTAGATTTGGAATCAGAGGACTATGCTCAAAACCCAGCTTTACCATTTATTACCTGTGCATTT
>CM053594.1:70327708-70348195 GCA_028646575.1 Pseudocheirus occidentalis | reverse complement strand
CAGCAGTATTCAAATTGTTTCTTCTTGGCTGCTTGTAATATTTTCTCCTTGATCTGGGAACTCTGAAACCTGGCTATACTATTCCTAGGAGTTTTCTTTTTTAGGATCTTTTTCAACAGGTAATTGGTGAATTCTTTCAAGTTCTACTTTGCCCTCTGGTTCTAAAATATCAGGGCAATTTTCCTTGAAAATTTCTTGAAGGATGATTTCTAGGTTCTTTTTCTTTTTTTGATCATGGGTTTTAGGCAGTACAATAATTTTTAAATTGTCTCTCCTCATTCTATTTTCCAGATCAGTGGTTTTTTCAAGGAGATATTTCACATTGCCTTCTATTTTTTCATTTGTTTGGATATGTTTAATAATATCTTGATTTCTCATAAAGTCTTTTGCTTCCATTTACTCCCCTCTAATTCTGAAGGAATTACTCTCTTCAGTGAGCTTTTGAGATTTTTTTCCATCTGGCAAATTTGACTTTTTAAGGCATTCTTCTCCTCATTGGCTTTTTGGGCCTCCCTTGCCATTTGAGTTAACCTATTTTTAAGGTGTTTATTTTCTTCAGTCAGGTTGTTGACTCTACTTTCATGATTTCCTTGCATCATTCTCATTTCTCTTCCCAATCTTTCCTCTACTTCTCTTATTTGGTTTTCAAAATCCTTCTTAAGCTAATCTATGGCTTGTAACCACTTTACATTTTTCTTGGAAGCTTTTGGTGTGGGAGTTCTGACTGTATTGTCTTCCTCCTGTTCCATGCTTTGATCCTTTTTGTCCCCCAAAAAAGTAATCTAAAGTTGGATGGCTGTGCTTTTTTGTTTCCTTTGCCTGCTCGTGTTTCCAGTCAATAAACCTGACTTTTGAGCTCTTTGTGACAGAAGAACTATGCTTTCAAAAGGAAGAGCTTTGTCCCAAATCACTAGGATTTTTGCAGCTCCCAGAGCTTTTAGGAGGCCGCTGTGTCTGCAGCCCCCACCAGCTTTGACTCACTGGTCACACACCTCAGGACCACCACCTAAGACCAATCCCGATCCAGGCAGGTTAAGGCAAGAGCACTTAGCCTCTGAATGGTCACTTGACACAGCTACTGGTGATCCACTCTCTCAAATGCTCCATCTGTGGCTTGTCCTGGCTGTCCTGGGGCTACAGCCACAGTTTCAGGCCAGGATGGGGTAGGCTCCCAACATGCTGCGTGCTGGGCTGCCTTCAGTGGGAGCCTTGTTTCTCTGTCATTTTGTGGATTCTGTAGCTCTAAAATTTGTTTAGAGCCAAATTTCATAGGTATTTAAGGTGGTTATGGGTGGTGGGGAGCTCCTGGAGTTCTCCTGCTTCTATGTTGCCATCTTGACTCCACACCCCACCCAAGGATTGAGTGATTATAAGCATGGATTAATTGAATTAGGATATTTCAAAATTGTGAACTCATAGAATCAGAGTTTCTCAGAATGGTGGATTACCAGAGTTGCCATAAACAACAATGAACATATATTAAGGGCATAGTATAAGCCCAGACCTGTGCTCTGAGCTGCAGGGAAGATAAATATAAAATTAAAAAAAACTCAGTGCCTGCCGTCAAGTAACTAAACCTCATTTAAGGAAATAAGACATCTAATTTTTTTTTAGGAAGGCTCACAAAAAAAGTGGTAAGAAGAGTAATATTAATAACTGATATTTACATAACTATGGTTTAAAAAGAAATTCACACAGAATCACAGTGTTATATATTTAGAATTATATTCAGAAGTAGAAGGGAGCTCAGAAGTCATCTAATTAGACTGAGAAATGAAAAAGAAATTTCCCTTGAACCATTCATATTGAAGTCCTTTCTGTCCACCCCCACATGCATTTGTCATATAATGTTGTGTGTTATAATTATCACTCTGTGTTATAATTATCCCTCAACCAGACAGTAAGAACTATAAAGGAGGAACCTATACCTTGTCTGAGCTTTGTATCAGCTTCCCTGTTCTATCACAGCACTCTGCACATAATAGGAACTTTATAAACATTTGTCACTGTTTCCAAGTATCTACCGACTGGTCATCCAGCCACTGACAAGCTCCAGAGACTAACAAGAAACTCACTACTGCAAAAGAGAATGCATTCCATTTTCAATTCAATTCAATACAACCAATTCAATGCAATTTGATACAATTTATTTTATTTTTATTAATCTATTTTAAATTTAAGTATTAAAATGTAAATACAAAATAGGAAAACAAACATCGTCATGTACACAGCAGAATATAAGAGAATATATAAATATATACAAATATACAAAATATACAACAACAAATTTCCATTTCAAGAAAGTCTAATAAATACCACCCATTGTGTTCTGAACTGTCCACTTTTTCTTTGCTTCCCTGTAAGTTTTCTTTTTTCTCTGGTGTGCACTTTATTTTTGCTTTTTTTTTTTTGGAGGGCAGTTGGGGTTAAGTGACTTGCCCAAGGTCACACGGCTAGTTTTGTGTTAAGTGTCTGAGGCCGGATTTGAACTCATGTCCTCCTGACTCCAGGGCCGGTGCTCTATTCACTGTGCCACCTAGCTGCCCCCTGATGTGCACTTTTTACTCCGTTCTTTTTTTCCCTCTTCCTCCTATCCCTCCCTCAAGAATTCTACAAGTAAGTGCAGCTATATGTGTGTACATATATGTATATATGTATGTGCATATGTATATATACACACATATATACACAAATACAAAAAGCATATATATGCATATGCACTTACATATACTTAGATAACTATAATCACACTCATATATAAACATACACATTCATATGCATCTATAGAATACTGTCCTATCCTCTTTCTCTCAGAATAGATAACATCTTCCTTCATAGGTTTGATACAATTTCAGTTCAATTCCAATATAATTCAATACAATGCAATGTTTATTCAATGATTACTGTATGTGTCCTCAGTGTCCTACTGGGCCCTCAGGTATTAAGGACTCAAAAACAAAAATGAAGTTCCTGTGCTCTCTAGGTTTTATACTATTGGTTGAATACAACGTGTGCACAGGAGAATGACACAAAGCTAAATGAGAAGGGAAAGAGCCCTAAAAATGGGGAAGATGAGGAAGGGAGTCATAGAAAGGCAGGAAATGAGGTGAAATCTGGTGGAAAATAAAGATAATGAAAATTAAAAGTCAAAAATGAGGAGCAGTTTCAATGAACGATGCAGGGGTAGGAATGGTGAAAATACATGAAGGTTGAGGACAGCATAACAAGAATATGGGAAATTCTCATCTAGTTTGGTCAGAACATAGAGTGTCTGAAGAAGAACAGCATGAAAGATGTCTGCAAAGGCAGCTTGGAGTCTCTTTCTTAATAGAGGGCCTTGAATACCATTCTAAAGGACTTTTATAGGATCATAGATGCAATAAAGAACCTTTTTGAATGGAGAATTGACATGGTCAGAACTGTGGCTTAGAAGGGCAATCTTCTAGCAACTGTAATGGATAAATTAGAGAGGGAAGAGACTGGAAACAGGGAGTCCAGTTGAAAATTTCTTGCAATAGTCCAGCCAATCAGTCGGTCTGTAAACCTTTATTAAGCAAAGACTATATGCTGGGTACTGTGCTAGATGCTGGAGATACAAGTCTAATGGGAGAGAGGAGCATTTAAATAACTATGTACAAACTAGAGACAGGATAAAGTGCAATCAATGAGTAGAGGAATGGCTGTAGCATTAAGGGTAGCTGGAAAGGTTTCTTGTGGAAGACAGGACTTGAAGGAAGGAGCTAGGGAAGTCAGGAAGCAAAGATAAAAAGGGGCACAGCATTGACAACAGCCACTAAAAATAGCCCTAGTCTAGAGTTGTTGGGGTTTTTTTGGTTTTGGTTTTGGTTCAAGAAACAGCAAGACCAGAAATCACAGAGTACATGAGGAGGAGAGAGAAATAAGGTGTAAGAACATCATAAAGGTAAGAGGGGGCCAGGTTGGGAGAGACTTTGAATGTCAAACAGAAGATTTTGTATTTGATCCTAGACATGAAAGGCAGTCACAGGAGTGTATTGAATGAAGGAGATGATATGGTCAGATCTGTGATTTATGAAGATTAATTTGATAGTTGAGTGGAGGATGGACTAGAGCTGGGAGAGTTCTGAGGCAGAGACCAACCCGAAGGCTGTTGTAAGAGTTCCAGACAAGAGATGATGAGGGTACTATACTAGGGTGGTTGCTGTGTGGATGGAGAAATATTTGTTGTTGTTGCTCAGCCATTCAGTCATGTCTGACTTTTTGTGTCCCGTACTGTCCACTGGGTTTTCTTGCCAAAGATACTAGAGTGGTTTGTCATTTTCTTCTCCAATGGATTAAGGCAAAGAGAGGTTAAAGTGACTTGTCCAGGGTCACATAGCTAATCTATGTCTGAGGCCAGACTTTAACTCAGTATGCTAGGCCCAGTGTTCTATCCACTAAGCTATCTAACTGTCCCTAGGAGAGAAATGGGATAGACAGATGGTCCAGTGGATAGAGTACCAGGCCTGGAATCAGGAAGACATCCTCCCAAATTAAAATCTGACCTCGGACATGTACTAGTTGTGACCCTGGACAAGTCACTTAACCCAGTTTGACTCAATTACCTCATCTGTAAAATGATCTGGAGAAGGAAATGTCAAACCACTCCAGTATCTTTGCCAAGTAAATTGGTAAAGGGGTCATAAAGAGCACACAACTGAACAACAACAGAGGAGAGAAATGGATAGATTCGTTTCAGAAATATTATAAAAATAAAATTGACAAGACTTGGTAATGGATGAGATATTGAGGGAAGGAGGAAAAAAAATCAAGGGGGGGCACTCAAGATTAATAATCCTGTGTGATTAAAAGGCCAATAGTGGCCTCAACAGAAATAGGAAAGTTTGGAAGAGATTCAGAATTAGGAGGAAAATTAATGAGCTCTATTCTGGACATGTTAGAATAGTCATAATTGTAAGGGATTTCTGCCTTATTCTGAGTGAGCATCTAACTTCTGTGCCTTTTTTCTCAGTATCTCCTCCCCATTTCCCTCACCACGTTTTTTCACTCCAAATTCTGCCTTCTAGGTATGAGCAGTACATGTCTAATCCTTCCTCCATTAGAAAACCCTTCAAGTAGATGAAAGTAACTATCCTGTCTCCTCTAACTCTTCTTTCCTTCAGGCTAAGAGGCTACAATTCCTTCTACCAATCCTCACAATCCAGGGCTTTCACCATCTTCTGTGCCCTGATCTGGATGCTTTCCTACTTGTCAATAGCCTCTCTAAGTGATACTCAGTCAGAACGGAACATCAGCCTCCCAAGGTGATCTCACCAGGGTAAATTACATTAGGAATAGCACTCCCTTCATTCTCAACACTATATTTGCCCCTTAATGCAGTGGAAAACCATATTAGTTTTTTGGATGTCCTATCACACTGTTGTCTCCTGTTGGACTGATAGATCATGGTTTCTAATGTCATTCACTAAGCTATTTGTCTTGTTCAGAAACCAGTGTGACATGATAAAAAAAAAAAGACACTCTATTAGGAGTCTGGGAGTCTGGAAGCCTGGGTTCAAATCTCAACTTTGCCAATGGCTCCCTGTGTGACCTTGGGCAAATCAGTTAGCATAGAGCCTGGCACATAATAGAGCCTAATAAATGCTTGTTGACTCTCTCTCCCTGAGCCTCAGTATCTTCTTTTGTTAATTAAGACATGCATGTAAAGGATTTCTAATGTGACTTCCAGCTATAGAATTCTATATCCTAAGGTTTCTTCCACCTCTAATATTCCCTAGCCATTTGACCCATAAGCTATTCCTTACTGAGCATTTAATTCACTTCTCCCCATAGAGTCAGAGACTTTCATTTATCCCTCAGAACTCTAATTTGTTCTTGCCTTGGGAATAATGGCAAAGAGTCCTTGAATTATAGGAGACTTCAGAACTGCATTGGATCTAGTCCAACCCACAAGTGAGCAGGAATTTCTTCAAAGGTAAGTAGGGGAATCAATGGATAGAATGCCAGGCCTAACATCAGGAAGACTCATCTTCCTGAGTTCAAATCTGGCCTCACACTTACTAGCTGTGTGTCCTGAGCAAGTCACCTAACCTAGTTTGGCTCAGTTTCCTCATCTGTAAAATGAGCCGGAGAAGGGAAAGGAAAATCACTCTGATATCTCTGCCAAGAAAGCTCCAAATGGGGTCACAGAGAGTCAGATACAACTGAAAACAACAATACAACCAGATACATAGCCATTGTAGTCTCTACCTAAAGACCTCCATCAATGAGGAACTGTTCTCCTTACCAAAATCAGCTAATTACATTTGAAAGCAGTTCTACTTGGCAGAGTTTCTTTTCTTCCTTACAAGAAACCTAAATTTACCTCTAGTCATTTTCAAGTCATATTCTTATACCTGGTCCCCACATATCTATCATTCAGGACTGAGCACATGCCTCATCTTCTCTAGGAAACCTTTCCTGCTCATATCATTGTGCCTTTGTTCATACTGTCTCTGTTCCCTGAAATGCTGTTCGTCACTTGCTTTACCTGTTGACTGCCTTCAAATCTCTTCCCAATAATTCTGAGGTTTCACCTAGACAGATCCATCAGATGAGCAAAATTGACTAAAAAAAAAGGCGGGGGGGGGGAGGGAAATTGCATATGTTGGAGGGGCTGTGGGAAAACAGGCATGCTAATTCACTGTTGATTACAATCATTCTGGAAAGTCATTTGAAATTAGTCTCCCAAGGTTATTAAAATGTGCAAACCCTGTCACCTAGCAGTTTTACAACTGGGCTTATACTTCAAAGAGAAAAAAGAAAGAAGAAAAGGAAAAAGCAAAAACAGTAATAGCAGTTTTTACTAGTAAAAAGTAGGTTAAAAACTGAAAATTAGTGGAATATCCTTTCATTTGGGGAATGCTTAAATGGTTACTATTGTGCTATAAGAAATTATGAAAAGGGTAGTTTTAGAGAAACTTGGGAGAACTTTTATGAGCTGATGCATAGGAAAGTGAATAGAACCAGAAGAACAATTCATATAGTAATAACATTTTAAAAGAAAAAATTTTGAGAGTTAAGAATTCCAATCAACTCAATGACTAACCATGATTCTAGAGGACTCATAATGAAACAATAGACCTTTAAACAGAGAGGTGAAGAACTCAGGTTTCCAAATAAGGCATACATATTTGAGGACATGGCCAATGCAGGATTTTTTTTCTAGTTTGACTCTGCATATTTGTTACAATTTTTAATGGGTAGGGGAGATGGGAAAAAGAAAATTAGCGGATTTGGTTCATTGAAAATAATAAAATTACATTTTTAAAAATCTCTTCCCCAAGACTATTTCCTTTTAAAACTCGGATCTCTCCAGAGAGGGCTGTAGAGGGGATTCTAAGTTAGGCACAAATTCAGCTAGATGACCGCAGAGAACCTTTCCAACTAAGAGAATTCTGTGTTGTATCCCACCTCACAGTGGTCTCCTATCTTCTGCACTCTTACAACTCTCACTACCTTCACCACTCATTAATTATGTTCTTTGTTACAATATCTCTCCTTGAACTTCTAATCAAATCTTTCATTGTTACTTAATTTTGAACATGTATACTTCTTCTCCCTGGTCCCCAGACCATGAACTGCCTCACTTAATGTCTCATTTTGCTCCAAACAATTCTCCACAATTTTCAGTTGCATATCACAGGTGGCTTTGTATTGGTAGAGGATTTCTAGGAATTAATTAAGCGTTCCCTATACCCATGAAACTGTAAGCTCAGCCCAAGGCAACATCCAGAACAAGGTCATTGATGGTCCAATGCCACTCTGCCCTGATCAGAACACATTGTGTTCTGTTCTGGGAATCACATTGGCGGAAAGACATTGACCAATAGATACAAACTTAGAAAAAGGCAGTCAGGATGGTCAGTGGCCCTATGAGAAAGGCTTGAAGGATCCCTAAAAGTTCAATTAAAATGTAGCCAAATTCATGAAGCCTTCCTTTGAAAACTCTTTAAAGTTGGAAATAATTAGTAGCTTCCTAAAAAGCATGGGCAAAGGAACAGAGTTCGAACCATAGCTCTATGACTTACTTTCTGTATGATGTGAGGAAAAATGGTTTCTCTCTCTCTGCCTTCTTGGAGGAGGTATTAGACATGTAAGGAAGTACCATCCTTTCCAGCTCTGAATCTTCTGATACTATAAATTCAGATTGGGAGATGGACTGGACTTGTGATTTCATTAGCATAGAGAACTCCCAGATGAGGAAAGACCCCCCCTACCAAAGCTGGTTACCACCTCTTGGAAACTTAAGAGTCTCAGAGAATTACCTAAATTGACGCCAGAGGTATCAAACATGTGACTCAGAATACTCCAAATTACTGAACCAGATTATAATGTAATTAGGAAATATTTAACAAAACAAATAAAAATAAAATGAATCACCTATTCATAAATAAAATAAAAATTGTCTATTGGCAATACTAGGTCTTAAAACTAAGTCAATATGCAGCCTGCAGGGATCTTTATATACAGTTTAGTGGCCCCTGTTTCTATTTGAGTAGGATATTTATTTCTGAGTTTGCCCCAGAGGTCTGAGACTTAAGTGAATTTCCTAGGAGGGGCCCATCTCCAGTCATCCTGATCCATATCTGGCTGCTGAACCCAGATGGCTCTGGAGAAGAAACTGAGGCTGGTGACTTTGCACAGCCCTGCCTCACTTAAATCCAATGTACTTATAAGTCATGGCATCACCTTGCAGATGTCATGGTCCTTGGAGAATAAGGGACTTGAGTCCAGACTCTGAGACTGGGTTGTTATCAACTATCCATGTTGCCTCTGAATCCTTTAAATGAAAAGGTTTCTCATTACTAACATCATCACCAAGGGAGGCATCATGGTTTAGTGCAGGCATTCTTAAGCTTTTCTATATAATGAACTCCCTTTGGAAGTGTGGTGAAAGCCTATGGGTCCCTCTCCAGAAAAAAAAAATAATTAAATACATAAAATAAAATACATAGAATTACAAAGGCAACCAATCATATTGAAATGCAGCTGTCCATATTTATATTTATTCAGATAGACAATGCAATAAAAAATATAAGGTCTATAGGGACAGGTCAGATAGATAAAAAGATAACAAGTTCCTGGACCCCAGATTAAGAATGAGTAGTGTAGAAACAAGGCCTGATTTATAGTCAGGAGACCAGGGTTCAAATCCCAGATCTGACATTTAACGGCTTTGTAATCCTGGGTTATATCCTATGTAATAGCTTTATTACTTGCACAACTCTCCTCAAAGGGCTATTGGGAGAGGACTGTTTTGCAAATTACTAAGTTCTATATAAAATTGATAGGAGACAGGGCTAGGGAACCTCCGGAGGAGAAAAATACCTCCACCAATAAAAGTCAGCACCTCCTCAACTTAACAGTCTCAGACATTTCTATAGAACAGGAAAGGTTAAGTGATTTGTCCAGGGTCATAGCCAGCTTGTGTCAAAATCAGAATTTTAACCTTGGGTCTTCCTGGGTCTTTCCTTTGAGGCCAAACTTCTATCTATTATTATAAGCTTGTTTGTGGGTATGAATGTATATGTATGTATGTATAAATGTATGTATATACATACATACACACATATGTATGTAATTTATAAATTATATATTATTATAACCTAATATTATTAATTATATTACTCCAATTACTTAGGTTTTACAGAAGCCTCACATCAGATCCTGGGCTTTGAAGGTCATCATGGGAGTGGGGGATGGGGAATTCCTGAGTGCCAGTGTTGGAGCTAGAGTGAGATGGCAGCTGCTATCAGCCTCAGCACTCTCCCAGTGACCCCATCCCACATCCCTCTAGAGCTGCCCTGATTCCACCCTGTAGACCCAGCCTTCCTGAACTCTTCACTCCTGCACACCTGCTCCAGCCCAGGCAACCCTTGGCTGACCTCAGGATAGGGGAATGTGCTGACTTTGGGGCTGCTGCTCAATGTTGCCTCAAAGTCAGAAGGAGTTCAATTTGGGTTTAAAGCAGGCTCTACTGGGGGTGATTTGGAGAGAGCCATGATCCCAGAGAAGACACTAAAAGCTCAGTTCTGCCCTTTTCCTTCACTTCAAGGGACCTATTCATAGGCAGAATATGAAAGTCTTCTATGTGGTGGATTATAACAGCTTTCAGGAACTCCTCCTCCCCACCCCCAAATCAATGAACACATAGTTAAAAAGGACCTTAGAGACTGTTTTTTTCAAACCTTTCATTTTTCCCATGGGGAAACTGAGGCCCAGACAGGCTAACAGCTTAGTGACTTGCCCAAGGTCAAAGATCTAGCTAAACTACAGGAATAGAATATATATTTCATGGCTTTCAGTGAAAGACTAGAAAACACTTTGGGACACAAAATAGAGAATGTCACACTGAAAAGGGCCCATAGTCTCAGAAAGTTAGAGCTGAAAAGGATTTAAGCGTATTAAGAGTAAGTAAATGTACAAGGGGGAAACTAATACTCAGAGATAGGTTATTTGCCCAAGGTCTCGAAGAAAGTCAGTGGTAGAGTAAGTGCTAAAACTCAGTCCCCTTGCCTCCCAGCTCCAGGATATTCCCGCAAATTATAAAATATGGTAACTGCCATCAAGTTGCTTATAATCTAGTTGGTGAAATAAAGAATAATAATGCAAAGTTGTTGAATTATTCACTGACACAAAGTATGATATGCTGAAAATAGCACAAAATCAAGTCAGAGAACCTAAGGACTGGGAGTTGGAGAATCAGAGGATTAGGAGTCAAGAATCTGAGTTTTAATACCCATTCCACTATTTATTCACTGTGTGATTTTGGTCAAGCCACTTAATCTGTATAGGGCTAGGTTTCCCTTTCTGTACTTAATCGCAAGGTGGTGCTCTTAATACTAGCCTGATTCTGTTCACCTTAAGATCCTGGCATTTTGGATTCCCACGCTCAACCTGATAGCTGTGCACTTGACTCAACGCCAGAGGAAGTATGGAGGAAGTGCCAAGCTCTCTGTGGCTCTCAGAGAAATAGTGACCTCTATTCCCTAACTTTAACTATGTATGGGGGATAATTACTCATCTCACCAACCAAGTTGACAACAAGTCAACAACTTATTAATCGCTTATTATGTGCCTGTCAGGTACTATGCTGAAGACGTGAGGATACATAGAAAAGTCAAAAACAAAACAGTCCTTGATCTCAAGGAGTTCATAGTCTAATGGAGAAGTTAACATGAAAATAATGATATATGAACATATATATGAATATATACATATATATGAGATTGATTGTAGATATCTCAGAAAAAAGGGGGCTAAGATTAAGATGTGTGGTGATTGTGGATTTGCTCAATCAAGATCTTAACTTAAGCTCCTATCCTACCTTCCTCCCTAAAGACTGTTGTACAACACCACACCCAGGACTCTAAAACAAGGCAGAGTCTAGTCTGCCACATTAAATACCAGACAAGTATGCTAGCTATATATAATTTATTTCTTCATAAACATGCACTCAACAAGAGAAATAAAATCATAATTTGGTTAAATAGTATTACATGACGGTATCCATAGTTTGAGGGTTTTAATAGAATTAGGACATGGAATTTGGAGTCTAGAAGATTTGGATTCAAATCCCACTTTAGATAATTATGAAGTATATAATGGTAGACAAATTACTTAAGAGTTAAAAAAAACTTTTAAAATAATGACAGATCGCATTTCCATAGCACTTTACAAATATTATCTCATTTTATCCTCAAAACAACCCAGAGTAGTAAATGCTATTATTATATCTATTTGATAGATGAAGAAATTGAGGCAGACAGAGGTTAAGTGACTTGCCCACAGTCACCCAGCTAAGAAATGTTCGAGGCTAGATTTGAATTTAGGAACTCCAGGCTCAGCAGTCTGTCTGCTTCTCCACTGTGTCACCTCTCTACACAAGAAGAGCAGGTCCTTGAGGTCAGGGATTGTCTCCTTTTGTTTAGATTTGTATCTCCAGGTCTTAGCACAGTTCTTGGAATTTGGTGCTGTTGTTGTTCAGTTATTTTCAGTCGTGTATGATTTTTTATAACCCCATTTAGGGTTTCCTTAGCAAAGACAATAGAATGGTTTGTCTTTTCCTTCTTTAGTTCATTTTACAGATGAGGAAACTGAGGCAAAGGGGTTAAGTGACTTGCCCACAGTCACACAGTTAAGAAATGTTCGAGGCTAGATTTGAACTTAGAAAGATGAGTTTTCCTAACTACAGACCTGGAGTCTATCGACTATGGCACCACCTGGCTGCCCTGCTTGGAACATAGTAAGTGCTTATTATGCTTATTGCCGCCCAAGCAGCCTGAAGAAAGATCTCCAAATACAAAGGAAAGACAATTCTAACAACAGAGAATTATTCTGTAGTCACAAGACATCACCAGAGACAACTGAATACAATGCTTACCTAAAACAAAGGAAATCAAGCTTTAGCCCCAAGATAATATATCCTACAAATCTGAGCTTAGTCATCAGTGATAGGAACAAAAGATACATATGTATGGTATTCCTAAAGAGCAAAGTAGGAGAGACATAAGTAGATTATTTAATTTAAGGTAGATAAAATACAATTATCCAGAAAACTAAGTAATAAGTTATTTCATGTTTATTGGTTATTGAGAGAGGGTTCTAGGTCACCTAGGGTAAGGCATCCAGAAGAAGGAAGTTATGGGTAGCTTCTCATGTTAATTAATTAGTCTTACTATGTGCTAAACTCAATAGTTTCTGTGCTGCTGAAGAACAAGGACTAGGTCAACATTTTCCAAAATTTTTGTACCCTGGGGAAAAGTCCCCTTTGTTCTTCCCAAAGTATGGCTCTACTTCCATCTATCAAAGTGGTTCTCAACCTTCCTAATGCTGGGACCGTTAGTACTCATATGTGGGCATATCTGCATGTGGGCAGAACCACCTGGAGACAGATAGAGGAGCAGGGTCTCGGTTCCTAAGACCATCAGAAATATGTATTTTTCAATGGTCTTAGGTGACCCCTGTGAAAGGGTGGTTGGGGTAACAACCCACAGTTTGAGAACTGTTGATCTATCCCCCTTTCCCTTTTTAGGCCTACCCCACATCTGTCCTTCTCTTCTCCCTGACCTGAAATTCCCCTTAAATGAATCATTCCTCTGGGTTAGACAATAGTCAAGAATCCTTTGAAAGATGCATTTGTGTGCTTTAGGAGTTGTAAGAATTCCCTATGGAAAGTGACTGGTCATCTCACGTTGCTTCCATGATGTTAGTACCAGACATTTTTATAGCCCTTCAAGATTTTCAAGACATCTTATCAAGCATATAGGGTTTAGTGTTAGAAAGGGCTCCTCATTTTAAAGAGGAAAATCGAGACCAAGCTAAGCGATGTGTGTAAGATCAAGTAAGTGGTCAGTGGCAGAACCAAGATCCAAACCTGGCTCCTCTGACACCACATCTAGTACTCTTTTCACTCTATACTGCATTTCCCCCATTTTAAAGATGAAGAAAATGAGTCTCAGAAACATTAATTTAATTACTCAGCTCATAAATGGCAAGAAATGAGATCTGAAACTGGGTCTGACTTCAAATTCAGTTCCCTTTTCACTAGAGCATGCTCGCATCTCCATTTTCATTTCTTCCCATTCTGTCCTCAGTCCTTCTTCCTCTAAAATATATTCTTCTTTATAAAATGGAAATCAATGGGGAAATGGAGTTTGAAAGGTAACATTTTCGTTTGGTGCCTACTTGATAGAAATACCATGTTCTGAGAGAGCTCTTCAAAGTAAGCTAAAAAAAAAAAATGCACATTTCAAGGCACTCGGTGAACATCCTCCCTCCCCTGGAAGAACTTCTTTAGACCAACACTGGGGAGTCCAAAGTCCAAGTAAAAAATAAATTAAAATTAAGTCCAAGGTGGAAACCTTTAGGAATGAAGGGATATTGTATCTCTATTTACTTGAATCACTTCCTGTAGAACAGAACAACTCATCATCTCCAATGCTAATGTCTCCATTTGTCTCCCAGGCAGCTCAAGGGAGGGCATTCCATTCAGTACAACTTAATGTAATTAAATACAAATGTATTAAGAGTTTACTGCATTTAAGACACTGCAAGAGACCCCAGATCACAAAAGTAGAAGTATATAAATCCTTGGCCTCAAAGAGTTTATATTTTACTGGAAGAAAACCCCTAAAAGCTGCACAGTCAAATGAATGCCATTGAAGAGTTGTATATTTGTTTTGTTCTGTTTTCATTTTTGTTTTTTCTGCTATATCTCAGCTAGACTGAATGGTGTAAAAAGCCTTCACTGAAGTCCAACAACTGTGTGCTGATGAGGAGGCAGTCTGCTGAACTTAGAAAAATCTGCCTTCAAGTAATAGGCAGTATTGTCATGGAGAAAAGACTTGTTTGTGTGTATTCCTGGACAGGAAAATTAGGAGTAATGGGGAAAGTTACAGGGAAGCTGATTTATCTCAATAGAAAGAACTTTGCAATTGCTATCAAAACTACAGGATTTCAGAGTTAGAAAGAATTCTCTGAATCATCTAGTTCTAACATATACTTGAAAAAAATCCCTTTTGCTACAGTATTCCTTTTAAAAAATACATTGGAATAAAACAAGCATTGCCATAATATAGTACAATAAAAAAGATGATTGTACACAAAATTGCAAATCCACTACGCACAACTTGCTATTCCTTTCAAACATGCAATATTATCATATAAATTTCTTTTTTTTCCTTCCCTCTCTTCCTTACCCTAGGGATGGCTACCATTAGACACAAATAGGTATATACTTACATAAATATATGTAGATATATATACATATATATGTGGGGGAGTACAGGGACCCCAAAAATCCCCTACCCAAGAAAAATTAAAAGTCAGAGGTATCTTGAGGAAGGACCGGGAACTTTTATTCTCTTCCCCTGCAGGAAGAGGGCAGTCCTTTCCCTGGTGAGGATCAAGGAGAGGAGGTATGTTAGAAAAGACAGAATAAGAATTTATACCCTAAGGCAGTCAAGCCTCCTCCCCCTGGCTGTCCCTTCTCCCATTGGCTGGGAGGTGGGCTCTCAGCCTTGGCACAAAAACTAACCCAATGGCAGATAACAAAGAAGTCCTCCACTATCTCCTCTTGGCAGAGAAGTGGGACAGGGAGCCAAGGCATCATCCATGTCCTTCTTTGGTAAATGCTAAGCAAGGGAGGGGAAAAGATCACAAGCAACAGTGGAGGTCAAACCTCCTGAAAAGATCAAATCTCCCTAAAAGGGCTTAATCACAAGGGTGGGGGTCTAAAACTCCTGAAAGGGGCCTAATGCTGATGACAACAAGGGAAGGGGGGAAGGGTCCTACATTGTGTAAACCCAGGATTCATGTCTGTCCTGTCTTAGAAAAGTCTATCTAGTTTCCAGATAGTTTCCCTTATTCTGAGGAGTCTTCACAGAGGGTGAAGAAAGTATACCTCACTCATATGTATGTGTGTATGTGTAAAATTATTCTATATAAACTTATGTTCATTAGTTCTTTCTCTGGATGCATATATGTGCTTTATAGTTAATTTGGATAACTGTATTAGATAAAATAACTTATTTATGCTCAATCATTCTTAAAATAATAACTGCTGTTACTGTATGTGTACAGTGTTCTTTTGGTTCTGCTCATTTCACTCTTCATTATTTCATGCAAGTCTTTCCATGTATTTCTAAAATCATTAAGCTCATCATTTCTTAGAGCAATAGTATTCCATCACAACCATATACCACAACTTGTTCAGTCTTTCCCCAACTGAAGGGCATTCCTGCAATTTCCCGGTTTTTTCCACCACAAATGGAACTGCTACAAACATTTTATAACATATTAGAATAGTGTTCCTAAAAAGTGATTCAACTGCTTGAAAACATCAACTGATGGAAAAAGGAAGAAAAGATGAAAGAAAAAATTATTAAATACCTACTATGTGACAAATACTGTGCTAAAAACTTCACAAATAGGAAGAAAAAAGAAAGGAAGGCAAAAAGAAAAAAAATCATTTATTAAACACCTCCTATAAGCCAAATGCTGTGCTAAGAACTTCACAAATATTTTTCAAAATATTTATTTTGTCAAATATTTTCCAATTTCATGTAAAATATTTTATTGCTAATTTTAATTAATATGTAAATATTTAATATTTTAATATTTAAATTTTAAATTTTAATATTTAGCAATATTTTAATCTTTAAAAGTTTGAATTCCAAGTTCTCCCCCTTTCTCTAATCTCTCCCCCCTCCTTGAGAAGGCAAGCACTACAATTATTATCTCATTTGATCCTAACAACCTTGAAAGGGAAGCATTATTAGGATTTATATTTTATAATTTTTTTTAAGTGAGGCAGACAGGGCTTAAGTGATTTGCTCAGGGTCACACAGCTAAGAAATATCTGAAGTATCTGATTCCAGAAAAATCATTCTATCCACTGTGCAACCTCGCTGCCTCAAGGAGTACCCAAAGCACCCCATTTAAGTTTGGGACAACTTTGTTTGTTAGGAAGTCACTCCTGACGTCATGGTTTTCACTCATAGCTCCTAGATCTTCCTGCTGAACAATTAGAGATGTCTAACAGCAGAAAATATTACCTTGAAAAATGAATAAATAGCTCTATTGCATTTCTTCTGATTTAAAAAATAGTTTTCTTTACCCAACCCTCTCCTCATGGATCATGCAGTGGCAATAAGAGATTACCTGATAATGAGCTCTCTATGACTGCAGATATTCAAACTGAGGCTGTTAGTGATCTTGTAGAAAGAATGTCACTGGGTAAGAGGAAGGGTGGGGTGAAAAAAATAGTGGAGGCACTTCCATGGACAGGGATTTCCATGCAGTTCCCAGACTGGCATCTCAGAGGGTCTAAATTCTTCACTTCCTTTATCTGGCTAAAAGTCTTAGCTTCCTCTATGGCCCATCCCCTTGTTTCCAAACTAGCATTTGTGATTTGTAAAAGACAAGGTGTCACTTCCCTCCTGGCTGGCCCACACAGGACCCATGCTTCTCACACCTACAGTCCTGAAGTGTTAAATCCAATTTTCTCTCCAACACCTCTTCAAGCCTGAGTCCAGGGGAGAAATTATCCAACAGCCAGCTTTGACCTTCAGGGCCAACCCTACACACAGCTGTAATGTTGAGGAGGTATATTCTTCCTCCACCTGACTGTCACTTTCTGAGATCCTTGTCCCCTTTGGGGGGAGGGGTACCTCTCCAGCTCATGCCACATTTCAGGACTCTATCTCATTCCCTCTATTCTCACTGATACTACCCTACACAAAATTCTCCTTTCTCCTTCCTGAATGACTACAAATACTCATAACGAATCCTCCCTCTTTCTTTCTCTCACCCTCCCCCTCTGATTCATACTGTGAGCACAGGATACCAGAATAATCTTCCTTCTGTACAAATCTGATCATGCCACATCTCTGCTCAAAAATCTTCATTGACTGATATTCTCTATGATCTCGCGGGTAAATTTCATTTTCTTCAGCCTGGCTTTCAAGTCTCTCCAAGACTCATCTCCATACTAGATTTCCAGTCTCATTTCACATGGCTCCCTTCCATGTTCCCAGGTCCAGAAACCAAGCCTTGAAGGTATTAAACCTGTCATACCTGACCTTGACCCCAACATAGTCATGTTACATCGGTCCTCTTTGAGAACAAGGGACAACAACCAACCTGGAACTTCCATCCATGGGTTCCACTCTCCTGATTAGTGAGTCCAACACTAAATCTAGGCCTAGACTCCATCTTGATGACTCCCAATCAGAGGGAAACTTACTATCTCTCAGAGCAGTCCATTCCATTTTTATATTGTCACTAGTTATCACACTGCTACATAAATACATTCTATTTTTCCTACCTCCCCTCCACTACCATTTACTCTTCCTGTTATAAAACCATGATCAAATGAATTCTTGAAAAGGTTGTGTCAGTCTGTTCCCCTATGACTACATTCACCATCTGAAAATTTTCTAAAACAAAATAAATCCTTCCCTGGACATACTTTCCTTATGTGTTGCTTCTCACCTTTATTAGGATGTAAACTCAAGTTCAGGTACTGTCTTCATTTTTGTGTTTTTATTGCCTATGGTCCTCACAGTGTTTGGCATGTGGAAAGTACTTAATGAATGTTTTTTCATTCAATCATTTATCCATTCTTTGCTTCTAGGATTCCTCATTATACAATTAATTCTCAACATCTCTTTATAGAAACAGAATCTACAAAATCTCTTCCCCCTATCTGCTTTTTCCTCTTAAATTATGCAGCAAACACCAAAGACACTTCTTAGAAACTTCACTTCTGGTAAGCAGGGGGGGGATGGGAATTAAAGATCAGTATCTGGAACTGGAACTCTAGTCCAAAGAGCCTCTCCCCAACCAGTTGGGAATCACACACCTAGAGTATTGTCAGCTGGCTGCTACTATTATGAGTCTCTTCAGACAGTTCTTACAAAGCTGTTTTTCACCCCTGCTGAGTTTTCTGCATGCTTCCTTAATTTTTTCACCACAACAGCATCAGCCTCTGCCTTCTGTATCCTAGCACCTAAATTTTCTTCCCCCCCCCTGTGGCTTAAATTAACACCTCCTGGAATGCAGTGGCTCATCTTTCACTTAAAATTTAGAAGCTCACCAAGTTTCTATTAAGAAATAAAGATTCCTTCCTTAAAATCATACCTAAGTCCTCAAATAGTTATATGATTTCTCTTTATTTTTAGTTGTACCCTCATGAATCATATAATAGCTATACTCAGATGAGCTAAGGGGCCAAAAAGCAGAGCTCACAGTTCTGCTTCTACATGGTCTTTAAAAAAAAAAAAGCTTTAATGAGCTCCAATTTTTATTGAGTTACTCTGGATCTTGTAACAAAATCTTTCTTTGAAAACATTTTTATTAACTTCTTATTTTTACAAATATTTATTATTTCTCTCTCCAACAAATTTATCCCCATGCTAGACAATATCGAGTACCAAAAATACCAAATAAATAATAAATACCAAAAATAATAAAACAACAAAAAATACCAAATACAAATACCAAAATAAACCAAAAAAAAATAACACTGATCAGTACAAATTCTTGCATTTGGTACCATGGTTCATTTTCAGTCCTCTGTGCTTGTGGTTTATAATTACATTAATGAGAGTTCTGAAATATTTCAAACTTGGTTTATCTATAATGTTGTCATTGTGTAGATTATTCTCCTAGTTTTCATTTCCCTCTGCATCAGACCATAAAGGTCTTCCTAGTTTCACCTAAAACTGTTCATTTCATCATTTCTTATGACATAATAGTCCATTGTATCCATATATCACAAATTGCTTAACCATTCTCCAATAGTGGGTGCACTGATAGTTTCAAGGTTGGATTTACTACTAAGAGCTGCTATGCATCTTTTTGTACATATGGGTTCTTTTCCTCTTCTATTGATGTCTTTGGCATGTAGGTCTAGTAGTAGATAGTTGGGTTAAAAGCTAGGAAGTGTTCAGTCACTTTGGGAGCACTTTTCCAAATTGCTTTGCAGAATAGTTAAACCAATTTATAGCCTCACCAAAAATGTTTCAAAGTGATGATTTTCCTGCAACCCTCCAATATTTGTCATTTTTCTTCCTTTATTATGTTTGCCAATCTGGTGAGTATAGAACCTCAGTGTTGTTTTAATTGAATATCTCTAATTATTAGTGATTTGGAGAGGTTATCCTCCCCCCATGGTTCTTAGTAGTTTGAATTTCTTTCCTTAAAAACTGCTTAAATGTATCCCTTGATGGTTTATCCATTGGCGAATGGCTCTTATTCTTATAAAATTGAATCACTTCCTTATATATTTCAGATGTGCCTTTTACTAGAGAAACACTGCAAATATTTTTTCTCAGTTACCTGTTTCCCTTCTCATTTCAACTATATCATATTGTATAAAATCTTGTATATTTTATATGACCAAAATCATTAATTTTATATGATATGATTTTTTTATCACTTTGTTTAGTCATGAACTAGTCCTAGTCCTGTCCATAAATCTGCCAGGTAATTTTTTCCTTGCTCCTCTGATTTACTTAAAACTCGAATTTGCAGGTCTGCCATGTATCCATTTGAAATGCATCTTTTTATGCAGTGTGAGAATTTGATCTGTACTTAATTTCTGCCAGATTATTTTCCAATTTTTCCAGAAGTTTTTGGCAAATATTGGGTTCCAAACCTAATAATTGGGGTTTTTAGGTTTGCTAAAAAACCATACTACTGTTACTCTTTTTTCCCATGATATATTTTGTATTTGTTTTCTTGTTTACATCATTCATTTTCATGACATTTTTGAATTACAAATTTTTTCCCTGTCTTTCCCCTGCCCCAACCCTGAAACAGCAATCCCATTGTAAAGTCCCTCCCCTGCTCTGCTCTCTTACTTTCTGGTAAGGCAGGGAGGGTCTCCCTACCCCAGCCCCTGTATATCTTAATTCCTAGTTGCAGGTATTGCAGAGCTTTAAGTTCTAGATTCTTTCTATT
>CM053594.1:70311577-70327208 GCA_028646575.1 Pseudocheirus occidentalis | reverse complement strand
ACCCAACGTTATCTAATTTGATTCTTACAACAGCCCTTGGAGGTAGGTGCTATCTTTATCCCTCTTTTACAGTTGAGGAAACTGAGGCAAAAGAATTAGATTTGCCCAGGCTCAGCTAGAAAATATCTAAGGTGAAATTTGCCCACAGGTTGTCTTGATTCTAGGTCCAACTATCTGAAATGGTATCTAGAAAACCAGTCCAACCAGCTCAAACCAAGTCAAACTCATTAAAACTAGTCCAAAGCAATTCAAACCCATTTAAACTTATTCAAACCAGTTCAAATTTGTCGAAGTCAGTTCAAACCATTTAAAACCAGGCTAAAATGATTAAATCTTTTAAAACTCATCAAAAACAGTTCAAACTAGTCAAAACAGGTTTAAAACAGTTGAAACGAGCCACAATCATTTCAAATCGTCTAAAACCAGTTAAATGTATCAAAACAGGTTTAAATTAGTTCAGACTGGTCCAAACACACTTAAACTAGTTCAAACCAGTCAAAACCAACTGGTTGAAATTTGTTCAAGTTAGCTTACATGGCGCAAAACAAATTCAAACCAATTCAGTCAGAAACCCATTCAGGGAATGATTAGGAAATACCTTAACTGGTTTGACTTTGTATTGTCTGACTTCAAGACCAGCAGGGTTCTTCTGTCCCTTATAAAATTGAGTAAAGACGAATGGATTGTCGGAAATTTAGATGTGACAGTGGAGTACAAAACAAAAGGAATCAATTTTCAAAAAGTTTTCTGAATGGAGGACACTAAGAAATGATCCTTAAAACTTTTACAACTTCTGTCTGTAATTAACCACAAGAGAAATTCTAGGTCCATGAGCCGCTTTCCACTATGGCCTTGCTACCCCTACCCCAGATGTGGGTTTTTCAAAGTTATGTTTTCAGATGCCTCTCATTCAAATGTGATCTGAAGGCAGGAGGGGACTGGATTCTTTTCAAATGCAAATAATCCTATGAAGAGCAACATATGGCCCAGGTGCCTGTGGGAACCTGTCCCCCTCCAGCTAAGCTTTGGTATCATTGTCTTTTAAGGGCCCCCCCCACACACACACACATACGCAAGGCCTGCTAGTGGGAGGAGGTGAATGGGAGCAGGAAGAAAAGCAGAATTTGGGACGCAGGGGAGCCAGACTTTATCCTTCAGAGTTTCAAAGTCTAACAGTGAAAACTGAATATAGCATGATAATAATGGAGACAGATCTGTGGTCTTTTTGGTGTGGGTGTTCCCCTTGTAGTTCAAGTAACAACCCTCTCATGCCATCTCGTCTTGTACATTGGGTGGGGGTCCTGTGATTTCAGCAACATGGAGTAGTGGAATTCCTTTCACTCTGTCAGTGCAATTCTGTAAGCTTGGTACTTAGTCTTTTATAGTTGCTCAAGGACATAGCTCTCAGTTAAAAGCATCTTGGTTGTAGAAGCAGCACTTGAACCCAGGTCTTATTGCCTCCTAAGTTACTTTTTATCCACCAGGCAGTGGTGATGTCTCCCTTGCCCCTTCCTCCATGGTGGTCCATCTTCAGCGCTGAGGACCTTTCCTGGATTCTCTTAAAGTTTGATAGTTACCGGGAGAGAATGGGGATTATTCATTTGTTGTGCTTCATTCAGGTTATGGGCCCACCTACTTTTCCCAGCATCCATCTCTTTAATATGTAAAGACATGCATGAATAATAATAACAATAAGAACTTGTATTTCTCTAAGTTTATAGATATAATAATAGCTAGCATTTTTATAGCACCTCAAGGTTTATATAACACTTTTCAAATACAGTATCTTATTTAATTGTCATAGCAAAGGAAAAGTAAGGGAAAAAAAAACCATTCAGATAGTGCTACTGTGTGTCAGGTACCTTGCTAAGCACTTTTTACAGACATTACCTTATTTGATTCTTTGACTTGCCCAGGGTCACACAATTCAGGTCTTAATCACTCCAGGTTCAGTATTCAACATTCTATCTAACTGCCTCACAATAGTTCCCTGTGTAGCCCAAAGACTATCAGGCCTATTCCACAGAGGAAGAGATTGACTCTCAGAGAGGTTAAGTGACTTATCTAAAGTCTTAGATAAGTATCAGAACTCAATCTTGAATACAGGTCTCCTGCTTCATGTCAAGTGATCCTCACTGCCCACCAGCCTACTCCTTTAAGATTTCCCCACAATAACCCTTTCAAGTAAGTCAGTTTTTTTTCCTTCCTTCCTGCCTTCCTACCTTCCTTCCTTTCTTCCTTCCTTCCTTCCTTTCTTTCTTTTCTCTGTCTCTCTCTCTGTCTCTCTCTCTCTCTCTCTCTCTCTCTCTCTCCTCCCCCCCCCAAAAAAAAATTCTTCTCTAAGGAAAGCCTGGATGACCACTTGTAAAGTAGATTGCAGTGGGCATTCTTTCTTGGATCTGGATTGGATTAAATGACTGCCATGATAGATTTCAATTCTGAAATTGTGTTTTGTGACTATCTCCTTACCTTATTTATCTATTAAAATCCTTCCTTTCTTTTCTAGACACTATGGACATGGCACCTCTTCATGACTTTTTTTTTTTAACTAATCTTACCCTTACTTTCATAATTGTTGTTTGTCCAAGTCTTTCCCCCTTTAGTATTTTAGAGTATAAGGCCAATGTTACATTAATTCATCAATCAAGTAGCAAGTAATAGGCAACTTTTGTTGTTCATTTATTTCAGTTGTGTATGACTCCTTGTATCAGCAAGCACCCTAGCATACCCAGGATGGCTGCTAGCACAGGTTCTTAGATCTGCTTTTCTAAAGGAAAGCAACTCAAAATGGGTTAACAATCTCACTTTAATCAATCAAACATATATCATTTACCTAATTCAGGGGAAAAAGTCAGCACCTTGAATTCCAGAGAATATAAACAGAATACAAACACAAGTTACAAACAGACGTTACAAGCAAACAGAGAAACAGATCAGCAGATGGGCTTCCAGCCATCTGACCATTACATCCATACCTATTCAGTTACCAGAAAAGAAAGCACCAACATCTGGGTTTTCAAAGCCAGGGGGTCTCAACAGCTTCCCAGAGTCTCCTCTGGCCAAATCACATAACTCTTTTCAAAGTGAGCCCCAAAGGAAAACCTCACATCAGGGTGTATATATCCTTCTCCTGGATCAGAGAATGTCACAGCCCTCTTGATCCACTGCCCAATCACAAAGTGATAAGGTGTGGGCATTCTTGAAGAACAAGCCTCCTGCCACAGCTTCCATGTGACCACATTCAGCCTCTTATGGGGCAGAGTAGACTTTTAAATCAGGGAAGATTCTCAGAGCCACTTAAGCATATCAAAGGGCCTAGGGGCAGGGAATATCTTCAGATTCCCATAACACTTCTCATAACCCCATTTGGGGTTTTCTTGGCTAAGATCCTGGAGTGGTTTGCCATTTCCTTCTCGAAGTCATTTTACAGATGAGGAAACTGAGGCAAACAGGGTTAAGTGACTTGCCCAGGGTCACATAACTAGTTTCAGAGGCAAGATTTGAACCCTCAATTGATGAGTCTCCCTGATCACAAGCCCAGTGCTCTCTCTACTGCACCCCCCAAGTTGCTTTATTAAACAACCGCTATATTCCAGGCACTATGCTGTACCCAAGGGTGCAAATATAAAAAAATGAAACAATTCCTATTCAAAAATGGGCCCACATACATAGTAGTCACTTAATTCAAAATAACATCTCCAAGAGAAGACACAGAAAGCATTTATTTGAATAATAATATTATCTCCTGTGTCCATTGTCTTTTAAGGTTTACAAAATGCTTTCCTTTCAAAAGCCCTGCCAAGTAGGTAATGTAAAGCCATTTCCCTCATCTTATAGATAAGGAAAGGGAGATTCCAGAGTGGGCAGTGAGAGGATTATAAATCATATTAGCCTCAGGCCCCTGGGGCATTCAGTAGATAGAGCAGGACTAGGGAATCAGGAAAATCTCAGTCTGAATCCTGCTTCAGACCTTTCTAGCTATGTGACCCTGGAATGTTATTTAACCTCTCTCAACCACAGTTCCCTCCTCTGTTAAATGAGGATCTGCCTCACAGGATGGTTGTGAGGGTCAATTATCATGCGCAAAGGGCTTTACAAACTAAAATACACTGTACTAATACTATTATTATCTTTGATTTAACCAATGAAGAAATAAAGGGACTTCCTCAAGGACACACAGCTAGTATTAAAACCAGGATCCAAACTTAAGTAAATATCCTGAATTCTGAATTAAGTCCTCTAACTGTGATACTACTGTCTCCCTCTAGGATATAGTCTTTAAATATTTAATTTCATGTGTCAATTAATCAGTCAAAAAGCACTTATTAAGAATTTACTATATACTAGGCATTGTGCTAAGTAAACTTTAGGGTTTCAAAGAAAAACAAAATAGTAACCAAAACCAGTCCCTATCACCAAGTAGAGTACATTCTAATGGGAGAGACAACATGGAAATGCTTAGGAAGGAGATATTATAACCAGTGGGTGGCCTTTTCTAATACTTGGGGCTCTGGGTATTTAGCAGTTACTCAAGTCCTTGGCCTGACCTGGCATGCATGCCACCTGCATACTTTCCTCAGGTTCTCAGTTCTATCCCTTGATGAGTAGTATGAATGTTCTCTTTTATAATGGGCCTCTGTCATTAAATTAAATCTCAGGGCTAGGTCTCCTATCCCACTTAGGAAAATTCCTTCTCTTTACCTCATATGAGATGCTTTGTTCAAGGTCATTTAGGAGATATTGTATGAGCCTTACCCAGACGAGTAACAGTGAATCAAAGGAATTTGATAATAATAGCCTAAGATGTACTTTGCCAGCCCAGGACTCATCTAGGTCCTTTATCAGCCCATCAGTGGACAGCCACTTGCAGCTTGCCTTTTGTGAAAATGAAAAATGTTACTCTCTTCTTAAGGCACCAATTGGCAGTGGTGGTATGATTCCACACACCCATAAATCTCTGATTGGAAGGAAAGGACAATAGAAGGCTATTTAAAGGGTGCCTAGCTTCCATATCATCTCAGGACTTTAAATACTCTTTAAGAACTGTCCACTATTTGTGATTTCTAGTGGACTATGTTTCTTTAAAAGTGACAAATTTCCTTTTTTATAATTCTGTTAAATTAGGCAAGTCTTGGCAATTCAGGTCTGTTGATCCTGGCTAGGACTTTTCACTCACAGAACCCTCTATCAGGGGATTAGCTCCCTGGTGATATCTGCAGGTCATTGGAATGCTCTGCTGGTCTTTCCTGAAGATGACACAGTGGGTATAAAACTAACATTGACCTCACTCCAAAGCAATCATGTCTCTGCTTCCCTATTTTCAGGTTTGCTTTTGACTGTGTACATTAAATTGGGTCTCTGTCCTTTTAATACTGGACAAGGCTAAGGGGTTTGCCTACCATGGGACATATGCTTTCATAGTTGCTCTAGGCAGTTGGAAAGAATAAAGGCAGGTAAGAACTTTCCACAAGCAGAGCTCCCTTTGCCCAATCTTTTTTTTTTCACACTCAAACTCATGCATCTCTGCCTTCTCATCCCCCAACCCCTTTCATTCTCTTGCCTTCAGCTTTCTCCATCACCTTCATTGATGTTCAGAGTAGTGTTCCTCATCTCTTTTCAGCCTTAGAGCCCTGCAACTGTGTGGCCAGTGTGATGCATTCATAACCCCAGCAGGGATCTATCTGTATTTTCTTCTCCTAATGGATGCTTCAATATTTCACAGACCCGTGAGTTCATCAATATGGAGTGCAACTCCCAACAACCCTTCCATATCTAAACAGGTCATCTTTAGAAGTTGTGGCCAAAAATTCCATCACCCTGTGGTTAATCTGGTGTTGAGCCTCTCTGATCCTGGCTACGGTGTTCCATGGATAGTAGATACCAAGCTCATCACTAGGCCCACCATACCTGATTATCTTCAGTTTTGTAGAGATTTCCATAACTCATTCTCTCCTGGCATAGATTTCAAGAGTAAACAGACTCAAAGTATTCCAGATTTAGAAGTGTTCTCAGTGACCATCTAGTTCAACCTGTAGCTGGAAAGAATTCCTATTAAAACAAATCTGGGCAGCTAGATGGCACAGTAAATAGAGTGTTGGGCCTAGAGTCAGGAAGACCTGAGTTTAAATCTGACTTTAGACATTTACTAGCTGTATGACCTTGGGCAAGTCATTTAATCCTGTTTGCCATAGTTTTCTCATCCATAAAATGAACTGGAAAAGGAAATGGCAAACTACTCTAGTATCTTTGCCAAGAAAATCCCAAGTGGGGTCACAAAGTGGGGTCACAATTGAAATAACAACAGCAAATAATGCATCTAATAATCAGTCCTCCAATCTTTTCTTGAAGACATCCAAAGAAGGGGAATTAGGTGGCACAATGGAAAGAACTCTGGGCCTGGAGTTAGGAAGACCTGAGTTTGAATCTGGCCACAGACACTTACTAGCTTTGTGATGCTGGTAAAGACACTTAACCTCTATTTGCCTCAGTTTCCTCAGCTGTAAAATAGAGAAAATAAAGAACAATATAAGCTTCAGCTATTATCATTATTATCTTCTATATGACAACCTTTCAAGTACTTGAAGATAGCTCTTGTGTCTCCCAATTCCTTTCTTCAGACTGAATGTTCTCAATTCTGGGTCCTGGGATCTTCACATCAACATAAGGCATCACTTTTCATCATTAATAAATACTAAAAAGTACACTGGCAATACACTCTTCTGCTTGGAATGTGTGGAAGAGAGAAAGGAAAAAAACACACGGGTACTTGAATAGGAAACCATGAGCAGGCACACATTGTTACTCTGGTCTCAGCAGAATTCATCCTTGACTTCTCTCTAGCAGTGAGAGCATTGCTAATATCTCTTCATTGTTTCCCTGTATTCTCCTTCCATTTAAATTTGGACACAGGGGACAGACATCTTTATATGATGAGGCATGAAGAGTATCAGGATCTATTATTTGGGAGACATGGAACCGTAAGCGATTTGGCCTAGAATAATACTAGACTTGCAACTGGAAAGACCTACATTCACCTCTCATCTCTAACACTTAATGTCTGTGTGACCATAGGTATGTCGCTGAACTTTTCTTGGTCTTAATATAGTCATCTGTAACCTGGCAGTGATAATACCTGTAGTAAGTACCTGCTTCCCAGGGCTGTTATGATGCTGAATGAGATAATACATGTGAAATGCTTTGCAAAACTCTTAAGTGTTCAATCAATGTACATTTTTAAAAACATCATTACTATTATCATTCCTCCCCTAAACTGGTGAATTTAGAACCATGACTGATAGAGATGGTATTGGAGATAGGTGACTTTGGAAGACAGGAGAAGAGCAAGGAAAGTCCCCAGGATGGGCAGTTACTGGGGAGAGAAGATGGGCCTGAAGAATTATAGTGAGATCACATTGAATTGAGGTGGAAAAGGTAGAATACAGGTGAGGTGAGACATCATAGTTGTATTCTGAACTATCCCCATTTAGCCTGGATTAAAGAATGAATACAAAAGCATTTCATGCTCGATATTATATCAGGTACTATTCTAAGTGCTGGTGACACAACTAAGAGCAACCAAGACAGTTCATGGCCTCAAGGAGCTTATATTCTAACAGGGGAGACAATATATACGGGAGAGGTTTTGGAGAGGAAAGTCAAAATGACTGAGGATTGGAGTTATAGGAGTAGAAGAGATACTCACAACATGGAGGTGCCTAGGAATTTGCATGGTGAGGCTGGGTTTTGGCAAGGTCAGGTGAATGTTTACTGTCAGAGCCTAGCATCCAAGGGGTGGAATCCTTTCAGTTCCCCTCAAAGGTGTAGGCTGGAATATAGGTTGAATTTATGGAGATGGCTTGGAGTAAGAAGAGTAGAGATAATTTCTTTCAAGTCTCACAGAATCTCAGTGTTGGAAGGGACCTTGGAGAGGTCCCCTTATCTGGTCCTCCCTACAACATCCCGGACATGTGATCATCTAGCCTTCACATGAAGATTTTCCAGTGAAGAGAGAACTCATTGGCTTCTGAAGAAATCCATTCAACTTTTGGCTGTTGCTGTTCGTCCTTCATTTTTGAAGAGGACCATTGACATCATGGAGTAATGATTTCACTTGTGCATCAATTGCTTTGAGGCAGAGTTGCACAAAAATGTCAGCCTCCCTCTCTTCCAGAGTCATCAGAGTCTAGTAGCAAGACAAAAGTTAGGACAAATGGCATTAGCTCTGCTTGCTGAAAAGTTTTTTCCTGATATACAAGTGAAATGTGTTCTTCTACAAATATCTGACAGACTGTCATCATGTGTAGAATTGTTCTGTGTGGCCCCAGAGTCCATGGAGAAGAACAATCCAAGGAGGCAAATTTCAACTCAATAGAATAATTTTTTTTCTAACAATCCCAGAAATCCAGCAACAGCATGGTCTGTCTGTCTTGATAAGTAGTGACCATTATTTCCTGGAGGAATTTAACCAGAGGCTGAATTTGTTGGTGTTATTATAGAAGAAAGTTGTATATGGTGGGGTGAGGGGAGTGAGGGGAGGAAGAGTTTAGTCTAAATGATCGCTGAGGTCTCTTTGCATTCTGAGATACTCAGAGCTGGGCTTCTAAGATTCCAGAATCCTGTTAGATATGATTCTAACATTCTCTGGTTCTGTCATTTAAAAAGCCCAACATTCTAAGATTCTATTAATGTATGATGCATAAGTTCTAGGATTATAATATTCTATTGTTCTCAGATTCTAGGATTCTGTGATACTAACAGTTTATATTGTCTCCTCTGTTTGCAGGCAGGGCTGAATAGATGACCCAGGGTGCGAGGAAGGAGCTGAGATGCCAGCATATTTTTCAACTGCCAGATGCTATAAGAGTTCAGAATTGTGTCCTCCCCCCACCCCCAGCCTCTCCCATCTCTCCCTTGTCTCCTGCCCCCTCCCTCCCCTTGTGTTCTGCTCCCATCTTTCCATCTGTTACAATTCAAAGGTCTCACTCAGCTAGCATCTATTAAAGTGCCATATGGCCAACAGGAGCGGGAGGTGGTGGGCCTGGGGCTGAGTGGTGGCATGCAGACACTTTTAATTGGAAAAGTGCTTCCTAAGCAAGGTTCTCCTTTTTCTCTCAAGACCCTTCTCCAGCATGTATGATTGGAACTGGGGAGTGTAAAAGGAGGTCACTAGCAAGTCTGAGTCCCTAACCTCTAGACTCCATGTGTACAGATCACCGTCTCCCCTCCATCCCAAACCCCCATTTTGGCTAATTAAACACTCATTGCATCTCTACTTCCCTACCTTAAAAGCCCAGAGCAAGATCACTGAGAGTTCATGAATCGGGCAACACATACTCAGTAAGTCTGAAAAACAGAGTTTCTGAGAACCCTTGGGGCATGACTTGCAGTTTAATGCAGCCAAAAGGCACCAGACTTCTAGTCAGGAGACTGGAGTTTGAGTCTCTTCTTGACTGTCTATACTAGCCCAGTGATCTTGGGGTAATGAATAATACTGGCAGAAGCTACTTGTCTGGGTTGTGGTGTGAAAGAAGTTTGTAGATACCACAAAGAAACTATAATATACTATACAATATTATAGCATATATTGCTATAAGATAGTAGTCTCTAATGTGGGGCCCAGGGGCCTTTGGGGGGCATCACTAGAGAGGGGCTGTGATCTGACTCCAAGGGCTGGTTGAGGAACCAATAACAAAGATGAGAAGTTAGGTTACATGCCACCCACCCAGTGATATCCACATATGGGCCTTGTGTCTAATGACCATACCCACCATTATCTGTCAATATTTTCCTACTCCTCCCCACTGTCCATCTGCTGTAAAAGCTCCCAACAACAGCCCAGGAGTGTAAAGGAGGCAGTCCATACTGGAGAAAGAGAGATGGAGAGAAAGAAAGAGAGAGAGAGAGAGAGAGAGAAAGAGAGAGAGAGAGAGAGAGAGAGAGAGAGAGAGAGAGAGAGAGAAAGAGGGAGAGGGAGAGGAAGTGAGAGAGGGAGAAGGAGAGGGAGAGGGAGAGGGAGAGGGAGAAGGAGAGGGAGAAGGAGAGGGAGAAGGAGAGGGAGAGAGAGAGCTGACTGTTAAATTTTTAGTGTGAGTATTCACACCTCAGAAACTCCCCCTTCCAATGCAAATTGGCAATTTCCCTGCAACTCAGTCTTGGAGAGATTCTATGATCATTAAGAGGTTAAGTGACTCACTCAGGACCACACAAGCCAATATTAGTAGAATAACTTGAATTCAGGCCTTCCTAGATTTTTCACTAGCTACCACAAATGTATATGCATAAGTAGGTGGCACAGTGGACAGAGGCCAGGCCTGGAATCAGGAAGACTTATTTTTGTGAGTTCAAATCCAGCCTCAGACACTTACTACCTGTGTTACCCTGGGAAGTCACTTAACCCTGTTTGCCTCAGTTTTTCTCAACTGTAAAATGATTTGAAGAGGGAAATATAAAACCACTCCAGTATTTTTGCTAAGGAAACTCCAAATGAGGTCACAAAGAGTCATGTACAACTGAAAAAAAACTCAACAACAATACATATACATATCTTGACAAGGAATGATCAATACTATTTTACTGATGGGATGTTCAGTTGAAAACAGTTGACATATATCTGATCTAGGAAACCATTCAGTAGGATGTAAGCTCCTTGAGTGAAAAGACATTTAAATTTTGGTCATTTTGCTCCTTGCCTTACATATAGTATGAATTCAATAAATGTTCTGTGTTTTTTTTAAATTGGCTTAAAAGACAATAGCAGTTAAGAAACTACAAAGTTTATAGGACACAAGAATCTGAAAAAAGAACTAGTTGTGAAACCCAGGTACTTAGATGTGCAAAGCATAAGTAACCATGAGTACTAGAGATCCCAAAGCAAGGAGGCCAGTTTGGTCCCATGGGTATCACTGAAACTAGGTGAATATGGCTCTGAAAGAGGATGGCCTATTCACAAGGATATTTAAAAAACAGGAATTATGGAGTGGCATTGATTATTCAGAGGATACACTTACATGAGGAAATACAGGCATGAGAGAAGTAACACATGATGAGAAGTAATTTGGCAGAAATGGACAAAGGCAGAAACAGAAGTGATGTTGACGTTGGAAAATATTTTAGATCAGTCATAGCCATCTCACAGTTAAAAGGGATGTCAATTTCTGTCTAGTCTAATTTATATCCAAACAGGGATCCTTCCTGTAAAAGAACTAATAAGTGGTCGCCTAGGCTTTGTTCAAGACTTCCACTGAGGAACTTTTTTGAGACCTCTAATACAGAAAAACAAAAGAGATAATTTGAAAAACATGCCACAGGGTTGACATACTCAACTCAAATTAACTTGACATTTCATAACTTGGCCAAGAGGGCGCGGTCAAAGTAGGAACTTGCTTGAGCTTGCCCTCCAACTGTCTGCAATAACTGTAAAAAAATTACTCTAAAGAAATTTTAGAGCTATAGAACGCACAAAGTGACAGAGAGAAACAAATCCCCCACTAAAGGCAGCCTGGGAAGCTGACAGAAAGAGTCTATCACACCAGGCTGAGAGTCGAGCTCAGTCCCTGATGAATCATGTGGAGCCAGACCTGGGGGCAACCCTAGCAACACAGACCTACCAGAGCAGATTCAGGAGAATAATCGCCAGCAGCTATGGCAGTTTCCAGACTTCTCAACCCATAAATGCTAAAGAGAAAGTAAAAGGTCAGTAGGGAACACTGTTGGAAGTGAATGAGAGAAGAGCATGATCCAGTGTCTGCCCCCAGGGCAAAAAGTGGGGTAACTGCAGCTGCTGCTTCGAGGCTGCCTCTCCTGGCCTGTAGATCACAGAGGGACCAAGCAACCATTCAGAGGGTAATCATTCTGGCTTTGATCTGCTTGAATCTGGGTCATAGTCTTGGGTGGTGGTCCTGGGGTGAGGAACACCGGCATGCCAGAGTTTGTGGTGGCTGTAGAGAGGGGTCCCTCATCAAAGCTCTGATATCAACTAGGAAAACCCCAGCAATTTGGGACACAGCTCTCTCCACTCTGGAAACAGAGTTCTACTGTGGCAAAGAACTCAAAAATCAAGTAATTGACTGGCAAGATGGACAAACAGAGGAAGTACAATGAGACTACAGACAACAAAGTCAAAACTCCTGCATCAAAAGCTTCCAAGAAAAATATGAATTGGTCACAAGCCATGGAGGAGCTCAAAAAAGATTTTGAAAATCAAGTAAGAGAAGTGGAGAAAAAATTGGGAAGAGAAATCAGAATGATACAAGAAAATCATGAAGCAAGTCAACAATCTGACTGAAAAAAATAACACCTTAAAAATAGACTAACTCAAATCCATATAGTTAGTCTTTCACAATATGACTACTACGGAAACATTTTGTGTAACTACACATGTACAACCTATATTGAATTGCATGTCCTCCCAGTGAGGGTGGGTGAGGAGGGAAGAAGGGAAAGAATCTGGAAATCAAAATTTTAAAAAGAAATGTTAAAAAAATTTTTTTTACACGCAACTAGGAAATAAGATATAGAGGCCCTGGGGTGTAGAAATCCATCTTGCCCTACCAGAAAGTTAGGAGGGGGATAGGGGAGGTTACAAGAGAAAGCAGATTGGGTGAAGGGGTACTCAGTAGGCTCGCTGTCTTGGGACAGAAGAAAGATGGGGAGAAAATTTGTAACTCAAAACCTTGTTGAAATGAATGTTGAAAACTAAAAATAAAGAAAGAAATTTGAAGAAAAAGAAATTTCATAATTTGGAAATTCTTTTCAGTGGTACTGATTATAATCCATCATTCCTGCCCATCCTGTGTGACTCTTATCTATGCCTTCCATCAGTTTGTTACTTTGGGCTCATCTGGCATGTTGGAGGCTTTTTATGCTCTCTCCAGACATAACATGACTATCGGTGGGGCTGTTGAGATGCCCACTTGTCACCCCTTTGCTCTTTTTAAAAAATCTTTTTGGAGAGGGTAAAGCAGGGCAGTTAGGGTTAAGTTACTCATCCAAGGTCACACAGCTATTAAGTGTTAAGTGTCTGAATCCAGATTTGAACTCAGGTCCTCCTGACTCGAGCTGATGCACTATTCACTGTGCCCCCTAGCTGCCTCAGCTCTTGCTATGTGACTAGTCCATTTTCTCTTCCTATCATGTATTCCCTTAATGACATCTTTTACTCCTGTTCTTCAAAGTTACTCACTGAACACGTGTTGCAGCCTGCTCACACATACTATGAGTCTCTTCATTACCCACTCTGTTACTCATTTTTAATTCTTAGGAGATTGTTTCTTTTCACTTCTCTGCCATACATTCTCCTCATCCCTTATCTACCATGCCTTTGGATTCTGCCTCTGGGGCCCTGAACTCTAATACGTGAAACAATTGTCCCAGGTTGTCCAGAAACAGATTTCCATTTTATTTCCTGGCCATTTCCAAGACACACCATCACATTAATACGTTACTCCCCCTTATAGTTCTCCTTTATGCCTTTTCTTGTATTGTGCCCTTGAAGGCAGGGACTCCCTTTATTGCATGTATATGCAACCCTGATGCTAGGAATTCTCTTCCTCCTCATCTCTGCCTCCTGGTTTCCTTCAAGTCTCAGCCAAAATCCTACCTTTTGCAGACAGTCTGTTTTAGGTCCCTGTGCCTTCCCTCTGCTGATTATTGCTGGTTCTCTACTTTGTACACAATTGCTTGCATGTTGTCTTCCTTCCCCCCCCCCCCCCCCAGACTGTGAGCTCCTTTGAGAACAGAACTGTATTACTTTTCTTTTTATCACCACTTCTTAGCACAGTGCCTGGCCCATAATAAGGGATTAAGGGACACTTATTGATTGATTGATAGCCATATAGTAAATTCTTTTTCCTTTTTTCAGTGTCTATTTAGGAACATTGGTACAGTATTGGTATGGAGACATGGCATAGAAGTAATAGAGGAATTTAATTATCCAGCTACTACAGATATCCTTCATGATAGCTGCATTTTTCCAAAGGTGGAGGAAGAAATCAGGGGACAATAGCATTATAGGTCCTATTCTCACCAACAAGGAGGACCCTTCTGCTCAAGTGGGAAAGATGAAAACCTTGGGGGTAAG
Source organism: Pseudocheirus occidentalis (assembly GCA_028646575.1). Lineage (NCBI taxonomy): Eukaryota > Metazoa > Chordata > Mammalia > Diprotodontia > Pseudocheiridae > Pseudocheirus > Pseudocheirus occidentalis. The sequence goes on along the minus strand of CM053594.1, from coordinate 70,313,131 downwards.
TGAATGATTTCCTATTAGAATTTTTGTTGGAGGGGAGGAAAGGCATAAAAACTCTGACATGCTCTCTCCATCCTCAAACTGTGATATTTACACATATCTACAATGTATATATGTATATATAAACATGCACGCACACTTACATATGTACACACGTGTGCACATATATATTTGCTTTTAATTTGTGCAAGGGTGGGAGTTGATTGAATCAATTACCCCACTCCACTTAAAGTAAGTGTCAAGATGCCATACCTTGATACCTTAATCAAGTAAAAGTACTTCTAAATTGAATCAATTAATCATATGCTTTAGACTAAGTACTAAAAAGTCTTTGATCAATTTAGTTGTCCTTGAAAGCCATTGTATAAACTGGAGGGATGATTCACAAGATTGGTTGGTTCTGATTGGTTGACACTATATGAGTTGTTTATAGAATGGCAGATCAATTTGGATCCCACTGATCTGAAGGTCCAACTGCTTAGTGGAAGCCTGTAGTCAAAGCCCCTGAGAAGAAGTCACTTGTAGCAAGGGAGGAGAGTACCTGGACCTCAACTTCTACCTCCTCCCCACTCCTGTATCCCCTGAGGATCTTGTAAAGTTTGGAGGGTTAGAGAATTTGGACTTAAAAAAAAATCAGAATCCTAGCATGTCCCAGGATTAGCAGCAACTGACAGTGCTATCTGTATCAGGAAGTGAGGACAAAATGGACTTAAAGGTAGACTGTAGGCTCTCTCAGAAGAGCCCAGCAGGAAAGCTACAATGTAGTTAAAATGGACATTGTGAGTACTCCAGAAAAATGACTTCAAACTTTCTTCTTCATCCTCCACTGACCTCCCTTATTCTCATTCTCCTCAATCAACCCCTGCAATGTCCCATTCTAAAGCAATCCAACTTGTCCATTGTGCTCTCTGGAATGCCTGCTCCATAGGTAACAGACTAGCTTTTATCTCAGATCTTTTGCTTTCTCACTCTCTCCATTTTGTTGTGATCGCTAAGACCTGGCTTGTTCCAGCTTCTTAGTTACCCTCTCCTGCACTGTTTGCACATTCACTCATACCCCTGACTCATACCCTGAATAATTCTTGCTTTCCATCGACTCTTTCAGTCTCTACCTCTTTTACCATCACTCATTAGCTTCTTCTCCTTTGAAGTTCATTAAATAAATATCACTCAATCATGATTCTGCTAGCCATCACACACCATCCTCCATGACACGTTCCTTCTTCAATGAGTTTGGATTCTGGCTTGCATTTGTTCTCTTTCCCAACTCCTATCCTTAACTAGGGGCCTTCAATATACATATTGATACTCCTTCAAATACCCTAACTTCTCAATTCCATTCCACTACCCTAACTTTAGCTACATACAGTGATGGTCATACCCTTGATCTTATCACCATCCATAAATGTTCCACATCCCTGTTCATGAATCCTGACTATGCTTTATCTGATTGTAATCTGTTGTAATTCCATGTCTCCTTCTGCCTTGTTGTTTATCTTTATCTTGCTGTTTATCTTTATCTATAACAGTCCTTTGACTGCTCATTGTATCAACAAC
>CM053594.1:70288587-70311077 GCA_028646575.1 Pseudocheirus occidentalis | reverse complement strand
AGGTGATTGGTGAATTCTTTCAAGTTCTATTTTGCCCTCTGGTTCTAAAATATCAGAGCAATTTTCCTTTTATAATGTCTTGAAGGATGCTTTCTAGGTTCTTTTTTTGATTATGGCTTTAAGGTAGTCCAATAATTTTTAAATCATCTCTCCTGGATCTATTTTCCAGGTCAGTGGTTTTTTCAAGGAGATATTTCACACTGCCTTTTATTTTTTCATTTGTTTGGATCTGTTTAATAGTATCTTGGTTTCTCATGAAGTCATTAGCTTCCATTTACTCCACTCTAATTCTGAAGGAGTTATTCTCTTCAGAATGCTTTTGAGATTCTTTTTCCATCTGGCAAATTCGACTTTTTAAGACATTCTTCTCCTCATTGGCTTTTTGGGCCTCTTTTGCTATTTGAGTTAATCTACTTTTTTAAGGTGTTATTTTCTTCAGTCAGGTTGTTGACTCTCTTTTCATGATTTTCTTGCATCATTCTCATTTCTCTTCCCAATTTTTCTTCCACTTCTCTTATTTGGTTTTCAAAAATTCTTCTTAAGCTGCTCTGTGGCTTGTAACCAGTCTACATTTTTCTTGGAAGCTTTTGGTGCAGGAGTTCTGACTCTTTTCTTTCTCTTGTTCCATGCTTTTTGATCCTTTTTGTCCCCAAAAAAGGAATCTAAAGTTTCATTGATGGGTTTGCTTTGCTTCTTGCCTATTCATGTTGCCAGTCAATTACTTGACTTTTAGGTTCAGTAGAACTCTGCTTTCAGAGAGGGAGAGCTCTGTCCCAAATTACTGGAGTTTTTGCAGTTGCTGGTGGTATCAGGAGGCCACTGCTTCTGCAGCCCCCACCAATTTGGCTCACTGAAAATGTACCTTAGGACCACCACCCAAGGCTGCGATCTTAATCCTGGCAGCTCAAGGCAAGAGCACTTAGCCTCTGAATGATCACTTGGCCCCACTGCAATCTGCCATCTGGGAGCTTCTAAAGCAGCTCTGTGGGGGTGGTTGCATGGCCGCAACTTCAGTCACTTCTAGCCCTGGGGCAGTTGACTGGACTCTCTCCCCCAAATTTATCCAAGTTCCACTGACCTTTCACTTAGTCCTTGTTTCTTATGGGTTGGCAATTCTGGAAAACTACACAGCTGCCAGTGATTCGTGTTCCAGCTGCAACTTTTTCTGGTGGCCTTAGGCTTCCAGCTGTGGGTTCATGTTGTGCTGCTCTGGGTTCCCATAGCACTGCAATAAACCCCTTCTGGTCTGCCTGCCAGGCTGCCTTCAGTGGGAGCTTTGTTACTCTGTCATTTTGTGAGTTCTGGAGCTTTAAAATTTGTTTAGAGTCATATTTTATAGGTATTTGAGGTGGTTATGGGAGAGCTTCAGAATTTTGATGCTTCTATGCTGCCGTCTTGATTGTGTCCCCAAGACCGATGCTCTTTAGGTGACAGTAAGAATTATATTTAGTTTTAGGTTATATTGTGGTAAATGGAAGATTTATGTACTAATCCTCTGTAAGCACTAGGAGGCAGTGTGGTATATTGAATAAACTGCTGGAGCTGGAGTCAGGAAGACCTAGCCGGGTTCAAATCCCTCTTTGGATATTTATCAGTAATATGACTCTGAATAAGTCACTTAACCTCTTTGTGCCTCAGTTTCCTTACCTGTAAAGTTGGGGGCTTGGACCTGATGCCCTCTCATATCTCTCCTAGCTCAAAATCCATTGTCCTGTGAGATTTTAGACTAGACCACATCTTAGATTAGGCACCCAAGAGAGACATGGAATTAGCAATTATCAGCAAAGAGGAAAGACTGGAAAGGGAAGGAAGTTGAATGTGTTTTCTCTTCTTCCCCTTCCTCTTGCTCCTCCTCCTCCTCCTCCTCCTCCTTTTCCTCTTCCTCCTTCACTTCCTCCTCCACTTCCTCCTCTTCCTCCTCCTCTTTCTCTTCCTCCTCCTCCTCCTCTTTAAGCAGCCAGGAAGTGTCTGAAGTTGCTGTATTTTAACTCATGTGCTACTGACTCCAGGGTCTGTGCTCTGTGCAACACTGTGCAACCTAACAAGTCTCTGAATGTATTTTCTAAAGGAGGTTATAGTAAGAGGTTTGAGGGTCAGGTATCGACTCCATTTAGAAGTTAAGTACAGAAGAAGAAGTGTGGGTTGGGAGAGTATGGTCTGATTCAATAGGAATTGGATGTGAAGTCAGGTTGAGGTCCCAGCTGGGTTCAGTTCCTAACTCATTCACTTAAATTGTGCAGCCATAGGTGAATCATTTAAACTTTCTGTGCCTCTGTTTCCTAATCAGTAAAATTAGGGCGGGTTAGGGGGAGAAGAAGCATTACTAAGTACCTAGTATGTGCCAAGCACTATGTTAATCACTTCACATAGATTATCTCATCTGATATTCACAAACACTCTGGGAGTTAGGTGCTATTATTATCTTCATTTTACAGATAAGGAAACTGAAGAAGAGTGAAGTTAAGTGACTTGTTCAGGGTCACACAGCTAGTAAGTGTTTGAGGCTGGATTTGAACTCAGGTCTTGATTCCAGGTTCAGTGTTTTATCTACTATTCTTCCTAGCTGCCTCAGAAAGGCAGAATCAGAAGATTTTTTTTTTTTTTGCTTTTCGGAGGGGGAATGCAGGGCAATTGGGGTTAAGTGACTTGCCCAAGGTCACATGGCTAGTTTTGTGTGAAGTGTCTGAGGCTGGATTTGAACTCAGGTCCTCCTGACTCCAGGGCCTGCACTCTATTCACTGTACCACCTAGCCACCACTGGGAAGAATATTTGTAAGACCTGCCCCACAGAGCTATGGTGAGAGATAAATGAGATGATGGCTGTAAAATTTCAATGTCAAGGTTAAAAATAAAACATGGAAATCAGATAATATTATTATAATTTAAATAAGAATCAGCATGTGATTAGAGGCAGTGCCACTGAGGACTGGAGGCTGTTTAGTCTCTTATAAGTCAGAATCAGAAAATCTAGGTTTGAATTTTATTTCTACCTGCTAGCTGTACAGTACTGAGAAAAAGGGAGGTAGGAAATAAGGGAGGGAAGAAGGAAGGAAGGAAGGAAGGCAGGAAGGAAATAGATAGGGAGGGAGGGAAATGAGGGGAGAAGGAAGGGAAGGAGGAAGAGAGGAAAGAAAGGATGAAGGGAGCAAAGGAAGGAGAGAGAAAAGTGAGAAAAGGAGGGAATGAGGGAAAAGGAAGGGAGGGAGGGAAGGAGAGAAAAAGGGAGGGAGGGAAGGAAGGAAGGAAGCAAAAGAGAAATAAAGGAAAAGAAAGTAGACATTGGAAGGAGAGAAGGAAATAAATATTTATCAAATGCTTACTGTGTGCCAGATAAGCATGTTATAAGTATTCTTTCATTTGATCCCCACAGCACAATTGGGAAGGAGATACTATTATTATCTTTATTTTATAGTTGAGGAAACTGAGCAAACAGGTTAAGTGACTTGCCCAGGGTCACACAGCTAGTAAATATCTGAAGATGAATTTGAATTCAAGTCTTCCTGACTCCAGGTTCTGCACTCTATCCACTAAGTGATTTCTCTGCTTCCATTGGGTAAAATCATTCTCTCTCCCATCCTATTTCCTCCCCTGTCATAGGAAGGAGCTACATGAAATGATCTATAGGGTCCCTCCCTCCTTTAAATCCTATGCTCCCAAGAATTCAAAGCAGCTTCCTGCAGGAGGCAGATGTGAGGTGACATTTAAGTAAGGAGGGTGTAGAAGAATGAGCAGGGATGGGCTGGCAGTTACTGGTGCCATTCAGGAAAGGTGCTGATCAAATGGATCTTAACGAAGGGGTAATAGGGGAAAGGCTTTTGACAGAAGTCTCTGGCAGAAATCTCAGACATCTTTCTGTCAGTTCAGCTTTTCTCTAAACAGGTGGTTCCTGGGAAGAGAAACCACGTGAGACACAGCAACAGGAACAGATAAAAATAAGGAAGAAAGAGCTGGAATCTATGGGTGGGCGGGAGAAGCTAAATATAAAGGATGGGTTGAAGAAGAACTGGGTAGGAATTCTCTTGCCTCAAGCATATGTGTGTGTGTGTGTGTGTGTGTGTGTGTGTGTGTGTGTGTGTAAAGAGTGTGCTTTCTGTGCATGCTTCTGAATATGAATATGTCTATATCCATGGGAGTATATAGGCACATGTACATGGGCACATGGCAGCCCTTCAACAAACATCTATTAAACACCTACTATGTGCCAGGCCCTGTGCTATACACTGGGGATATAAAGAAATGAAAGGAAAAAACAGTCTCTATTCTCACAGAGCCCATAGTCTAATGGGAGAACAGGATGCAAATTGCTATGTGCCAATAAGACAGAGGTAGTATATATATCAGTGAGAATTTCTGAGAGGAGGCACTAGCACTTGAAGGAAGCTAGGAGGTGGAGAGGAGGAAGGAAGGGATTTCAGACATGTGGGATAGCCAATAAAAATGCTGAGAACTGGAAGATGGAGTATCTCATGGGAGGAGCACTGAAGAGCTAGTGCCACTGAATTGTATAGTATGGGGATGGTGCAAAGACAGAGGACTAGAAAGTTAAGAGGGGGCGTGGTTATAAAGATAAATATGTTTTTATGTTTCTGCATGTGTAACCTCATGGATTTTCATATGATTGGTCAAAAGCTCTGGGTTCAAATTTGAGTTCTGCTCCTCACTAGACGTGTGACTTTTTGGTGAATCATTTTCGCTTTCTTTGGGTTTTGGTTTCCTCTGCAGAATGAGGGGAATTGGAAGAGATGATGCATGTATGCATGCATGTGCCTGTAAAGTCACTGAATTATGAAGCTTCTGGGTGTGTGCATTGAGTTATCTGCCCTCTGAGCCAGGAGGGACCTCTGAGGGCAGCTACTCCAATGTGCACACACAGAGGATCCTCCTCTACTCAATCCCTAAACAGTGGTACAGTGGTTATCTAGTTTCTGCCTTGAAGGTATCCAATGATGGTGAATTCAAAGAAAGATTCTGAAGATCACCTGGCAAAATAAGGTACCAGTCATTGTGGTCTTTTCTTGAGCTGACCTGCCAACTATTCAAACTTACTGCAGCGTATGCAACTCCAGTGGGCTACTCACATTGTTTGAATGCCAAGCACATGTTCGCCTAAAATACTATTTTATAGAAAACTTGCACAAGGCAAGTGCTCACATGGAGGTCATAAGAAGTGATACAAGGAGTCTCTTAAGGTCTCTCTGAAGAACTTTGGAATTGATTGTGAGACATGGAGACACCGGCATAGTACTGCCCAGCATGGCATGCCCACATCAAAGAAGATGCTGTGCTCTATGAGCAAAGCAGAATTGCAATGAGATGCACAAATTTAGAGACCTTTCCACTCCAAATGTTCATATGGACTATTATATTGTGCCTGACCTGGTGTATAGCTTTCCTGAACTTGTACTGGTCTGATTAGCCACAGACGGACACAGTGTACCTTGACCCCAACACAGTGATGTCATTTTGGTCCCCTTTGAGAACAAAGGACAAGAACCATACCATAACATGCATCTTCTACCATGGAGTCTAATTGTGTCCATTGCGGGCTAGATAGAACAAAGCAAATCTTTTTTTCATGCAAATTTTTCAGTCGCTTGGAGACATACCCCTTCTAAATCTCCTTTTCTTCAGATTAGATATTCCCAGCTCCTTCCATCAACGGCCTTATGGTTGCCTAATCACCCCCTTCTGGTTGGCTTAATTTTTTTTCAGTGTCCTTTAGAATATAGAACTGATCAAAGTGAACTCCAGATATAGTTTGAGGGAGGGGGAAGGTAACAAAGGAACAAATAATTTATTAAATGCCTAGTATGTGCCAGTTACCATGCTATGCATTTGCAAACATTATTTCATTGGACAAGGGTAAGACTGTTACTTCCCTTTTTTCAGACCCTATGCATCTCTGAATGTAGCCTAGGGTTGCAATGGCTTCTTTCCCTGCAATGTCAAACTACTGACTCATTTAACTTGCAGTTCACTAACACCACCAGATCTTTTTCATAAGAACTATTCACTCACTAGTTACATCCCTTATATATTGCACTTGTATGCTTGAACTTATCAACCCAAGTGTCTGATTTTAAATTTGTTCCTATTTAATCATATATTATTAGACTAAGTCCATCATTCTACTGCTCTGCTGAACTTCTTAGCTAACTTTAAGCCTGTTTCATCTGCAAATTGTATGTGTATGACATATATACATTTGTATACATTCGTCCAAGTTGCTGGTCCAGAGTTGAATTGAATAGTACCAAGGACAGATCCCTGGGGACTACCACTGGAGACTTCTCTCCAGGCTGGCATTAATCCATTAGTAGCCTAGGAGACTCAAATCTATTACCCTCTAATTTCACCTGCTGGTCTTAGTTCCGTCCTTTAGTGATAAACCTAACAAGGACAATCCCTTTTCCATGTGGCAGCCCTTTAAATACTCAAATACAGCTGCCAGGTCACTCTGAATGAAGACTTGGATTCCTAAGTCTTCTTATCACTGGCTTCAATACCTGCAGTTCTTTCAGTTGATCCTTTTGTGGCTTATTTTTCAGTATCTTCACCATTTTGATCATATCACTATGTGGAATCTGGTTGATATCACATGCCTGACCTGTCTAAGGGGTCAAAGAACAAACAAAAGGACATTCAAACTTAGCCTGGATTGACTTTTGGGTGTCTGGTGCTCTGCTGAAACAAAGGCATTTCTGGACCAAATGAAAAGTGTGGATAAGATTGAAGGGTTAACCTATTAAGAATGCATACTGTTTTCAAATCCTCTGGAATTCATTTCTGGCATATAGTTTTGTTATAATTCATATGAAAGTGCTTCATAAGCTGCAAAGTGCTGTACAAATGTGGGTTTTTGTCATTACTATTTTAATTTTAAAAACATTTCTTGTGCAAATTATAAGACATTCAAACTTTTTTCATGATAACAGGTTTCGTAGGACCTGTGATTAATAATGCTACCCTTAGGGGCTATTTGCATCTTGCAGTGGTTAGGGCATGGATTTTAGAGGCAAAGAACTTGGGTTTGAATCCTGGCTGTGGCATTAACTGTCTGTGTGGCTTTGAGCTAGGCATTTCTCTCTCTGTGCCTCAGTTTCCTCCTTTGTAAAATGAAGAAGTTGGGTTAGATCAGTGGTTCTCAACCTTCCTAATGCTGCAACCTTTTAATACTCGTATGTAGGCATATCTTCATGTGAGCAGATCTGCCTGGAGATGGATAGAGGAGTGGTGTCTTGATTCCTAAGGCTATCAGAAATATGTTTTCCGATGGTCTTAAGCGACCCCTGTGACCCCTGCAAAAGAGTCATTCGACCCCAAAGGGGTTGTGACCCACAGGTTGAGAACCACTGGGTTAGATGATAACTAAGGTCTCATGTAGCTTTAAATGTATGATGCTACATTTACCAGAAAGCAATAGACCTAGCTTTCTTTAACATTTTTCTGTAAGTCAGACTGTTCAGAAATTGGATCTGTCTAGGACTGGGAGAATTGGGTTCTAGTCATGGCCCTGCCACTTATTTACCATGTAGTCTGGGACAAATTACTTCACTCCTCCCCAACCAGCCCCCTCCCCCATGCATCCTAAACAATCCAGTGACTCGGCCCTCCTTGCTGTTCCTTACACAAGATGCTCCATCTCCCGACTCTGGGCATTTTCAATGGCTGTCCTCCATGCCTAGAATGCTTTCTCTTTTCATCTCTACATTTTAGCTTCCTTCCTTTTTCAAGTGTCAGATAAAATCCTATGTTCTGCAAGAAATCTTTCCTACCCCTGCCCTGGGCTCCCCGTTCCCATGCCAATGCCTTACCTCAGTTGATTGTCTCCAATTTATCTTTTTCAGGGTCTCATTTATACATGGTTTTCATGTTGTCTTCTCTACTATATTGTGAGATCCTTTGGACTTCACGCCTCCCCCTTTCCTTGTGTTCTTAGCACTTGGGATAGTATCTGGGGCACACATTGGTGTTTAATAAATGCTTATTTCTGTTGTTCAATTTAATTTTTATTGATTTAAAATGAGGGAGCAGGTGGCAGATACATTAATCTGTCAGAATTCATTAATTCATTAAGGTCCCTTTCAACCCTGACATTCTAGAATTCTGCCATTCAACCCAATTTGATCAATTTCGATCAATAATGATTAAATACCTACAATGTGTAGAATCCTGTGTATGACACCACAGAAAATATGATGGTATAAGACATGATTCACCGTCCCCATAGAACTTATCAATTAGCAGGAAGAGGTAATGCATATACAGATAACTCTAAGATAAAAAAAAAAGATAGGGGATAAGGGAATAAGAGAGGTCACAGAGTTACGGCATTGAAGATATAGAGCATGAAGAGACCTTAGAGATCATTTAGTCTAAATGCCTCATTATGGAGGGGGAAACTGAGGCCCATGGAAGTTGTGACTTAGAGAGGGATGTGAGCTCAAAGTGAGGAATTCTTGTTACAAAATAGGGGCAGGAGAGAAGATTCCCCAGAGGACTTGGTATTTGATCTGGGTTTTAGGAGATGGGTGAAAATTGATCAACTAGAAATAAGGTTGGACTTGGACAAAGGTCATTCCAGGAATTTTAAACAGCTTGAGCAAAGTCAAGGTTGTGGGAAGGTACATTGTACAGCCCAGTTTGTCTCATAGGAGATGGAGGTGGAAATTACTTTTCATTCTTCTCCTATTTTTATGTTTGCTCATTCTATCCTCTGTTACTGAATAGACTCACCCTCCCCTTCCTCCATCTCTATTGTTGAAATCCTTTTCTTTTTGCTTAGATACTATCTTCTCTGTGAAGCCTTGTAACACACACACACACACACACACACACACACACTGCCTTCAACCCTCCAGCTGGAAGTGAGCTCTCCCTCTTCAAAATTTCTCTCAGCACTTTGCCTAGACTTCCATTTTACACTTATCTCATGGTTACTCGGAACACAGTTATTTATGTCCTGCCCCGCTCCCACCTCCTTCCATTGAATTAAAAGTTCCTTCAGAGCGAGGTCTTGCTTGTTTTCCTTCTTTGCATCCCTGGAGGCTGAGCACAGGGCTTTGGACACACAGTAAGTATTTGGTGAAGGAAGGAATGGCTGGTTGAGTGAAGGCAGACTGAGCAGGCCATTGATAGGTTGTATTTGGAGAGCACCTGAAGATTCTGGAGCAGCGGAAAGATGGTATGAAAGCTGGCCATTAGAAGATTCTGGAATCCCAATATTTTGAGTTAGAAGTAACCTAAGAGAAGAGGAAACATTGATAAAGGTAAACAATTTTGTCAAGGTCATATAGCTGCTAATTGGCAGCAGGGTCTAGTGATGTGTGTGGGATGGATTTGAGAAGAGCAGAGGCTGAGATCTATCTGGACCACTAAGGAGTTCACATTCTAGTAACTGGAGAGGAGAATCATTAGTTGAAATGATCAAAGCTTGCCTGTAAATGAGAAAGGGCAGAAGGAGGACTCTGGAGACCAAAGGAAAGATAGAAGTGCAGAATGTGTCCCTAAAGAATCAGCAAGCCTTGCAGTAAAGAGGCTTTTTCTTGAAAAAAAAATGTAAATGACTTTTTAAAGGATAAATCTTGTCAACTTAATCTAATTTCCTTCTGAGAAAGAATGACAGGCAAAGGGACAGAGGGCAGACTGACAGGTGTAATTCATCCTGACTTTGGGAAAGTAACTGACCTGGGCCTTATTCCATCAGGAATTCAGGAGGTGGGGTGCCGCGCGCGTGTGTGTGTGTGTGGAGTTGGTCTTCCCTTAGTGCTGCTACCATTGTTTTGAACGAGGCAGGCCCCTTCTAGCAATTGTACAAATCCATCCTATGTGACTTGATTCCCCAAAGAGTTAAAGTAAAGTCATAAAACTGGGTGATTGCCACTGATAGCACATGTCACTTTCTGCTTTTGCAGTTTACCGATGGGTGTCAGAAAAGAAAGCTGCATGATTCCACCAGGATCTTTTGTTACCAATTCAATTCAATAAATGTTTACTATTTATTCAGTTCATTTTCAATTCAGCAAACACATTCTTTATTCAGTTGAATCCCACAAGCATTTGTTACATGCCTAGTATTTAAATGTCCTATCCTAAGGGCCAGGCCTCCAAGAGAAAAATGAAAGTCCCTAAGGAGCTGGAATCAAAAAGTACAAGGAATCAGGGGAATTCAGAAAGGCCTTTGGTAGGAAATGGCAGGTAAGATGGTGTGCCTTATATTGGTCCTAAACTTTGCTGTCTTTTAGTGTCTAGGTATTTCTACAATTGGGTAGCTAGGTAGTGCAGAAGATAGAACTCTGGGCCTGAAGTGAAAGAGAAAGGAGTCCAAATTCCACCTCAGATATTTACTCACTGTGTGACCCTGGGCAAGTCACTTAACCCTGTTTACCTCAGTTTCCTCATCTGTAAAACTGGCTGGAGAAGGAAATGACAAACCACTCCAGTATCTTTGCCAAGAAAACCCCAAATGGGGTCACAAAGAGTAGGACATGGGTAGGGAGACCCTCCCTGCCCTACCAGAAAGTTAGAGAGCAGACCAGGGGAGGGGCTCTACAGTGGGATTGCTGTTTGGGGGTTGGGGTAGGGGAAAGACGGGGAGAAAATGTGTAATTCAAAAATCTCATGAAAATGAATGATGTGAACAAGAAAACAAAATTTATTACAGATTTGAAAAAAAACAAAACAGAGAGTAGGACATGACTGAAATGACTCAAGGACATATTTACAGTGCTGTAGTCATTGCACATGTTGCCCCTTTGGTTCTACTTCCTTTGCTCATATTTCAAGTCACCCAAGATGATGAATTCTTCATATTTGTCATTTCTTATGGCCTTTATTTTATGCCTACCAAAGGATCACGGGATTTGAGACTGGAAAGGATTTTAGAAACTCTGTCATTTTATGGAGAAAGAAATGGAAGTGACTTGCTCAAGGTCTTTCCAGTGGAAAGTTAAATTGGATACCTCAGGGCGAGTGAAGTCAATCCTGGGAAAAATCATGAAGCTGATTAAAAAATCAGTCTCAGGGACATTCTCCCCTCCTAGTTCAGTGGCTTAATGTCCGCTGGGGACACCAGTCCTTCCAGTGCTTTTAGGCTTCCCCTGAAGGTGCCTCAGTTCCGTTTAGACTTTCCCTCACCTCTGACCACTCCCCAGGTAGGCACTTTTCCAGGACATGAAGGGTTGTTTGGTTGAAAGTTCACAGGGGTCATAGATATAGAAATGAAAGTGACTTTGGTAGTCATCTTGTCCAACCACATCATAGATGAAGAAACTGAGTCTTATTGACATTAAATGACTTGCCCAAGTTCATATTCAATTCAAGCTGGAGCTGGAACCCAAACTCAGATGCGGAGAGAATAGGATTGAGGTATTTAGAGCCAGATGGGTCCTTACAGGCAATATGGTACAAGTCCTGCACTTTATAATTGAGGAAACTGAGTAGTAAAGTGCTTCCCTAATGTTCTACATGTCATCAATGACAGAACCAGGATATAGATATCATAGAAAGAGGACTGGCCCTGTAGTCAGGAGACCTTTGTTCCAATACTATTCCTGCTCTTCAGGACCTGTGGAATCTTAGACAAATCACTTTACCATGCTGGACCTCAGTTTCCTCATCTGTAAAAGGGAAAGGTTTGGACTATATGGCCTCTGAGAACCCTTCCAGATCCAGATGAACAATCTAGCCTGAGATCTCAGACTCTTGTCTCTTTCTGCAACATTCCTAACTGAGTCCTCTTTTTAGTGCAGTTTCAGACCAGAGTATGGGTGTAGACTCTGCCTCTTATCCATTGTGTGACCCTGGGTGAGTCATTTCTATTCTTATAAGTTGAGATAGTGGTTCTCAACCTGTGGGTTGCGACCCCTTTGGGGGTTAAAAGGGGTCTCCTAAGACCATTGGAAAACATATGTTTCCGATGGTCTTAAGAACCGAGACACCACTCTTCTATCCATCTCCAGGCGGGTCTGCCCACATGTAGATATGCCCACATACGAGTATTAAAGGGTCCTGGCATTAGAAAGGTTGAGAACCACTGAGTTGAGAGGAGTTGGGCATGATGAACTCTCTGAAGGACCTTTTGAGTGAATTGTTGAATTAAATTAACCTTATGAGAGTATACAAGTTCTCCTATATAAAACATTTTTTTTCACACTATCACTCGTTCTTCAGATCTGTGAGTTGTCTTTTTATAGTTCCCTCACCAACCCGAATATGTCCCCATGAAAGGATTATATAATTGAGCTAAGGAGAGCACATCTTCTCCTTGAGACACACAGAGCTCTTGAAAGTCATAGGACCATAGGATTTAGAAGTGGAAGGACCAAAGGAATAAGGGAGTCCAACTCTTGCATTTTACAAAATAGGAAACTGAGGTTTAATGAGAAGTGGCCTCTTCAAGGTCATGTAGCTGATCAGTAGAAGATCTAAGATTCACACCCAGTCCTTTGAGTTCAGATCCAGAGAGGAAGAGCTTTCTCTTCTGTCTCCAAACACAAGCTCAGTGCTTCAGTCTGGCATCCAAGGCCTCCCACGGTCTGGCTCCAACCTCCCTTTCACTCTCTTTCTTGCATTCTGTATTCCCAATCAGACAAGATGACTAGTTATCTCCTGATTTTTTTTTGCTCCATTTTTTACATCTCCCCCCCTCCCTGCTCCTGGACTACCACAGTGTCTTAAATATAGTAGGCGCTTCATAGGCAATGGCTGAATTGGATTGAAATGAGTTAAATTGTTGAACTGTGAGCAGTGGTCAGTCATTATGAAGACAGAGCTGGAGAGCTTTGACAAAGGCTGGGAAGTGGGTGTTGGAGCAAATTAAGGTTATCACCCAGACTCCAGGGGCACCTACAATTGAGAGGCTGAGATGGGGCCAGAGCTAAGGCCAATTAGTCAGGACAACAAAAGCAGAGCAAGAATGTCTTATTTTTAGATTTTTGTCAGTGCCTAGCATGTTCTTTTGTACATAGTAAGCACTTAGTAAATATCTGTTGGAAGAATGAATGGATAATTATGAGAAGACATAGAGAAATTGATGATGACTGTTGATTGCTTCAGACATTCCTCGTGTTCTAGGGGGATCCAACGAGCAAGCTTCCTAGGCCATCACAACCCAGGAACTGAAAACTTCAAGGAATTTCTAATGACCATATTTGGCACATAGGTTAGCTGCTGACCCTATGTTCCTAATTCTCAAGGCCATTTAGAATAGGAGTGAATGCTGAGTCAGGCATTGAAATCTGTTCAACACCCATATGGACTGTTAGGGCCTCTACCAGGACCTTTGCATCCCCCTTAGGACCCAGTAAGACATCAGTCATAGAGTGTCAACTCAATTAGTGTGCCCTCCAACCACCCTTTATCTCTTTTCTTCTCAATTCTCTGCTGGCATTGGTTGGTAAAGTTGAGAAGGACATTTCAAGAACAACTCTCTTCATTTGGAGAAGGGGAAAGGGAAAGGGGGAGCCCAGAAAGGTAAAAGACATAAAAAACCTGAGTCCAACGTCAAAGGGAGGGATGGTGAAGAGGCTTGACCTGGAAGTTTTGGTGGACCCCAGACTTGAGGTGAGTTGACAGTGTGATATGGAAGCCAAGAAATGATTATAATCTTGGGCTATATTAAGATGGGCACTGCTTCCGAGAAGAGGGGGATGACAATCCCACTATACTCTGTCCTGGTCTGACCCTATCTGGAACACTATGTCCAGTTCTGTTTCCCCTGGTAGACAAGGTAGTTTTGTCTAAGGGAAAGCACAAATGGAACCTATCACGGCAGGTTAGGAAGAATGCTTGATTGGGAGTCAAAAGGTTTGATCTGAGTCCCAGCTCTTACACTTAGCTACGTGACTGGGGGGCAAGTAATTCTATCTCTCTGAGTCTCACTCTCCTCACCTTCAAAACCGAGAAAGAAAATAAGAGATGAAGATGAAATAAAATGAGATAATCTTTGTAAAGTGTTGTGCAACTGTCAAGCGCGATATAAATGCTGGCTATTACTAAGATGCACAGTACCTGCCTCACAAGGGTATTGGAGGATTAATTGAAATGATATCCAGAAAGTGCTTGCACACTGTTATAAAACAATTGAGGAAAAAAAAACAGTCTAGAGGTAGAGAGGAAAGAAAGGGGGCTTTGGTAACTGATGTCATGGCAAGGGGCATGTATTAAATGCCTACTATGTGCACAAGCCCTTACTCTAAGAGTGGGGGATAAAAAGAAAGATGAAAAGCCAACAGTCTCTGCTCCCAAGAAGGTCAATTCAGGGACTGTTCATTAGCTGTCCACCATGTGCAAAGGACTATGGTAGGTGCTGGACTACAAAGATCAAAGTGGGCCAGTCTGCCCCCAAGGAGTTTACAATCTGCAGGTATATATAATATGTAACCAGAGAAGTAAATACACAATGTTTTGGAAAGAGAAGAAGCACTAACCACTCAAGGGAGCATTTCCCACAAATAGTGGGATTTGAGCTTACCCCTGCCCCTAAGGCTATCTATCAGCCTCCATAGGGATTTCCCTGAGATGAGGAGTCCTTGATGGAAGATAAGGATTCTAGGAGGCTAAAAGAAGGAGAGAAGGCATTTTAGGTATTGAGGCAGCCTGGGCAAAGGAAATAAGCAGAAGACAGAAGGTCAAGTTCAAGGAATTACAGGTCAACCAGAATGGCTAGAATGTGGAGTGAGTGAAGGCAAATGGTTAGGTTAGTCTGGAGAACATCCAGGAGATTGAAAAAATATATATAGAATATATATGCACACACATACATGTGAATGCACACACATATGCAGCACACATATCTTCATGGGTATATGTGTAGTAATGCACATGTATATCCAATACATGAATACATGCACAGATATCTGTATACACATGTACAGTGATGGCACAGAGTAAGCATGATGGCAATGTGCATATATATATATATATATATATATATAAACACACAATAACATATATACCCGTGTATCTGCATTTATATATAGTATGATATGATATATTCTTATGTTACATGCACATATATGCACACATGCATATATATTTCCTTAGGGGAATAGGGAATCAGGTCAAGGCACATCAACAAGGATTTATTAAAATGCCTACCATGTGTCAGGCACCCTACTTTGTGCGTTATGAGTATTATCTAATAGTCCTCACAGTAACTTTGAGAAGTAGGTGTTATTATCTGCATTTTACAGATGAGGAAACTGAGGCAGACAGCAGTTAAGTGACTTACCCAGGGTCATGTAGCTAGTAAATGTCTAAGGATGACTCTGAACTCAGGTTTTCCATAAGTCAAAGCCCAGTGCTCAAACCAGATACATTATATAACTAAACTACAGACAGGTTAAATTAGAGATAGCGTGAAAAGGAAAGCACTAATGATATTAAGGGTGACCAAGAAAGTGGAATCTTAGCTAACACTTGAAAGAAGCCAGGTTAGGAATGATGAGGTGAGGTGAGGAAGGAGAGAGTTTGAGGCGTGGTGTGGGGATAGCCACTATCAGGGATAGACTTGCCTAAAATAATGAAGAACAAAATGATCTGAATCAAGAGAACGCTGTATACAGTAACAGCAATGTTGTTTTAAGAACTGCTTTGAGTGAATAAGTCATTTTGACTATTATAAATACCCAAATTAACTACAAAGGGTGTATGAAGAGACTAACCACATCCAGAGAGAGAACTGATAAATAGAAGTATGTATAGAATGATTTTATATACACATACACACACATATGCACACATATGCATAATATACATATTTATGTCTAATGGTAGCCATCTTTAGGGTGGAGAGAAGGAAGAAAAAAGGGAAAAATGAAATTTACATGATAACTTTATTATACATTTAAAAGGAATCACAAGTTGTACATAATAGATTTGCAGTTTCATGTGCAATCATCTTTTTTTTATTATACTATTTTGTGGAAATGCTTGTTTTATTCCACAAGTAAAAAAAGAAAAGACAATGCTGGAAGTCAGGAGCTGGAATGTCATGTATGTGAGGACAGCAAGGAGACCAGCGTCACTGGATTTCAGAGGATGTCAAAGACTTCTGAACAGAAGACTGATGTGGGCAGACCTGTGCTTCTGGAAGCCTCATGGGTGCAAACTTGGATGGCAGAATGGAGAGAGTAGAGAGCAGATGTAGGGGAAAGCCCTGTCCCAATTTCTCCCTCTACTAACTAAGTGCCTATGGGTTGCTATTGTACTTCTCTTAGCCTCAGTTCCCTTCTTGGTAAAATGACTCTAGTAATACTTAGAACATTTATTTCATGGGAATATTGTGAAGAAAATATTATGGTATTAAGTGTTATTTCACAGTAATTGCTCATTATTAATAATTCATCATCACTAATAATTGTGTCAATTTATTTTCATTAACTTTAATTAATTATTGATATATGAAACGTTCCTATATTATAATTATTAATAGAGGAATGAAAACCACCTTCCCTTCTTCATAGAGAGCTTAAGGAACCCAACAGCTGCCATCATCGTCTTCCCTCACTTTTCTCTTACTTCAGTTCATACTGCCATTGAATAATGTTGTGGAACACAGTCTAGGGAACACTAGACTGCTCATCTTTAAAAAGCCTGTGGCTAATTATTCATTCTTTGTAGTATGGCGGTATAGAATTGGCACCAAATCTGGTCAGACACTCACCAGCTGTGTGACCTTAGGCAAGTTGCTTAACACCGTTTGCCTCAGTTTTCTCATCAGTAAAATAAACTGGGGAAGAAAATGGCAAATTAATCCAGTATCTTTGGCAAGGAAATCCCAAATGGGATCACAGAGAGTCAGACAGGACTGAAAACAACTGAACAATGAACTTCCTGGTTGTCTCTCATGCTGTTGTTGTCACACATTTCCTTTCCCTGGCTACTGCTGAGGATATCCACCTATCAACAAATAACTGGTCTTCCCGTTTCCATTTTTCTTCTCTCCGATCCATCCTTCATACCTCTGCCAGAGCAATCTTCCTAATACTTGGATATACTCATGTTATTTCCTCCCCAGAATTCCTCAGCCATCTCATTGCTTGCTGAGTCAAGGATAAGCGCCTAATTGTGTGATCAAGACTTTTTTTTTTTTTGCTTTTTTGGAGGGGAGAGGACAGGGAAATTGGGGTTAAGTGACTTGCCCAAGGTCACACAGCTACTACATGTTAAGTTTCTGAGGCCAGATTTGAATTCAGATCCTCCTGACTCTGGGGCCAGTGCTCTATTCACTGCACCACTTAGCCACCCCTGTGTAATCAAAACTTAACCGTCTGATTCTAACCTCCCTCTCCCATCTACTGCACAATAATTCCCATTCACATATACTATGTTTAGCCAAACTGGAACAATCTCCTTCCACTCCTATTCTTGTCTTTCCTTCTTCTTTCTCTGTGCTTTTACTGATATACATAATAACACCAGGGAATAGGCTCCTTACCTGCCATTTTGGGCAATTGGAGTCCCTCCCTCCCCACCTTCCTTCAAGTCCCAACGTGGGTGCCACCGCAGTCCTACTTCCATCTGGCACGCCATCAGGAAGTGTTTCCTTTTCTACTCCACATTCAAGTCAGGGGGTCGGCCTCTTACACACGCGGGGCAGTTAGACGTCGTGGTAGATAGAGCGTTGGACCTGAGTTGAAATTTAGCCCCACTTACTTACTAGTCGTGTGACTGAGCAAGTCACTTGACCCCCATCTGCCACGGTTTTCTCAACTGCAAAATGGGGGATAATAATAGCGCCTATTGCCCAGGGTTGTTGTGGACATCAAATGAGATATTTGTAAAGAACCTCAAGGATTTATATGAATATTAGCCATGATTCATTTTTATCATTTTGAATTATTATTATTTCCTCATTATTATTATTTTATCATGTTTATTTTTACTGAAATTATTATTTATTATGATTTATTATTATAAATACTAAATTTATTATTACTGAAATTAACTTTTTTACTCTACCTTGAAGTTCAGGAGTCATAGAGCCTTGTGGGTACCACTGTACATAGAAAACTGCATAGAACATAGATAGAGATCATGTGTCCCCCCTTATTTAAGGCCTTTCCTGACTTGCCCAGTTGTTACTCTCTTTTTTTAACTCTCCCTCACCCCTCATAAACCAGTTAAGTAGAATCTCATCACTCTCATATAGCATTTTTTTTTTTTGCCAGGGTGAGGCAATCAGGTCAAGTGAGTTTTCCAAGGTCACACAGCTAGTATCAAGTGTCTGAGATCAAATTAGAATTCAAGTCCTCCTGGCTCATGAGTCTTTTGCCTAGATCTTTGCTTTGTGGTTAGTGTACTTTCTCATATCATGATGAGAGTAGGCTAATCTCCACCACTCCACCTCAGTTAGATGATAACATCTTTGAGAATAAAACTTGCTTCATTTGTGTCTTTGTAACCTTTCCCCTCTACCTCATGGCACCTAACATAGGGCAATGCTTAAGAAATGTTTGTCAATTTGGCATAGGTACTGGGCCTGTTGGTATAGGGAACTCCAAGGGTTAGGAAATTCCTTCTACCAATGTAGACTGGCATCCTTTCTGCAACACAGAGTCTCAGAGGATTGCCTAGAGTATGGAGGGATCAAGTGATTTGTCCAGGGTCAAAGAGTCAGTATGTATCAGGGATAGGTCTTGTGCCTAGGTTTTCTTGGCTTTGAGAATGGCTCTGTATCCATTACTGAACAGAATTAAATAAAATTAGCTTGCTTTCAACCCAATATCTTCATGGACATGATTGAGGTTAGATGAGGAGGTAGGGCATACCAAGGAAGGAAAGGGCCCTTGAAATGTCAGTGATCAGATCCCACTACTGCCACAGGGCAAAGGATGGGTGGAGGTGCTGATGTTCAGACATTATAATGACTCACATATGGCCACATCACATTTACACATATGTGCAAATCAAGGTTTTGGATTCCTACTGTGATTAATTCTTTCTCTTTGGAATTCTTTGACCGAGTTCCTGCTGTTGGTCCCTATGTCTCCTTTCTCAGAAACATTGACTAAGTATCTTGGTCCTTCTTTAAATAGATCTGTTACATACCCTCCCCAAGTCCATATACCCTTATACTTAAGAAAGAGCCCATCTTTTAAGGGTCAGCCCACTAACTCTGAAGCATTATGGCCAAGGTTCCATTTGTGATCTTTCCACTCATGAATAACTTTTCAGGGATATAGAATATGTATGGGTACAATTTCATGACTTGAATAGATAATTGAAAAGAAAAAAAATAAAAGAAAGGGAAGAAAAAAAGCCTTGAACTATTACAAATGTCTCTGAGAACAGAAAAGTAAGCACAAACATAATTTATCACTTTCCCAGACTCAATAAACATAATTTTGCTCTACTAACAGCTTATTGGGACAGCAGCCATCAGTTAAATAAACAAATCATTAGGCTGAGAACAGTGTTAGCATGGGTCCAAGCTTATGTTTTAATGATCCCTCATGAGCTTTAGTAAGGATATGTATACTTGGTTAAGATCTGAAGCCTGAACTGTAATCCCCAGACTAGAAGAGAAAGAGTGTGAGAGGTTGACATTGCTGACATGCCGACATTTATGTGTGGGAATGTGGGATGTGTACATATGTGCACATGGTTGAAATTGCTTTAAGCCTCCTTCTAGCCTCTCCCATCTTACCCCCTCCTCCTTCCCCTTTGGAATCACTGCCTTTTAAGTTAGTGGGGACCTGAGAGTATTAATTAAAGTGATGTGTGTATATGTATATATGAGTATGAATATATGTGCCCTTCTGTGTGCTTATTTCTTCATTCATCCATTTAATAAGCATTCATTAATTATATACTTAGGTCCCATGGTAAGCTTCTTGAAGGCAGGGTGTCTTTCATTTTTGTCTTTGTACCTTAAGTACTTAGCACAGTGCCTAGCACATATTGTGCCTGGTTAATTGTGTATACAAAGACAAAAAAAGAAACAATTTCTGCCCTAAAAGAGTTTATATTACAGTTAGAGGAAACGATATATACAAGCAAAATTACATATGCTATATGTGCAAAGTTTTGGGGGAGAAACAAAGGGCATGAAGAAAGTCTTCCTGTAGGTAGTACTAGAGTTCAGCCCTAGAGGAAGCTAGAAATTCTAGGAACTTGAAATGAATAGAGAGGGCATAAGAGTTGGGAGGTAGAAGCTCCTATGGAGGGAATGAGAAATAAGCCAGCTTGGCTGCAAAGCACAGTACAACATGTAATGAGCCCAGAAAGGTAGGCTGCAGAAAGACTGTGAAGGAATTTAAAAGTCAAACAGAGGTAGGGAATTGTATCTGATCTTTGTGGTAATAGGGAGCCACTCGATCTTCTTGAGGGAGTGATATGATAAGACCTGTGTTTTGGAAATGTCATTTTGGCCATTATATGGTGGGATTTGAAAAGCGAAGAAAAGGAGACTATGATAAATGAGGAGGCTCTGATAAATAGCCCAGGTGAGAGATGATGAAGACCTAAATTAGGGTGACAGATGAGTGAATATGTAGACTCAAGGCAGAGTCAGTAAGACTTGGGAACTTATCAGATTTAAGATATAAAGAAGAAAGAAGAATCTGAGGATAACTCCAAGGTTGTGAGCCTGGGTGACAAAAAGGGTTTTGCTTCCTTTAACAGAAATAAATCCCCTATTATTTACTAAGAGGAATATAATGAGTAATTTTTTAGACACAATGAATTTGAGATGCCTGCAAGTCATCTAGGTGATGATGTCCAATGGGCAGGAGATATGGCAGGACTGGAGTTCACTAAATAGACAAGTGCTGGATATATGTGCATGTGTATGATTATGTGTGCAGCATCCATGCACACGTACAACACTCTGGGAATGGGGAGGGGGAAAGCACCAGGAAGATAATCTGGACAAATGGCTCCAGGCATTCTGCCACCTTGGTCTTTCATGTCTGGAGAAAGCATAGCACTATTTCTAGTAAATGATTTTGAAGATGGACATTGATGTAGGGTCATTGAGTAGAAAGGACACATCTCCATTTCTCTTGTAATGCCAGAATGGTAAAGTCACATATAGAACCTATATGTGATAGATAACCTTCCATCTGCTGGAATTGTTCTATTACCTGGCCAGAAGATGCAATTTTTTCATTCCCCCACTCTTTCTGAATACTTAGACACATCTGTGTACAGAAAAGCATGTACGCATCTATCCCATGCATACCAATATCCTTCTCTCCTCCTTCCTCAGACCCAGCCCACCCATATTGTAATAAGTAACTCAAGGGCCTGGAAGAAGTGGTACATGGGGAACTATTTACTCCTCAGCCCTCATTGCCAAATTCTTACCCAGTATCAGATACTCCTTTCTGTCTAGATGTTGTAGCAGCAACCACGCTGGCATACCAAGGATGGCTGCTAATTCTTAGATCTGCTTTACTAGGAAAGCTAGCTGTATAAGGGGTCAGTAATTTTTTAAAATTACAATTCACTAGTTTAGGGGAAAAGTCCGCACCCTGAACTTCACAGAAAATACAAACAGAGAAAATATAGAGAAAATAAAAACAGAGAAATAAAGACCGACAAGACAGGGCTCTGAGTGCCTCTGAGTACACTTTCCATATATCCCTGGATCGAGAGAGCCTTTACATTTGAGCAAGTGGGGAGTTCTGAACTTAAGGCTACTCAGAATCCCAACCAGGGAATCACAAGATCCTTCTCAGAAGTAAGCCCCGAAAGCAAAATATCAAGTCAGAGTATATATATATATATATATATATATATATATATATATACTCTGACTTGATATATATGCTTATCAAAGTCAGAAGGCATCACAACCCTCCTGACTCAGTGCCTAGTTAGAAATTAGTAAAAGCTGTGAAAGCCTTCCTACAAGCAAACTTCCCTTAATGGGCTCCACATGAGGCCTATTCATGAGCAGGGAAGATTTTAAATCCCATTAGAACGATAGATGTTTACTCCCCTTCTCACTCTCTTGCCATGCCCATCATCATAGGAAATAACACAGAAATACCACTCTGAAATACCACTGTGACCCTCAGGTCCAGTATCTCCTTCTCAGAAATCTTAGGTGGGGAACAGAGTCACTCACACTGCTTAGATGATCAGAGTGTCACTGGCTACCACATTCTGGTAAGATGGTGGACCACCAACCCTTGCTATTTGCCCTGGCATTGCTTTCTAAGGTCTCCTGGGCCTTACCATCTGCCCTGCTGAAACACCCTTCAGAACCAAAGGCATGGCAATCTGACTTGCCTTGGTACTAAGAGGTTTCTAGTGCTTTTCTGTCTGCCCTGCCCTGAAACCCTTTATAGATGTCATCTCTATTCAGGATAATATAAGCTCCCTCAGACCAAGGTTGATATCTACTTTTCTATTAGTATTGCTAGAATTTGGTGGTAGGTACATTGTAGTACTTAGTAAATGCCTTTTTGTTCATGTGAATACATATACTCTTTTTTTCATGTAATAAATTTTATTTGTTTTCTTGTTTACATCATTCA
>CM053594.1:70269710-70288087 GCA_028646575.1 Pseudocheirus occidentalis | reverse complement strand
GCTGCAGCCCCCAGCAGCTTTGGCTCACTGAAAACACACCTCAGGGCCACCACCCAAGAACACCATCCTGATCCAGGCTTGTTAAGGCAAGAACACTTAGGCCCTGAATGATAGCTTGGCCCCCCTTTAATCTGCATGGTGTGAACTCTAAAGCAGCCACGTGGAGGCAGCTGTACCACTTCTGCTGCTTCCTTGCCCTGGGAGCAGTTTGGCCAGATCCTTTCCCCCAAATTTAGCTGAGTTCCAGTGACCTTTCACTTAGTCCTTATTTCTTCTGGCTTGATAATTCTGGAAATCTCCACAGCTGCCCCTGATCCACTCTCCTGAAGGCTCCAGCTGTGGCTTGTCCTGGCTGGCACCTACTCCCCCTTCTCCCCCCCCCCCACTGGGGTGAAGCAGCAGTTTCAGGCCAGGCTGGTTTTGGCGCCCAGCATGCTAGGATGAGCCCTTCCTGTCTCTCCTGCCAAGCTGTCTTCAGCGGGAGATGTGTTTTTTTGTACTTTTGTGAGTTCTAGAGCCCCCAAATTGCTTGGAATCATATTTTATGGGCATTTGAGGTGTCTATGTGGGAGCTGCAGAGTTTTCCTGCTTCTATGCCAACATCTTGGCTCCACCCCCTATAAATATACTTTGGAAGAAAACTTGCTGTTGTGTTTGTCCTTCATTTTTGAAGAGGACCATGGCATCAGGGAAATGAGCTAATGTAAGATTGTTAACCCATTTTGAGCTGCTTTCCTTTAGAAAAGAAGATCTAAGAACCTGTGCTAGCAGCCATCCTGGGTATGCTAGGGTGTTTGCTGATACACATGGTCTTCGTCAAAATTGAAATAGTAGAATTCCAGGCATTGGTGAGAATAGGCAAGAGATTTGCTAAATCCTATCATTAGAATAGTGGTGGTGGAGAAAAATTGTGTCCCTGGTAGTCACAAACTCAAGTTATATTTTCTCTTCTCAATAGGATCTCTGGCCACATGGATGCTTTGAATGACCTGTTCTCCTAGACTGTCTTCTGATTCCTCTTCCAACCTTTCCTGGTACCAAAGCATTCCCATTAGAATCTAGAGCATTGATTCACTTTATGAGTAAAGGGGACAAATTTTTCTCTTGGTAGCCTCAGGCTACCACTCCCTTACTGCAGAAAGATCTTCCAAGGAAGAGGGAGACAAGGTTTGATAAAGAATGATAAGAAAGCATGGGGAGGGATTGCCCCTCTCTTTCAGAATCCCCTTGAATCTGTGCTAGGAGCAGTCGTCTCAACCTTTATACTCTCCTGTCTTGCAATGAAAAGTTCCTCTCACCCTTCTTTGAAAAGTAGCTTGGGAGTAGGTTATGTGATCTTATCCATCTGCCCTAAATGAGACAGACGGCAGAAAGACAAACAAAAGGAGAGAATAGGAAATGTCTCTCTAAATACCAGGATACAGTCTGTGTTGCTAACCTTAATGGGAAGCTGGGTTGGCTGCTCAGGGGATGGAAGAGAAAAAAAATGCCTATGGACTCACCATGGGAGTAAGAGGTAGAATCCTTTCCCAGCAGAGAACCTCACTGAATACCTAATGTTTTTTCTTTTTTTTTTCTTTCAAATTATCTTTCACATTTACAACATTTTTTCTTTAGGCCATGGGGAGCCACAGAAGTTGTGTGAGCTGGGGAGTTATGGGATCCAATCTGTGCATCATTAAGAAGACTCTGGAAACTTGCCAAAGTGGACTTCAAGAGGAGACACTGGAAATAGTCTGGAGGCTACCAGGTGATAGGTCAGGAGAGTCTGAACACACGGGATGCTCATGGGAATAGAGATGGGCAGATTCAATACATATTGCAGGGGTAAAATCAACAGAAACTGGAGACTGACTAGATGTGGAAGCTGAGAGAGAAGTAAGATTCTGGTGTGTCCTGTATCAGAATGGAAGAGTCACGTGTTACTTGTTTCAGCTTTCAATCTCTCATCTCCAGACCTTTGCACAGGCTGTGCTCCAAGCCTAGGATACACTCCCTTTTCACTTCCGCCTCTTAGGATACCTACCTTCCTTCAAGGCTTTACTGAAATGCTAAGTCCAACAAAAATATTTTTCTTTTTGCTCTAGTTGTTAGTTCAACCTACCTCCTGAAATTCACTTGTATTTGTTTGTCTATATATAGACACAAAGTAAATTTAAATCCTCAAAGTAAAATTTAACCTCCTTGAATGCATGAAATGTTTTATGTTTATCTTTGTATCAGTAAGGCCAGTATAGGGTCTAGAATATAATTTTGTTGTTTAGTTGTTTCAGTTGTATCTGACTCTTTGTAGGCCCTTTTGGGGTTTTCTTGGCAAAAATACTGGAATGGTTTGCTGTTTCCTTCTCCAGCTCATTTTACAGATGAAAAAACTGAGGTAAACAGGGGTAAGTGACTTGCCCAGGGTCACACAAGTAATAAGTGTGTGAGGACAGATTTGAACTCAGGAAAATGAGTCTTCCTGATTCCAGGCATGGCACTCTATCCACCAAGGCAATTCACAGATTTCTTCTGCTGCTTGTTCCCTTGAAGGACCTTATTCCCCCAGTGGGTTTGCTGGCTTCAAGTCTTTTCTGAAATCCACCCTCTATTAAGCTTTCAAAGTGATTGTCCTAAAACACAGGTATAACCATGTAATCCCACCCCCACCCCTATTCAATAATCTCCAGTGGCTCCCTATTACCCCCAAGATCAAATACAAAAGCCTCTGGTGTCTAAAGCCTTCATAATTTAGCCCAGCCCTCCCCCTCTGGTCTTCTTATGCCTTATTCCCTGCCATCTACTCTTTTTAAAATTTGCTTTTTGGTGGGGGGGAAAGCAGGACAGTTGGGGTTAAGTGACTTGCCCAAGGTCACACAACTAGAAAGTGTTAAGTGTCTGAGGCTGATTTTGAACTCAGGTCCTCCAGACTTCAGGGCTGGTGCTCTATTTACTGCACAACCTAGCTGCCCCCCATCTACTCTTTAATCTAGTGACACTGGCAACCTGGATGTTCCATATGCCAGATGCTCCATCTCAAATTCCTAGGCATTTTTTCTGGCTGATCTTCCATGCAGAAATACTTTTCCTTTCCTCTGATTGCTGGCATCCCTGGTTTCCTTTAAGCCCCAGTTAAAATCCCACCTTTATAGGAAGCTTTCCTCAATCCCTTTTAATTTTAGTGCCTTCCTTCTATTAATTATTTCCTACATATCTTGTATAGAAATTGTCCATATTTGTTTTCTTGTTGTCTCTCGAATTAGACTGTGAACTCTTTTAGGGCA
Source organism: Pseudocheirus occidentalis (assembly GCA_028646575.1). Taxonomy (NCBI): domain Eukaryota; kingdom Metazoa; phylum Chordata; class Mammalia; order Diprotodontia; family Pseudocheiridae; genus Pseudocheirus; species Pseudocheirus occidentalis. The sequence continues at coordinate 70,284,824 of CM053594.1, read as the reverse complement.
AGAACTACCTTTTGTCTTTTTTTGTATCCCTAGCACTTAGTACAATGCTTGGCACATAGTAGGTATTTTAAAAGTACTTATTGACTGAATGAATGATAGAGCTACCAGTATCATTTGTTGGTCTGGTGTCATAAGACTGCAAGTTACTGTCTCTGCTGTTGCTTGCCGATGGGTGCTGTGCTGATCTAGTCTCACTATTGTACTACCATCTGCTGATGCCAGAGCTGAGCCACAGTCTGTTTATTTTATTTATTTTTTGCGAGGCAATTATCACACAATTAGGAAGCATCAAATGCCTGAGGACAGATTTGAACTCAGGTCCCAACTGCTCCCCACACTCTTGTTTATTTTCTGTTGTTCCTATCTGTTGGTTCTTTGATGCATTGCAGGCACTATGTGGCTTTTTTAAAGGGCTATTTTAGCTCTTTTTAAATTCAGACCCTAAGCCGGTCAGCTAATCAGTGAGAGAAAACTTCATATATTGTATTTTAACTACTTTTCTTCTCAGTGAACTGTCATTCTTAGAATCTAGTCTGTTCCTTGAGTTAGGGAGAAAACTCTGTTCAGCTGCCATCAAGCCCTTAACTGCTCTACCATTCCACATAAATATCCTCCTAGGTCTAGAATCTTCATGAAAATAGACAGAAAGAGAAAGATAGAGGTAGAAAATTCTGTGTTTCCAGCAAAATGTTTCCATTCTAACAGATGTGTGTGTGCGTGTGTGTGCCTGTATGTGCATCTGAATGCATGCAGGGGAAGGGGGATTAGGAAAGACTTCAAACAGATAACATCCAAGCTGGAACTTCAATTAAGTTAAGGACTCTATGAGATGCAGGGGTGAGGAGGAAGCAGGCATCTTAGTCTTGGGAGTCAGGTTCTACAAGGCACCTAGAAGAGCTTAGCACAGTTTGTAGGCTAGTTCTTGGCACAGTAGGCCCTTCACACATGCTAGCTGACTGAAAAAAAAAGATAGAATACTGAGACAGGAAATGACTTGGACAAGGGTGAAATGGTGGTGCTATCAGCCCCCTCAAAAAAAAAAATGGAAATTGATAGCGGCAGATTGGTGGTGGGAAGAGGAAGGTTATTAGTTTAACTTGGGATCTGTTTGAGTTTGAGGTTGGATATTCAGGTGGACAGGTCAAGTACTACTTCCTCGGAACCTCAGATCTGGAAAATGACTCGGAGACCATGTAATCTAACTCATACTTGCACAAGAATCACCTCTACAGTATACCTCACAATTGATAATCATACTTTTGCTTTAAGGACCTCCAGTGAGGGGCAACACTTTTCTTTCCAAGGAAACCCAATCCATTTTGGGAGAACTCTAAATATTAAGAAGTTGTGTTGGTTTATTTTCCTTCCTATATAAAGCCAAACCTTCATATCCCCAATTTCCACCCATGGTTCCTAGTTTTATTTTCTGTCGCTTAACAGAAAATGTATAATCCCTCCTCTTCACCACAGCACTTTAAATACTTGTAGACACCGATTATATCCACCTCAGATTCTTCACTTTTCCAGACTAAACATACCTAGTTCATTTCACCTTTTCTCATAAGGCATTAATTTGAGACCCTTCCCATCCTACTTGTCCATCTCTGGATGCATCACTTTGTTGATGATTGTCCTAAACTGTAGTCCTAGAACTGAACATAGTAAATACTGCAATGGGCTGACTGAGGGGTAGGAGAAGAATGGAACTGTCAGACTCCTAGTTCTCCACACCTTACCTTTCTTAAGGTAACCTATTGAAAACTCCTCCCCTCCCCTCATCTCCCTTCCCTTCCTCTCTCCTCTCCTCTGCTTCCCTTTCTTCTCTTCTCCTTTATTTTCCTTTACTTGATGAGGGGGAGATAAATGGAGAGAGATTAGAAGACTCTTCTCAATAGCCAATGGTGCACATTCATTTAGCTGTTGAGTCAGAGTAAATGAATTGTACAGATGGCTAAAAACACTCTACCTGCCTCATGGCAACTCTTACTAGGACTGCCTCTAGGAAGGCTTGTTGGCTCCTTGACAGCTGGAAGTGATAGTTCCCTCTGTACCCCCCTAACACTGAGCCTTAGGCTCCTGGATCCCTATCTTGTCATTCATGCCTAGGTCATATTATATCCCTAGTAGACAGTGAACTCCCTGAGGGCAGACCACCTGTTCCCTTCAACACTGAGTCCAGGCCCTCCACCCAGCAGGTACCCAGGAAATGAGTGCTAAATGAATGGATTTTCCTCCAATACAGAGAAAACCAGAATAATCCCCTTTAGGGGAAGTGGCTCATTGCCTTTCATTTACCGTGAATTTTATGTAGGCAAATTGGCTTGAGGTTCCCTGATCCTTTTTTTCCATGGGGAGCATTACATCAATGTCAGGTTAAAGCCAAGAATTCGTATTTTCCAGTCCATGCTGTTTTATCTCCTTCCCTCATGACTGCCCAATGTCTCCTAACTTGTTCTTGGGCAAGATCTTGAACTTGGGTCAAGTTGGACCCCTCTCTGGAGCTTGTTTTTTCATCTTTTAAATGAGGCAGGTGGTCTAAGCCTTTTGCTGATGCTGAAAGTCTATAATCTAGGGACCCATTCAACCCTGAAATTCTGGGGTTCCAGGCTTGGTTTTTACTGATCTGGCAGTGGACTGTGCTGCTCTTTTGACACCTTGAAGCTGGTGACCTATGCTTTACTAGTTTGGCAGTCCCTAGAAGAAAAAATCAAGGTGGCATAGGGAATAGAGCACTAGCCCTAGAGTCTGGAGGTTCAAATCCAGTCTCAGGTATTTATTAGCTGTATGACCCTGGGCAAGTCACCTAACCCTGTTTACCTCAGTTCCACATCTGTAAAATGAGCTGGAGAAGGACATGGCAAACCACTCTGGTATTTCTGCCAAGAAAAACCCCAAATGGGGTCATGAAGAGTAGGACATGACTGAAACAACTCAATGACAACAGAGGAAAGAATCCCCAAACTCTTGAACCCCCTTGCTCTGTCCAAAGCTAGGGTGACAGGACAGTCTACATTCACAATATTCTTTTAAACTTCATTCCATCTTCTCTCCTCCCCTCCATTACACATCCTGCCTTCCTATTGAATACCTGCCTATTCTTTAAGAGGCAACTCAAATGCTGCCTTCTACTGGAAGTCTTCCCCAATTCCCCTAGTCAGGAACATCTAGAGGCCACCCATCCTGGAGCCAGATCAAACCCAGCACCCCATGCAAGCACTTCTCTCTCTTATCAAACTCACTGACTCTAAGAAAAAGCTCTATCTTTCCTCCTCCTCTGTGCCTTTGCCCTGGCTCCTTCCCATGCTTGGAGGGCAACTCTCCCTTACTTCCACCTTATAGAATGCACTTTTTCCTTCAAGATGCAATTCATGAAGCTTTTACATGAAGCCTTTCCTGTTCCCCTGCAGCTGCTAGTGCCCTCTATCCCAAGCCCCCTTATATGGAATTACTTTGTATTTATTTTCTGATATTTATTCTATACACATACACAGACTTAATATGTTCCTAGTTTTGCCCTGATCAGAATGTAAGCTCTTTGTGAGTAGGAATTGTTTTGTTCTTTGTACTTGGGCCCACAGCACCTAGCACAGAGCCTGGAGCATAGTATTAATTTAATAAATACTTATTGGTGGTTATTTTGTATATGTCATTTTCTCTCACTAACTTATGAGGTTCCCAAGGGTAGAGGCCGTCTTACTTAAATTTTATGCCTCATTCAGTACCAAACACTGGCTTCTCCACAATTTTTCAGTTATTTTTCAGTCATGCCTGACTCTTCATGACCTCATTTGGGGTTTTCTTGACAAAGATACTGGAGTGGTTTGCCATTTCCTTCTCCAGCTCACTTTATAGATGAGGAAACTGGTAAAGTGACTTGCCCAGGGTCATACAGCTAGTAAGTGTCTGAGGCTGGATTTGAACTCAGGAAAATGAGTCTTCTTGAATTCAGGCCCAGTGCTCTATCCCCTGTGCCACCTCCATACATCAGGTGCTTAAAAATAAATCTGTATTCTGTTTTGTTCCTTCTTTCTCATTGTTCACTCCATTGGTTATAGTTCTTCTTTACAACCTGACTAATGTTTAATGTGAAGGTATTTGTAGAACCTATATCGGATTATGTGTCGGTGGGGTGGGGAGGTGGGAAGGTAGAAAGGGGAGAAAATCTGGAACTCAAGGGAGTGTGGAACTGAAAGTAAATAAATAAATAAATAAAAATGAATCTGTAGGAAATCCCTTTGAGATCCACAATGCTGCACATAGAAGATATTGCAGATAGACTCACAGCCACAGACAAGGAATTTTTTCATAAGCAATAGAGCCTTTCCTGGACTGGGGTGTGTGTGGGAGTGGAATGGTGGGGCTCCCAGAGACAGATGATGTCATTGGAGATTCCTCTAGGATTCCCTCTAATCAGGATCCCTATTTGTATTTCATTTAATTCAGTAAACATTTACTGATCACCTGCTCTGTATAAAGTCCTAAGCAAAGCAAAGGATTAATGACCATTAGTAAGTTTGTTACAGAAAGAATTCTTGGTCAGATCTGGGCTGGACTAGACTAGGAGTTGTCCTGGAATCCTTAAATTTAAAAGAAATATTCTGATAGCTATATTTCAAAATAATTTATTGCTTTGTCCATCAGTCAATGAGCATTTAAGTGCTTACTATGTGCCTAGAATTGTGCTAAGTGCTGGGGTATACAAAGCTGTCAAGGAGCTCAAATTCTATTGGGGGAGAAGACAACATCCAAACAGCTCTGGATATACAAGGTATATTCAGAGTGAATGGGGGATAATCAACAGAAGAAAGGTTGGGTAGGGAGGAGGAGGAGCAGAAAAGGCTTCTCCCAGAAGATAGGAAATGGATGTGAAGAGGGAGAGCATTCCAGAAATAGGGGACAGACAGCGAACAGACATAGAGTTGAGAGATGGGCTGGTTATGTTTGAAAGTTGATGCCACTGACTCATAGGGCATGAGAAAGGCAGTAATGAGCAATAAGACTGGAAAGGTAGGAAGGGGTCAGGTTGTGAAGGCTTTAATAGAAGAGGATTTTATATTTGATCTTGGAGGGGATAGGGAAGCACTGGAGCTATTGAGCAGGGGAATGACATGGTCAGAACTGTCCTTTAGGAAGATTGCTTTGTCAGGGGAGTGGAAGGTGGACTGAAGTGGGAAGAGACGTGGGGTACCAGGATAAGCCAGAAGGCTGCTGGAATTGTTCAGGTGTGAAATGATGAGGACCTGCATCAGAATGATGTCTGTGTGAGTGGAACAAAGAAGATGCATAGGAAGTATGTTGTGAGGTAGAAATGGCAATAAGTCTATATTTTATTTTATGTATTAAAAAAACTTTGTTCAGAGAAGAATAATGGTCTATAGTCTTCGCTAGATTACTTGAAGTGTGACATCCAATTCCCTGGACTATCCCATCTCTGATACTAAAGTGGAAAACAACACAGACCGCTCTCAAGGAGCTTACAATCTATTAGGGTCTATCAGACTTGCATGTAAGTAACGAGGATATAAGAGACAATAGAGGAGTCCAGGAAAGATCATGTGGAGAATTTGCCATTTCTTTCTCCAGCTCATTTTACAGATGAGGAACTGAGGCAAATGGCATTAAGTGACTTGCCCAAGGTCACACAGTAGGAAGGGTCTAGTAAGTGAACTCAGGTAGAGGAGTCTTCCTGATTCCAAGTCCAGTGCTCTATCCACTGAGCTACCTGGTTGCCCCAGTAACGTGGGGAATTGGAAGAGGGAGAGAAGACTTTGAGCTGGGGCTGAGGGTGGTGGGGGTGTTGGTGCATAGGTAAGTCTCCATGAGGGAGATGATGCTGAGCTGGGTCTTGAAAGAAGAAGATAGCTCTACCATTCTGAAATAAGGATGGCAAGTCAATTCCAAACATGGGGAGATGGCACAAACAATGATATAGGGGCAAGAGAGAGCAGAATTAGGATGGAGTGTGGGAAGATAATTCTAGGTGGCTTGATTATAGAATTATATGAGTGAGAGTAGGTGTAGTGACTGAACTGGACCTTATTATTTTCTTGGTATAGAGAATTCCCAGATGAGAAAACCACTCTGCCAATGCAGGTCAGCATTGTTCTGCAACTTATCGCCACGTTATCTTGAGCCCTGATAGTTTATTTGACTCAACCAGAGTTATACAACCAGCAATTGTTGGCAGCAGGAATTAAATGTAGGTCCTCCTGAATCTAAGTGGCACAGTGGGTAGAGCACAGGGCCTGAAGTCAGGAAAACTCCTCTCCCGGAGTTCAAATCTGGCCTTGGACACTTACTAGCTCTATGGCTCTGAGCAAGTCACTTAATCTAGTTTGCCTCAGTTTTCCTTATCTGGAAAATAAGCCAGAGAAGGAAATGGCAAACCACTCTAGTACCTTTGCCAAGAAAACCCCAAATGGAGTCATGAAGAGTTAAATATGACTGAAACAAAAACAAAAGAACCACTCCTGAATCAGAGTCCTATGTCCTATCCTCTACAGCATAGTGCGTCTGTCCTGAATAGGGCTGGAGAGCTCAGATGGACCAGATGGTCTTCAATATCAGGATAAGGAATTTTTATTTTAAACACTAAACAGGGAGTGAAGTGATCAGAGGGTTGCATTTGAAAGATTACCTGATCAGTATTAAGAAGGATGGACTATGTGAAGGGGATGAATTAGGAGGCCAGTATAATAGTCCAGGGTAGGAGAGATGAAGGCCTAAACCAGGACGGTGGTGTCAGTATAAGTGGAGAGAATAATATGAGAAATATTTGGGGAAGTAAATTAACAGAAATTAGCACCTTCTCAAGTGAGTAGGGTGAGGAAAAGATCAGAGTCAAGAGTGACTGAAAGCTTTCAAGGCTGGGGGAATGAATGGACAAATGGCGGTGCCATCAATAGGAACTCAAGAGCTGGGTTTACATCTAGAGGGGATGATGGTGAGCAGAGTATGGACAGATTGAGTTGGTGTCAGAGGAAAGACCTTCTAACTTGTCTGATTCCTAACTGAGTTAGGGGGATTGAATCTCTCTCTCTCCTTTCCATTGCAATGGTTTAGCCAGTGTGCCCCCCTTTTGTGATCAGTGCCTTTTCCTGCGTCTTTTTAAGGGTGGGAAAAAATCATCTTCAACATGAACAGCATCAGCAACAACAACACTCATACTTGTACTCCCCTTCCTTTGTCTTTTTGATTTCTGTGATACCCCTTCATCTCACTTTTCTCAAACTATGATTTTAGGATCAGGCCACTCAAATTACCTTGAGTTTGCAGCAGCCTCAAGAAAGTCCTATAAACCCCAGAGTGGAGTTGAGCCTGCCAGCAGGCCCCTAAGTAGCACAGTGGCTGTAATGCTGAATGAACATGGCACCAAGAAGACCCAAGCTTTATTCCCTGCCTCAGACAATTACTAACTGTATGACCCTGAGCAAGACATTTAGCCTGTGCTGATCTCAAGTTTCCTCAGTTGTAAAATGTTAAAAACATTAGCAGCATCTACCTTGCTGAGCTGTTGTAAGAATCAAGTACTTGCAGAACATTCAGCGCACAATAGGTGCTATGTAAATGCTTATTTTCTTTCCTTTTCCCTTGGCATCAGTTTTCTTATCTGTAAAATGGTGATCACACCAGCACCTTCCTTCCAGGCTTCTTGTGAGGTCCAAATGAGATAATATATGAAGAGCTCTTTGCAAACTTCAAAGTACTATATGAATGTTACTTCTGTTTATTATGGAAAAAAGATCCATGCTTAATGTAGGGGTTGAGTAATAATTTCCATAGAGGTATATAATTGAAAGCATGGAAATGAAGACAGAGCTAGGAAGAGTGTAAAGCTGAAGGGAGAGAAGAGAGGTCTTGATCTATTGAAAACCCAAAATTTTCTAATAATTACGGTTATCTCAAAGTAGAATGTAGAAGGGGCTGCTTGGGGTCAGTGATTTTTTCTTTTATCACTGGAAGTCTTCGAATGAGGGCTGGATGAAATCACCAGGGGTAAGAGTAGAAAGGGAAAAAAGGGGTCATTGGTAGAATTTTGGGGGACCCCCACATTTAAACCTCAGTAGAATATAAAACAATGTGGTACAGAGGAAAGTACAGTGGATTTGGTTCAGAGGATGTCCATTCCAATCCTGGCTCTGCATTTTATTACCTATGTGAAATTGGCAAAGTTGCCTCTTTCTAATCTGCAATTTTCTCATTTGCACAATGAAGGCATTTCATTAAATGATCTCTGAAGTCCCTTATCTCTGATCAGCCTGTGATGAGGAGCCAGAAAAGGAGGCACAGAACTATTGAGACCTCGCTTGGGGTAAGAGAAGCCTAAAGTTGCAAGGCCTGACCAAGACAAACTGTCCTAATTTTCCCCAGTGAGGCTGACGTGGCTGAGATCTTGAATGTAATAAACAAGATGGCTTAATAATTACATCATTAACTAAAATAAATGGCCTTCCCCAAAGAAATACCCGGGAAGCCCGATGCAGGAGGGGAGAGAGATCCATCGATATCCCAGCAAATTATAAGGCCCATAAACAAACAACCCCAAGTAAACAGAGATAATTGTCTTAAATAGACTCACTAGCCCCCAAACCTGACACTTATTTTAAGTAAGATGTATGGAAAAAAATAGGATGGAGAATAATGGCCGACTGACTGTCAGGCCCAATCCTCATGGGGAGTGAGGCAGGGACAGCAGAGAGGAGATGGAATGATTTTTTATCTTTTTGTAGGGGGAGAGGGGGAGGGAATGTTATTTTTCTAAGTGTTTTATTTAGATGTTTTATTTAGATGTTTCCATATTTGGCCTTGATCTAGAATCTTTCTGTGAGTTTTTCTCTGTGACATCATTCTTTTAGAATTATAGTTTGTTTTTTTTTTTTCCAAACTGAAAGGAAACTTAGAAAACCCTCCTTTCCCATGGTTTCTCACAGGGAAAAGGCAGTCCAAGAAACAGAGGAAGGGGAGAGTGCTCGATTTGGCTTTGGGAAGGTTTCAGGCCTAGTTCTTCTAATTACCAGAGACAGGATCTTGGATAAATAATAACCCATTTGGGGCTCATTCTTTTCATCTCTAAGAAGGTATGTGGGTCAAATATTTAAAATTCCTTCCAGTTCCAACATTTTGTGATTTATATTATTTCTTCCTTAAACTGAATGTTCTGGATAAAATGAATTATTTGCTGTCTCCAGAATATATCCTATGGTCTTCTGTCATTCTACATTTTTCTTCATTTCAATTCAAGAAATACTTATTAAAAATACCTGCTAAGTGTAAAGCCCAATGCTAAACTCCGAGAGTACAAAAACCAATCAATCAGAAAATGTTTATAAAGTACCTACTATGTGCCAGGGACTATACTAGGCAGAGGGAATATAAAGACAAAAATGGAATAGTCCTTGCCCTCAAGGAGTTCACAATCCACAGAGTGAAGTCATATAGCACAGAACAGTTTTCCTTGGCATAGAGAACTCCCAGGTGAGGAAACCCCTCTACCAGTGGATATCAGTATCAGTGTCTGAGGCTGGATTTGCATTCAGGTCTTCTTGACTCCAGGCCCAGCACTCTTTTCACTGAGCCACCTAGCTACCTCATATATACATGTACACACATATATATTCATGTAGCTATGTGCTTCCATTTATGTATATATAAACATATGTGTGTAATGGTGATGGGAATTTGAAGATCTTCCCTACCCCCCAGTAGGTCACTTGTAATCACATGGAGCCTGTGGTGGGAGGAGTTTGCTTGAAGGGTAAAGCGGGCCCAGGTGAAGCTGAGAGTCAACGCAGCTATGACAGTGGGAGAGAGAGGAAACAGGCAAGCAGACAGCTAGGCTTATGAGTATTTGTGGGAAGGCTAAAGGATGGTGTGGCTTCCTGCTGTGCTATGGTGTATTAACTTCTTTGTTGCTATGATGGATTTGGCTTTCTGGTTTTGGGATTTGATTTTCTAGTGTTTGAATAAATGTTTTATTTCTGTCTCCTATATGGAGAGTGTGTTATATTTTGTAATTCAGAATTGTGCCAGCATATTCACATTCACTGTTGGCGCTTTGAATATTGTGTTGGTGCTATAATGTGTTACATATATGTTCAGGTATAATGTATGAATATGATATATAGGCAGCTAGGTGGCTTAATAGATAGAGTGCCAGGTCTAGAGTAAAAAAGACTCATATTCCTGTGTTTACATCTGACCTCAGATACTTACTAGCTATGTGACCCTAGGCAAGTCACTTCACTCTGTAATGTCTTTGACAAGAAAACACCAAAAGGGATCATAAAGAATTGAACATGAATGAAACAACTGAACAACCCAATTATAATGTATTAATATTACATATAGACATTAATTTATCAATATAATACAAATACAATATATTCTGAAATCTCTTTCAACTGTATTTCTGATGATACTGTGAAATAATGTAATACAATATATTTATAATATAACATATACATATACATACATACATACATATGTGTATGTAACAAAGAGTTAACTATAAAGTAGTTTGGGAGGAGGGCAGTAGTAGGGGCAGGGAAGGAACAGGAAAATCTTCATGCAGAAGCTGGTGCCTGGATTGCATTGTAAAGGGAAAGAGGCAGCTTGCAAAGAGAAAGTTAGGAGAGGGGGCGTTCCAGGTATGGAGAATGGCTAATGCAAAAGCACAGAGATGGGAGATGGAGTGGCATGGATGAAGAATGGAGAAAAGGACAGTTTGGCTGGATCTCAGAGTGTTAGATGGGGAGGAACGTCCAATGTGGCTGAAAAATAGGCTGGAGACAGGTGATAAAGGGCTTTAAAGAAGCCAGATAGAAGGGTTTATACTGGATCCTAAAGAATCCCCTAGATATGGTTGAGTAGTGGAGTCTCATGGTCAGATCTGCCCTAGACAAGAAAAATCAGTGGTGTAAGGGGGCAGTGGTGCATAGTGAAGAGGGCACTGAATTTGGAGTCACAGGACCTGGGACCAACATCTGCAACTATCTGTGGGTTGATACCTTAGGTAAGTAACTATGCCTCTCAGTGTCTTCCCTTGATCATCAATAAAATAAGGATATTGGATTAGATGAGCTCTAAGCCTGAACTGTAACTAAGGCTGGGTGATTGGAGCCTTCTTCCAGTTAACCCATATGTATGGGTGTATTTCATTTCTGACTCTGTACCTTGAGAATGGATTCTTTCTCTCACTTGGCCAGGTCTGCCACTCCTAGGTACTTATTGATAAGACTTCCCTCACTCTTTGATATAACAATATAACATGACATGACATGATATAATATGAAATAATATGGCATGATATAACATAAGATAGCATGACATGATTACAATAAGGACAAAATGCTTGGCACTCAAGGCTCTCCACAATTTGTTGCCAACATAATTTTCTAGCCTCATTTCCCTTGAATTCTCTACATATACTCTACCAAACGGCTTAACCAGACCACTCTCCATCTCTCATTCTTTCCTGCTCTTTCCTCCTTAGTGCATGCACAGGGATCAATCCCTGCACATAACCAAAACCGGCTGCCTTCTCATCACTACATGATGAAATTCTTCTCTTCCTTTCTTCAAAGCTAGGCTTAGGAGCTGCCTCTTATGTGAAGCCTTCCCTGATTCTATTTCCTTACATAGGTATGAGGATGGAGACTGGACCTGATCATTTCCTTGGTGTCAGGATGAGGATAGGGATTGGAAATGTGACTTCATTGATGTAAGGAGCTCCCGGAGAGGAACTCCCTCTTACAAGTGTAGGTGAGCCCCTTCTCTGAAACTTAGAGTCTTAGGGGTTGCCTGGGGAGCTGAGAATTTACATAGCTTGCTCAGAGTCATATAGTCCATGAGCCCACATAACCCCACCATCCAGAAGCAAGACTCGAAGCCAGATCTTTCTCGCTCCAAGGCCAGCCCTCTAATCCATTATTATATGTATACATAAAGGTGATTGTGGAAACCATAGACCCAGATGAGACTGCAAAGGGGAGGGCAAAGAAGCTGCCCAAAGTAGAACCCTGGAACACACACATGTTTAGGGGCATAAGGGCAAAACTCATTTCCTTTTTCATCTCTACGGCAGTAGAATGACTGGAACATAGTTGGTGCTTAGTTCAATTTTGTCAAATTTTTTTCTTGAATCTAGAATGTCAGAGCTGGAAGATCTAATTCTGAAATTTTACAGATGAAGATACTGATCAACAGAGGGTCAGTGATTTGTTCAAAGTCATACATGAAGCAGTGCCCATGCTAGGGCTAGAACCCAGGCTTATTAACTGGGGTCCTAGGACTCATACAATTTTATACAATCATAGAATTTTAAAGCTTGAAGGAACCTGAGAGGCCATCTAATCCAACCCTTTTCTTTTACAGATGTGGAAACTGAGGTACAGAGAGGGGGAGCTATTTTCAAGGTTATAAGGTCACATAAGTAGCCACATAGAGTTTGGAATTCATGTCCCTAGACTCCATGGCTTTTTTTTTCCTCCCCCACTTCTCTCTCCCTATTACTTGGGACTTTACTACTATGCTCTGAGCAAAGGGGGTGAGTGGGTAGGGGGAAGCTAAGTATCAAATTGAATTTGTGACAAAAAAACTTCATGGCCGATGGTATGGCTGTGAAGGGGAATGCTTACAAATGATTGAATTACTCTAGCCTTCCCATCATTTTGTCTGTCTGGACCTTCCTTGTGAGATAATCAGTGGTCACTCTTGGATAACAAAGTGACTGATTGCTGGCTGAGTTCTCAAAATTAGTAAGAGGAAGAGTTGAGAGGGGGAGTTGAATAGAAGAAATGTTAATTTGCTCAGAAACAGAAATGATTTGCTAATCTGAGCTCATAGGAATCCAGGCTTATAGACGTGATTAAGACAGTTGGTTGATCAAATGCCCTGATCTGTCATAGAAGAAGAGAGAGCTCAGCTCCTACTTTCTGAGAAGGGGAGGGGGAAGGGGAGAGAAGTGTCCTGAAAGCCTCCTTTCCATGTGGAAGAAGGATTATCTTGTTCTGCTTGGTCCCAGAGGATAGAGCTAGGCTAGGAACTAGGAGTGAATATTACAAGAAGGCAGTTAGGTTTGATGTGGGAGAAAGCTTCTTAACAACGAAAACTCTTTTAAAGTGGCGTGGGCTGCCTTGACAGGTTCTGTATCACTGGCGGCCAACAAATAAAGACCAAACGTTCTACTTGCTGGATTGTTTTAGAGGACATTCATATGCAAGAACTGGGCAAGTCAAAGGGCATTGAGACCCTGGAGAGTGTCCAGAAGAGGGTAACCAGAAGAATTAAAAAGGTCTTTTAGACCATTCCATCTGAGAGCTAGTTCAGGCCTACTCCAGACAGTTCAAGGATTCAAGGCTGGAAATGGAATGGGATGAAATACTCAGGAGTCATAACATGAAATCAAAATAAGCTTACAAAAGAATTGAAAGTGTACAGTTTACTGATTCAGATCAATGTTGTTCATTCAGTGACAGTGGTGGGAACACCAAGTTAGAAAGGCAGTCCTATGGGGCAATAAGAAGATATCCCACATGCCAGTTTCCCATAGACTGGGCTTTTTATGCCTTAGTGAACAAGGAAGCAATGCCAACAGTATGAGTCCTGTTTCTTCTTTCACAACGTGACTACTACGGAAATATGTTTTGCATGATTGCACATGTATAACCTATATCAAATTACTTACCATCTCAGGGAGTGTGGAGGTGAGGGAGAGAGGGAGAAAATTCGTAACTCAAGTGAATGTTTGAAATTGTCTTCACGTGTAATTGGAGAAAAAGATTATTTAAAAACAACAACAATAACAATGTAAACCCACGTAACTTCTTAGATCAATCAAACCCAGCTAGTCCCTCAGACCAATCAAATCCTTATCCCCTTAAAGAGAAACTAGGTCAGTCTGTGTAAAATAAATGCAGACCTGAGTACCATACCACATGAGGGTCATTTAAATAATATGTAGATATTGATCTTGGAGAAGAGATGACTTCTGGGGACATGATAGTTATCATTAAGGATTTGAAGGTCTGTCATCTGGAGTAGAGATTAGGCCTATTCTTTTTTTTAATTTAAACTTATTTTATTTTTAATTTATGGAATAAAATAAGCTTTTCTGTAATATAGCATAATATAAAAAGATGATTGTACATGAAATTGCAAATCTATTATATACAACTTGCTATTCCTTTTAAATATATAATAAAATTATCATGTAAATTTCTTTTTCCCCTTTTTTTCCCTCCCCCCCATGGCTACCATTAGACACAAATATGTATATGTATGTAAAATCATTCTATACATACTTTTATTTATCATTTCCTTCTCTGAATGCAGATAGCATCTTCCTTAGTCCTATTCTTCTTGCATAGGCAGCTAGGGAGAAGATGAAGGACAGCATTTGTAGTCAGGAAAAATTGAATTCAAATCTCAGTTCGGAAACTTACTAGCTTTATAACTCTGGCAAGTCACTTAATCTCTCTGTGCCTCAGTTTTCTAATCTGTAAAATGGGGATGATAACAGTACCTGTTGTGAAGATCAAATAAATTAATATGTGCAAAAATGCTTTGCAAATCTTAAAAAGTTATTAGCTACATTAGCTATTTTTCTCAGAGGTCTGAATTAGGAGCAATGGTGGAAAGAGACATATTAATACCTGATTGTCAGGAAAAATTTTCTCAATTATTACTACTGTCCCAAAGTGGAATGGGCTGCCTCTTAAGGTACTGAATTCTTGATCAGTGGATGCATCTTCAATCCAAGACTTTATGACCCTTTGGCAGAGGCTTTGCAGGGAGTCTTGGTCAGCCTAAAGGCATTTTAATCTCTCCCTTTCTTTTCTCAAATTTGAATCTTGGCTCATGCCTTTCCCCGTGCTTAAAGTGACTTCCTTTCTCCACCTCCATACTTCTCCACCCTCTTTCTCCTCACTCAACTCTTTCTCTTTCTTTCTTTCTTCCTTCCCTCCCCTTTCCCTCCATTTTTCCTCCCTTTTCTCCTTCCTCTCTCCCTTTGTCCCTTCTTCCCCTCCCTCTCTTCTTCCTTTTCTTTACTTCCTTTTTCTTTCCTCCTTTCCTCCTTTTTCTCCCTCTCTTTATCCCCCTTTTCTCTCCCTCTCC
>CM053594.1:70238841-70269210 GCA_028646575.1 Pseudocheirus occidentalis | reverse complement strand
TCCCTCTCCCTATCTCCCTCTCTCTCTCTCTCTCCCTCTCTCTCTTTCTCTCCCTCTTCCCTTCATTCTTTTTTCATTTTCCTTACACCCCGTGAATTACCAAATACCTAACCACTTTTTAAAAGCCTAGGTCAAGCCACTTTCTCCAAAGATCCTTCCCTTAGAGATCAGCTCCTTGATATCAGGGAATATCTTTTGCCTTTCTATGTATCTCTAGCATTTATCTTAAGTACTTGGTATATAACTAGTGACTGATAAGTGCTTCTTGACGGATTGATTTACTCATTTTCTTAGTGATAACCTTCCCTCTATATCTTAAATTGCACTTGGTCTTCATCTGTCTACAGCTTTTATTGTGTAACATATGTGTATTAGACATATACTCTATACATATTCAAGTCTTATTCCATATATTTGCTACTATTGCGTTTATAACTTTCAAATAATGTTTGGCCAATGGGGGAAATCCACCCAGAGGTTCTCTTGATTGGCAAAAACCTTTCTCTTGATTCCCCTTGATTGGCCAGATATTATCACAGGAAATTCTTTCAGTCAAGTGGCAGCTGTTGGCCTAATAAGCATATTCCATAAAGAGGGCACATGAATAGTTTCAACAAAGAGGCCAAAGGCTGATTACCATGACCTCGAGGAAAACTATAAGAATTTAGCTCTACAGTGGCCCAGCAAAGCCATTGCTCAAGGCAGAAGTCCCTGGCCTGTCTGATGTATGGACTTGATAAAAGGAACAAGAAACTGACTACCTCTAGAGATAAACATGCTGGAATGTAAGGATATTGTGCAAGAATGGACCATCCAAAGGACCACCAGCCCAGATTGGGGGAGCCCCTTCTTTACATTGCTACAGGAATTCTATCCTGTGTTCTCTGGTCCCTTTGCTTAGCTTTGCATTTCTATCAACTCTGAGATTTTATTTTGTAGATAAAATTACCCATGTCCTTTCATTGGTTCCAGTGCCTTCTGGAAGTCTGATTTACAACTTACTAATCCTTTTTCCCTTAAGTTCTTAAAAAGACTTAAAAAAAATCCCAACCTTGATGTAATGATTCCCTAGGGAAAAAGGGAGATTTCTTCATTCCATAAGGTTTGGTTGGTCACAGTGATAGGGACACATAAAGGACTCTATCCCAATAGCTTTGGGAAGTTAGTGAGGGAAAATCAGGTCAAGAGTATAATTACAGCTTATGTCCCTATAGTGTTTTACTTTACAAAAAGTTACAAAGCACTTTCCTCGCTAGACCCCTGGGAGCATCTCTCTTACTTTGACCCCTGCTTTGTGGCAAGGCAAGATTTTGCCCCAGCAGGGAAATAAGAGAGAAAGCAGCATTCAAAAGGAAGCTGTGGAAGGGAGGACTGAAGCTCCAGGACAAAATAGCCGCACTGTTTCTTGTCAAGGCCAGATGATGAGTCTGCTTGCCTTGCTTTGGGACTCATTGTGGTTTTGGTCATGTTTGGCTCTTCATGACCCCATGTGGGGTTTTCTTGGAAAAAATAGTAGTTTTGCCATTTCCTTCTCCAGCTCATTTTATAGATAAGGACACTGAATCAAACAGGGTTAAGTGAACCTGCCCAGGACCACACAGCTAGTAAGTGTCTGAGGCCAGATTTGAACTTAGCTGAGGCCAGTTTGTCTGAGATCCCTGTTAGTGACAGGATAGTCAAGGCTAGGGAAAAAGTATCAACCTTCATGGGTTCCAGTGAGCACGGAATCCCAAGTTCCACCTATTAGAATGAGCCAAGAATCTGAATCCAGTCTTTCTGTATTAACATTAGAAAACTGTCTTTACTGAGAGTGTGATTTAAGCATAAAGTAGGAAGAAACACTCATCTGCCCCACTCACTAACTAATAAATTCATAATACATTTCCTACAACTTCTGGGTTCTAATCAGTCCTGGGTCTAAAGACTTCTGGGGTCTAGGAAAGTGGTTAAACTTTCAGTCACTCAGTAGATATTTTATGATGTGTTATTCATTGCTTTTATTGTTCCTTGACTGAATAAACAATTTTTAGGGTCCTTAAGAGTATGTTTTTGTTTCTGCAGAGAGTCAACTCCATTATGTCAAGGTGATGCTATGAAATACATTGAAATACATGCAATTCAAGAAGGAGGTAGAGTTCAGCTAGGTGGGGTATTTAGAGCAAGGGCCTATGCTGGAACCAGCTCTAACCAGCTTGTGAGAGTTGGTTGTTACATTTTCAGCATAAGCATTTACATATCAGAAATCAACAACCCTTACAAATCAAGGCTTGATTTATTATTTTGTTGATTGCTTAGACTTAAGAAAGTTTAAAGATATTAATAATACAGATTAAATGTAAAAGTGTAGGCATACATTTGATTTTTCTGAGAGCCCTGTCATTAAACATTTATGAACACACACATTTTTCTCTATAAATATTGCTTGAGATTAGGAGTGCAGTAGAAAGCTCAGGGAATGAAATGATCACCATTGGGGAGACCTGCTGACTATAGGCCAACAACAGTAAAAACAACAACAATAGGAACAATTGCCATTTATATGGCACTATAAGGTTTTCAGAGTGTTTTACATCCATTATGTCATTTGAGTCTCACAAAGCTGTTCTAATTGGGTAAATCAATAAATCCATACTTTCCTAGATAATCACTCAGAACTGTCCTATTAGAGAGAGAAAAGGTTGTCCACTCTCTAAGAATTATAGAGAGTTTAGGACTTTGTAAGCACTTAGACCACATTAGAGTATGAATGTATAAGTGTGGGAATGAATTGTCCAATGACCTGGTAACGATCAGGGCTGATAAATGGCAGAATCAAGACTCGAACTGAGTTCTTCTGATCCTGTCTATATGCTTTAATACCACATCGCAGCTGTCTTTCATTTAATGGATGAGAAATAAGAAATGCTAAATGTCAGTAGCATACCAATGAGGAATGAGTAGCTATTCCTCAGGTGGAGGTGACATTATATATCTCAAGTGGGATTGGAATATAGCCAATTTCCCTTTACTGCCTGGAGTTCCCTTTTGTCTGAATTGGTGTGATCAGATTCTGCAGTCATAGAGTCTCACATGAGTGGCATGACCTACTTGACCTAACCTTACTTCCTTGGGGTCTTTCTGGGAGAAAGCCCCATCAAACCTCTTTCATCTCTCAAGAGAGCCAAGTTGACTAAAGTGTTAATATTTCCTCCATTCCTCCTTTCCTGACAGAAGAATTCTTGGGATTTAAATTGTCATAATTTTGTAATTGTTCCCCAGTGGAATGCACCCATTTAAATAATTACAGCATTTGTAACCCACTTAGAAAACAAGGTCTTTTTGACGTGAACACTTAAGAAACAATACATTCCACACCCATCTCTCCAAATGGCACGGGTTTTTGGAGTAATTTCTTTGAAATAGAGTCTAAATATATACAAATAGATGTATCTGAAATGTCACATATTCTGAATATATTTGCATGGAAAGTGTTCCTTCTGAGGAACAGAGTTTTGGAGTCAAAGAGGGTTTCTGATGGCAGAAGAAGGCATAGCAGAGGAGGGCGAGAGGGAGTGGGGAGGAGGAGAGGAGGAAAAGAAGAGGAATGAGGGAGGATCTTGAATAACAATGTCATCAAAGACCTTGGAAACCTGAGAAAAGAGAGCATGAGAGCTCCAAGGGACCTTAGCAGAGACTGTTAAAAGACAGGAGAATGTTAGAACGGAAGAGATCATGAAAGACAGAATGTGAAAAAACAGGACACAGGGCTGAAAGTAACTTAAAAAAAATCTTTAGAATTTAATATCAATAAATCACGAACCATTGAGTACCTACTTTGTGCTAGGCATTGTGCTAAGTGCTGGGAATACAAAGAAAGGCAAAAATAATCTCGACTCTCTAGGCCCTCACATTTTAATAGGGAGACCACACGCAAATATCCATGTATAAGATATACACAGGATAACTTGGGTCATCTTAGAAAGAAGGTAGTCACAGAATGCCAAACATAAAAAGTCAGAACTGGAATGACCTTGGAATACAGAACATGGAATGCCAGAGCTGGAAGTCAAGGGTTATCTGGCCCAATTCTTATTTATTGATTTATTCTACAGGGAAAAGACATCTAATGGCATTTAAAAGTATTAGCTGGCATATTATGTCTATGTATATATGTATATACACATACATGTGCATGCATGTGTGTATGTGTATATCACTGTAAGCTTTCCAAAGCACTTTATAAATATCTCCTCATTTTATCCTCACAGAAACCCTGGGAATTAGGTACTATTATTATTCATGTTTTACAGATGAGGAAACTGAGGCAGAGGGAAGTTAAGCGACTTGACCAGCGTCACTTAGCTAGTGTTTAAGGCAGGATTTAATCTCAGATCTTTCAGATCTCAGGTGCAATCCTCTATGCACTTAGCTCTCTGTTCAAGGTCACTTTGGCAGACATTGAATCAGAATGAGTGGTACTGAGCTTCTTCTCTTTCCGGGTTTAGTGCTCTCTGGTCCTGTAGACCTGCATGTATTTCCTCTCTTTGTTCCAGGCCCCAGGGGGAAAAAAGATGAAATCCCCTGAAGCCAAATCCATCAGCTGACAATGGTAAAAGAGGAGAATTAGGGGAAATGGATGGGCTTTCAAAGCTTTCTCTCTGCCTCTTTACACTCAGTTCCATAAAAGCTAAAAATGCGCGTGGAGAATGAAAGCTGCCAGCCTCCCAGCCCCCGCAACATCTGGAACATCTTCTCAGCTGCTTTCCAGCGTCAGGCAAATGCAGATTAAAACAAACAAACAGGGAGAAGAGAGAAAGTCACCCGGAGAGCAGGAAGCTCTGAAGAGGAGACAGAGAAACATCCTAAAGAGGAGAGGGGCAGGAGAGCCTCTAATCTTCCCCTTCCCACTCGGAGATCATAGGAACTAGAGCTCCAGGGCCCTTAGGGGCCATCTAGTTCAGGCCCCTCATTTTACAAATGAAGAAACTGAGGCTAACAGAGATTTGGTGGCTTGCTCAGGAGTGTGATAGCATTCACTAGCACCTGAAAGTCTTGTTATGGTCTCTACATGTTTGAGCAGTCTGAGATGATTGGAGGAGGGATTCATGTGGGGGTGACAAGAGACAGGAGGATAAAGATGGAAAGAGTGTGATCTTATGAGAATGGATTGAAGACTTTTTAGATTAGACAGATAGTGGCTGAAGTATTTGTAGTATTAATAATAATGATAATAGCAACCACAGTGATGATGGCAGCGGTGGTGGTAATGGTGGTGATGTTAGTGATAGTTGCAAAAACTTATTATCTATTACACACCTAGAAAGATATGATCAGGTGGCAGGAATTATACAACAGAAATCAGCCATCCTTCATAAACGAAGAGAGGTCAAGACCCAGTGTTACAGATACAAACTGCCAAATACCCTTGAGAATTAAACCTACAAATTGTACAGGAATTAGAGCATCAATATAGGCAGAGCTTTCGCCCATACAACAACCTAATCATAGCATTGATCCATAAAATTATAAGGATTGTTTTGAATAGACATGGCCACACTCATTATCTTCAAACTATATGAAATGAAAAGCTTTAAAAATCTAGTGATCTGGTGGAAGAAACCAATTCCATGTGGGAGTAGGATGAGGTACATATCATTCCCATCATCCTGTCTGCTAATGGAGTTCTCCCTAAGGCACTTTCAGGGAATCTGCAGAAGATTTATTCACTTACAAAAAGAATTTATCTTATCCACCTGTACAGCAGTTCACCTGACAATGAGGTGCATGTAGACAGAATGTTGGGCCTGGAGTCAAGGGGACCTGAGTTCAGAATCTGTCCTCAGATGCTTACTAGCTCTGTGACCTTGGGCAAGTCACTTAAGCCTGTTTGCTTCTGTTTCCTCCTCTAAAAATGAATTGGAGGAGGAACTGTGCTAAGTACTGGGAATATAAAGGGAGTCAAAAGACAGTTCCTCTCTTCAAGGAGTTTATAATCTATAGGGGAAGACAACACATAAAAGAAACTGAAAAGGTGGGGGAGGGTTTCTGGAGAGGGGATGCTGAAGTCCTGGAGCTGTGGTGGGAAAGGATTCTGAAGAGGTACAAGTTTCAGAGTTGATTTTATCTTGCATAATGATGAGGTTGTTTTTTGGACATCATGAATTCCAAGAAATCAGTTGGGTGAGAAATGAAGATGAAAAGAATGAGACGAGCATCAACCATGCCCATTTCTATATGGTTTTGAAATGTAACTTCTATCACTGTAACTCTCTATTAGGACAAACATATTATTCCTATTTTGCAAAAGACGCTTAGAGAGATTGAACAATTTTTTTAAAGTTACTACTACAACAATTTGCATCATAATATTTTAAAGTATGCATTTTTTTCCTGCAAAACAGCCCTGAGAAGTAGGTAGTATAAATAGTCCCATTTTATGGCAAGGAAACTGAGATTCTGAGAAGTAAAAGGACATTCTTCAAGGTCCCTCAGTGTGTGGCTGAGTCAGCAGATCTAGAAACCAGTTCTCCTGACTCCCAAGTTTAGCATTCTTTCCACTTCATGGCAACTATGTGATACAGTGGGTATCAGTGTATGAGTGTGCTTATGAGTGCTGGACTTGGAACTAGAAAGACTGGAAATTCAAATTCTACTGTGTAACACTTGGCCTTAACCTCAGTTTTCCCTTCTGTAAAAATGGGATTAATAATAACACTTATCTCACAGAGTTGTTGGGAGGATCAAAGTGAGAAAACATTGGCTCTTTCCCAACTTTAAGTTATCATATAAACGCTAGCTGTTATTAATATTAATGAAAAGAAGGGGAAGGTGTAGAGGCTGAACCTTCAAGGTCTACAGAGCCGGGGGAAGGTGGTTTGGAGTCCAATTCCTTGTTCCCTGAGAGGTACACATGCTGGGCAGAAATAAAAGCTTCCAAAAAAGAGAGAAATTTGGATGATTTGCAAGCCCCTCCTCACCACTGGATGCCATCTTGGGGAAAGTACCAAACTACCAAAAGTATCACCCTCATCGAGCCTTGGAACCTGTCAGAACCAGAATCCAGAGCTGAGGAGATGCATGGCTTCTCTGATGAGCCAAAATTTAGGAGCAGCTAGGGGACCCTGGCACATATGGGAAGAACTGAGATTTTCAGGGCCCTATAAAATCCCCAGGTGCAAAGTTAACACTGATGGGATATTTTTATACAATCGTAAATCTAGTACTAAAAAATGCCTTAGAGGTAATTTTATACAATCCCTTCCTTTTACAGAAGGAGAAACTGAGGCACAGAGAATCATATATATATATATATATATATATATATATATATACCATTAGTAAGTCGCAGAGTTTAAACTCAGAGTTCCTTTCCTTGCAGTATTGATAATAGATAGCATTCATATAATGTTTTAATATTTGCAAAGTACTTGACAATTATGATGTCAGTTGATCCTCACAACAGCCGTATAAAATTGCTGTTATTATTGCTGAGGGTCACACAGTAAGTGATAAGATTTGAACTCAATTCTTCTCGACCCCAAGATCAGTGTTTTATATGCTCCAATATCTAGCTTCCTTTATACAGCCTGTGATTCCTAATTTTGTGTGATGCGACCTGGAAAACACACACACACACACACACACACAAATACAGAAAGTAAAAAATAGATTTGCATTCAGAGTCTATCAGTTCTTTCCCTGGAGGAAGGTAACATTTTTAATCATGAGTCCCTTGGGATTGTCTTGTATCCTTGTATTGCTGAGAATAGCTGAGTCATTCACAGTTGATTATTGTACAATGTTGCTGTTACTGTGTACAATGTTCTCCTGGTTCTGCTCGATTCACTTTGCATCAGTTCATATAAGTATCCCCAGGTTTTTCTGGAACAATTCTGCTTGTCATTTCTTTTTTTTAAAATAAATTTATTTATTTATATTTAGTTTATAACATTCAGTTTCATGTGCACAGCCAGTTATGGGGAGCCCTGCCATCCTGCAGCAGGGCTGAGAAAGTGTCACTGACTGAGAGATTGCTAGTGGGTGTATAAAGAGAGACAGGATTCCTGGAATGGCGAAAGCAAAAAGCCAATGTTTATTCTTCCAGGCACAAGGTTTATAGAACCACAAACCTCTTCCCTAATTGTTTTCCCCTGAGGACATTGCACACTTCTTTGTTCCCAGGCCATGGGCATAAATGTTATATTTATCTTGAGGACCTAATCCTCACACCTGTGTGTTTGAGCTTTTCCCTGGGGGATGAGGAACAGATCCAGGCCCACCAGCAGACCAAACACCTGAGAGGGCTTGTTCAGCCATCAGGGTCAGAGTCCCAATGGCTTGTAGTTCTCTATAGTTTCACAAGCTTTTGAGTTCCAAATTTTTTCTCCTTCCCACTCCTCCCCTTTCCCCCCAAGATGGGATGCAATCCAATATAGGTTTTATATATACCTACACATTAAACATATTTTCACTGTAGTCATGTTATCAAGAAGAATTATAACCAATGGAATGAACCACAAGAAAGAAGAAACAAAACAAAGTAAATAGTTTGTTTCAATCTGCATGCAGGCTCTGCAATTCTTTATCTAGATGCAGATAGCTATTTCCAACATGAATCTTTTGGCATTGTCTTGGAGCCTTGTATTGCTGAGAGGAGCCCAGTCTATCCAACTTAGTCATAACAGATACAATGTGTCTGTAATTGTGTACAATGATCTGGTTCTGTTCCCCTCCCTCAGCATCAGTTCATATAAGTCTTTTCAGGTTATTCTGAAGTCTGCGGGCTCCTCATTTCTTATAGCACAATAGTATTCCATCACATTCATATACTACAACTTGCTCAACCATTCCCCAATTGATGGGCATGCCCCCAATTTCCAATTCTTGGCCACCACAGAAAGAGCTGTCATAAATATTTTTGCACAAATAGGTTCCCCCTCCCCTTTTAAGTCTTTCTGGGATACAGACCTAGTAGTGATATTGGCCTGATGAACAGATATGCATGGTTTTATAGCCCTTTGCTTTGTCCTCAATTTTTTTGTCTGACTGTGAGTGAATCATTTTCATTTTCTAGGCCTCAATAACCTTATTTATAAAATGAGTTGGTCGAATTTGATCTCTAATCTATGAAATCTTCCTATGATGTCTAACTGTTGACAAGTAATATTTTTCTTTTTCTTCTCAGCAACTAGTTCCTCTATTGTCAGGTGAGACAACCCTAGAATATTGTACCTCATGTGGGAGTCTAGCTGGTAGGTATTTAAGTCTGCCTAGCTGTCCCCCGGGATATCCAATTAGAATGATTTGAACAGTTCCTTCTCATTTCCTTGTTTGCAGCATCAACCTCCATCCTTTTTTTTTTCTGATATTCTAAACCTTCAAGCTATCTTTGACTTCTCCTTTCCCTCTCCCTCACCTCCCACATTCTGTGGATTTCCCCTCTGCACCATCTCTCACTTATGTCTCCTAAACTAGTCTGGTGTCTTCTTGCCTTGGAAAGTCACCCACCCACCCTAGCCTCCTACCACTGCCACATTTCAAATGCAGCTCCTTAGGAAAACAAGTACGAAGGTGTGAGAGAGGGGTTCAGGCAAAGTCATGCAGCCAACTGACTATTCCCAACCTCAATCCTTGAAGGATTGACTCCAAGTAGCATATAAATCTAGCATATAAAAGTTAAATAAAAGACAGCTTCAGGAGAATCACTGATTCTGATGATCTAAAAAGCCTGACTTATTTTTTCAGGAGAGTATGGATGCTGATAGCATCTTTGGGAGGCTTCTCTAAGCTGTCAGACCAGGATGAAGACAAAGATCCAGAGGACCACCTACACACAGAGTAGTTTCAGGTTGGTTCCCCTTCCTCTTGAGTCAGTTAATTTTCTTCCAGGGATTTTCTTGTGGAATTCTGACTCCAGGGTTCTGATTTTGCTTGATTGTCTCTTGAGTGAAAAGTGGGGGAGATGAAGGACTAGAGAAGACTGTAGTATTCTGCAGTGAGTCTGGAGATCCATCCTAACTTGTTATTGATCTGCTACTGTCTTGATGTGTAATTGTGAGCCAGTCACTTCCCCAATCTGGGACTCAGTTTCCTTGTCTTGTAGAACCTGGGGTTTAGTCTTCATGAATGTCTAAGATTCTTACCAGTCTTTCTGTCATCCTCAACCTAATGTCTTATCCACCTCTGATGTTAAATGCTCCAAGGTTCCTTCCTAGTCTGTAATGCTGAACAGATTCAAGGGAGTTTTCATTTATTTACAAGGAAGAGATTTAATTAGGCAAACTTCATTTTGTGGATTTAATTCATTTCTACCAGTGGCTTCATTAGCTCTCCAAGTGACTGCATCTGTCATAATATTGATGGCAGCTCCATGCTTGTTTGGGGGAGTATGCTTCTGATGGGGATGCACAGCTGGGGGGCAGCAGGGCGATGTGACTGGCAGGCAGTCAACTTGGGGAGGGAAGAAACTACTCAGAGCTTAGGTTTAGCTCAAATTTTTCCAGAATTCAGGTTGTAAAATTTTATTTTACCTTTTTAATTAAATAAATCAACTTAATTAAAATAATATGGTATAGTAGAGAGAATCTTGCTGCTTACCTTTTGTGTGACCTTGAACAAGTTATTTAATTGACTCTTGGTTTCCTTATTTGTAAATTATATAATTGGTTATCTATTATTATTATCTATAAGTTATCTATATAATTATCTATAAGTTCCCTTTCAGGTCTCAACCTTATGAGAACCCATGAGGTCTTTAGCCTAAGAATGAAGAGACTTAAGTTTGAGTTCTCATTTTGTTGCTAAGTTGCTTTATGACTTTGGGAATGACCTCTCTGGACCTTATTCTCCTTCTCTATTAAATTAAAAGGTTGGAGTTAATGACTTGGAAGGTTCTTCCACAAAAAACAATCCAACAGCTACAACTATGAATTTAAGTTTCTCTCTTTGGACTTTATTTTCTAAATTGTAGAGGAGTGACAATGTTATTTGCCCTGTTTTCCTCCCAGGGCTACTGTGGGTTCAGAAATATAATGGATATGCAAGATTATAGAAATGTAAGCTAATAGTGGAAAATATTTTTTATTAACCTGTAAGAGTTTGATTTGATTATATTATGTCATTCCCTTGCTCAAGAACCTACCATGAGTCTCCATTGTCGATATCATCAAATCCCTTTTCCTGACTCTCAAAGGTCCAACACCATCTGGTCCCACTATCTTCCCCTTCTCTTCTTCCTTCATCTTTTATTCTGGTTAGCCTACTTATTACACAATTTCTTTGTCTGTGTGGTTTTATACTATTAACTCCTCAACTTAAGACTCTACGGCCACACATGTAGAAAATATCTAGCAGTTTTAGTAGATTGAAAATAAGCCAACAGAGTATGATGCAAGCAGCCCCCAAAATATCTTAATGCCATCTTAGGTCAATAAATCATCAAGAATTTATTAGGCACTTATAGTGTAGCAGGTATTGTGCTAAGCACTGGGGGTTACAAAGGAAGGCAAAAAGTTGGTCCCTGCCCTCAAGGAGCTCATGGTCTAAATGGGGGAGACAACATACTCTATGTTCATGCAAGCTAGATACAGAATAGAGAGTAGGTAATCTTAGAGGGAAAGCACCAGCAGTTGGAAGGTGGCATTAATAGAGGAATAGCTTCTAGGAAGAGTGAGAGACAACAATCTTTCTGTCCTCTGCCTGGGTCAGACCACATATAGAGTGTGGTTGTCAGTGATTGGAAAAAAAAATTGCAGAAAACCTGGAGCACATTCAGAAAGAAGTAACCAAGGTGGCAGAGCACTGGAGACATAGCCACCAAGGATCAGGTGATAATGGAACTAAGGGTGTTTAGCCTAGAGAAGAGGCTATTTAGACCTAGGTAAGAAACTGGGCATGGGATATAGGGACCAGTGGGAGGAATACAATAGTGATCTTCAAGTATCTGAAGGTCCACTCCAGGGCAAAGGGGGAGACTTGATTTCATGATAGGATAGACTAAAGAGTGAAGGGTGACCTTTTATAGGGGAATGTGGATAGCCTTCAAATACGGGCTGGATTATCTCTTGTTGGGAAACTATTCCAGGTTCATATTTAGCTCTAGTTTTGGTTTTTGATGGAAGTTAAGTTTATGCAAGGGGATTGGGTTCCATTTTCTATTTAAAAATAACTCACATGTGTTCAGTGCCTTAAGGTTTACAAAGTAATTTTTTTTCCACGATATGTATAGTATAATGTATTATACTGTAATAGTTAGCATTTATATAGTCCTTTAAGGTTCTCAAAGCATTTTATAAATACTGTCTCATTTTATCCTCGAAATAACTCTGGTAGATAAGTACTATTATTATCTCCTATAAAGCTGAGGAAACTGAGGCAGAGAGAGGTTAAGTGACTTGCCCAGGATCACAAAGCTAGTAAGAGTCTGAAGTCAGAGTTGAACTCAAGTCTTCTTGATTCCAGGTCCATTGTTTTATCCATTTTGACACTTAGCTAGTATATGAGGCAAAAATGTTATTGTCCCTGGCACCTCCATGCCTTTTTAAAAATTGAGGACTAAGCTGAAACTCAGGGTCACTAGGTGGTGCCATAGGGGATAGAGTGCTGGGCCTTGAGTCAGGAAGACTCATCTTCATGAGTTCAGATATGGCTTCACACACTTACTAGCCACGTGACCCTTGGCAACTCATTTCACCCTGTTTGCCTCAGTTTCCTCATCTGTAAAATGAGCTGGAGAAGGAAATAGCAAACCACTTCAGTATCTTTGCCAAGAAAAACCCAGATGGGGTCATGGAGAGTCAGCCATGACTGAACAACAAAGCTGAAGCTCCTTTGAGGGAAGTGACTTACAAAGCAGAAGCATAGAATCATAGAAAGATTGGACCACTGAGCTAGAGAATTTCTAAGGGATCTCAGAGATCACTTAAACTAATCCCCTCATTTTGTAGTTAGGACCTGCAACCCAGAGAGGAGTGGCTCAGTGACGCAGGCTCAGTGACACAGGCTCACATTTGAACTCAGGTCCCCTGACTCAGTGGCAGCCATTGTACCTGTTCAGGGGTACAATAGGTAAGAAGGTGCAGAGAGGAAGGGCTCTATGCTGTCAGTGCCCAATTCAGCCAAAGTAGAAGGACTGGGATTAGACCCCAAGTGCTGGTTCCCTATCCCCCATCTGTCCTTGGACTTTGATGGGAAGAGTTAATCAATGGAGAAAAGTCAACTGCCAGAATAATAAACAAAATGATCTTTTCCTTCCACTGTCTGCCTCAGGAACTGAAATCTGAGGCTCTAATGGCACCTAGCTGCTGGATGACTGACCATAGGCTCCCATTCAGACACTGATGGGAGTCAGTTCTCTTCAAAGGCAGGATGGTGGCAAATGTGATGGGGGCAAGGGTAAGGGGTGGGGAGAGGGTGTTCTAGATAAATGAACAAAAATACATAGCCTATCAGGCAGTGTGACCCAAACACACATTGTGAGACTATGGGATATATTCTCAGGAAGTGAGGAACACCTGTTCCCTAGTTTTTTTTCCGGAAGTGGGGGATGGAAGAAAGACTGCTTAGGCTCTTTAGTGTTTGGGATAAAAAGCTCATCATATATTCAGTGCACAGAATCCTCTACTGTCAGAACTGGAAAGGACTTTGAAAATAGAATTCAGAATATTACAGCTCAAATTGGGCCTTAGGACACTGAACAAACTATACAGTGTCAGGGTGGGAAGAGACCTCATTTCAATTCAATTCAAACAAACATTTATCAAACATCTACTCTAGAGCTGTTGCGGAGAAACAAAGATTAAAAAAAAATAGCACATTCCCTGTCCTCAAGAAGTTTACATTCTAGAGGGATGTTCACATAGGAATATGTTGAGCCCACAGGAGTTAGTGTCTTTTCTGAGTAAGGGGTCCATAGATCTGGGCTCATGCAGACTTGATTTGGTCTTGGTAGAGTCCCTTTTCCTTGGACTTTCTGGTTCTTCTCACGCCAATCCAGAGCACTGGGGAAAATGACTTAAAGTTGGCTTAGTGTTGGCTTGAGACTGATTGTTAATGGTCAGTCCTGTAAGTTCTATATGACTCTTTGTGACTATATATGGGTGTTTCTTGGTGAATATATTGGAATGGTTTGTCATTTCCTTCCTCAGTTCATTTTTATAGATGAGGAAACTGAGGCAAACGGGGTTAAGTGATTTGCCCAGGATCACATAGCTAGTATCTGAGGCTGGATTTGAACTCAGGAAGATGTCTTCCAGATTCTAGGCCCAGAGTTCCTTCCACTTCAGTACCTACCTAGGATCTCCCCTAAAAAGTTAAGAAATGTACTCAATGTACAGAGCAGACCAGCTATAGAAGGCCTATTTATTTACTTACTGAACACAAAATGAACACTTAAGACAAAAAGACCCTTCACTCCCCTCTTCTAAGGGAAATCAACAAGACAAAATTCTTTATCCCACACTCTGGAGAAAGGAAAAAGCATCAAGGCTGCAAGTTGTCTTTACTCTGAAAGTTTGACCAGTGGACAGCTAGTTCTTCCTGGATCATTTGGGATAGTCACAGCACAAGGTTCTACAACAATGAGACAGAGTCCATGTGGCCCACCAGAAGATGCCAGGGTAGTGTTCAGTTCAGGGCTATGCATGCTCCATGGGTTGTACTCTAGCCAGAATACATCAGAGAGGGGACTATCATTCCCATTATAGGCTGGTGGAGTATGTGCTTACAATGTGGAGTGTGATAGGTACAAAGGATCAATCTATACAAAGTACCAAAAGGAAATTTGAGGTACAAAAAGTCAGAGAAAATATTTCAGTAAGTTGGTTCAGTTTGTCTGGAACATTGAGTGCCTAGAGGCAAGTTCATACAATCAAAGGTCGTGGAGAGCCTTACATACCAGGCAAATGATATGTAATCATGCAAAGTAAATTCCCACACTAGCCACGAAAACAGGGCACCTGTGAAAGCTTCTGAGCATGGGTAACATGGTCAGATTTGTGTTTTGGGAAGATGACAATGATGATTGTTGTTATCATTATTTATTATTTAGGATCATGTTTTTTTGGAATTTAAAAGACCCTGACCACATAGATTAATGTCAGAGCTGAAAGGCAGCATAGATCATCTCTAGTTAAACTTCTTTATTTTATGGAAGAGAAACCTAGGCTTCAGAGAAGGGGAGTGGCTTTTCCAAAGTCACATAACTTGTTATTGGAGTCGGGATTCCAACCTGGGTTTAGCAAACCCACTCTTCTTTCCTCATACTGTTCCTTTGCTCTGAGTTCAGGTAGGGCTGGTGAGACTGAACCCTGCCCTGGGAGATGGGGTTGAGCAAGACTTACTCAACAAATGAGTTTATGACTTTTGTGACTTTTACCAACGAAAGTTCTATGCCTAATTAGCTTTCTGATGTATTTCTCATCTTATTATCTAATAAAGTTATGGTCTGTAATTTATCAGTTGTCTTAGACAATAAAGGGGCAGAAGGTTTTGTTTATCTCTCTCTGGAGAAATCTCATTGTTCTAAGAGCTAGAGAGGCAGATATCTAACTGCTAAGACCACTCCCTGGGGTCACCAGGAATAGGGATCTGTACAATAATGAAAGAGAGGACTTCTTGGCCAAGAGAATGTTCTCTTAGAAGTAATTGACTTTTCTAGCAATCAATTTCTATCAATCCCTACAGGAATAGATGCCTAGGAAAGCAGAGGTGGGAGGGAACTTAGATACCATCAAACCCAACCCACCCATTTTAGTGTCAAGAAAATGGAGACCTGCAGAGATTACAGAGAAGATAACTCAGAACTAGAGATCTCTCCACTTTTCCATCCCTCACTCATTTCATAGATACAGAAACAGAGGTTCAAGGGGAGATTTAGGGACTTATCCAAGTCTACACAATCAATGGTAAAACTGACTATTTTGGCTGATTGAATTGGAACTCTGAGCTGGGACTTAGAAGAGGTAGGACTTCTGACATACTGAGTCACTTTGGGTGATTGCTTTGCATCTCCAGACCTCAGTTTCCTCATCTGCAAAATGAAGGGGAGTGAAAGGCTATGGTAAATCTCTTTTCTGGTGTTGACATTTTATGTTATTCAGTTTCTCCTAACTCTAGTCTTCTGTATTCCTAAGGCTCCTACATTTGGCATTCTATATTCTATTATTCTAATAGACTATACTTTTATTTATCTTATGGGAAGAGTCCAGCATGCTTCAAACTTCAGAAGTCCCAAAGTAATAATGGGTTGAGGGTGGGTAATGTTTTATTTTAATGCCTTAAAATACCACCATATTTTTTTGGTATGACATTTGGTGTCTTCCCCTCCCAGTTTTTTTTAAAATTTTTTATTAAAGAGGTCATTCCTTTACTCACTTCTTAAAGAGGTATATATATGTGTGTGTGTGTGTGTGTATGTGTGTGTGTATGAGTGTGTGTGTGTATGTGTGTATGTATGTATATATGTGTATATAAAAATATTTGTATATATGTATGTGTATATAAATGTATATAAAATATATGTGTATATATATGTGTGTATATGTATATAAAAAGAGCCACTGAATATATATGTAGATATGTGTATATACATACACATATATACATACACATACATATACATATATGGCCTTATGTATGTAAAAGGGCCAAGGTCTCCCACTGCATCCTGGCCCATCTCCAGTCATCCTGATTGATATCTGGCCACTGAACCCAGATGGCTCTGGAGGAGAAAGTGAGACTGGTGACTTTGTACAGCCTCCCTCATTCAAATCAAAGTAAATTGCAAGTTGTGTTATCATCTCCCTGATGTCATGGTCCTCTTCAAGAATGAAGGACAAACCACAACCACGGTATCTGCATATAGGTTGCAAAAATTCTCTAAAAGTTTGAGCCGCCCTTATGTCTCCCATGCTTGAGGTACTGTCCTTTCTTATCTCCCTCTCCCAGCTTTCCTGACTTCCTTCACGTCTCAGCTAAAAAACCGAGACTTCTGCAAGAAACCTTTTTCATCCCCTTAATTCTAGTGCCTTTCCTCTAATATTCTTTTCAATTCATCTTGTCTCTTGTTTAGATACCATGGTTTGTGTGTTGCCTTTGCCATTAGATTGTGAGATTCTTGAGACTAGGGGTTGTTCTTGCCTTTCTTTGTATCCCCAGTACTTTGCAGAATGCCTGGCACAATGTGTACAATAAATTTTTGTTGTTTAATTGACCTTCAGACCACTTAAGTGCTTTGTGACCTTGGAAAAATTATATTACCTTTGGTATGTCTTGGATTCTTCTTCTGTAAAATGAGGGTAGTGGACCTAATGATCTTTAAGGTCCCTCCCAGCTGTGAGGTCCGGTACCCCTGTGTTTCATATTCCTCTGGGGCCAGTTGTTATTCTGAATTCTTGCTGCATTCAGTGACGTTATCAGACATTCTACATAGGGGGAGGGTTCCTAGCTTATTGTCAGAGAGGGAGAAATAAACAGCCTATGGGGGAGAAGCGGGACTGATGAGGGTAACCTTTGGATCGCACGCTGATTAGAATGTATTGACCAAAGCTGGTGACCTTTAGAAGAAAACAGGTAACGGCTTCCTTAAAGAGAGCCATGATGAATTTTCCTATTAAATATCACCGCGTTTGAGGAACAGCGGAGAAAGGCCACTTGGAGAATGAAGGGATGGTGTCGACTCATTTCCATAGCTCTGAACAGCCCTGAGTGGTTTCTAAGACGGAGATGCCAGAGGAAACAATCACTGGGACGAGGGGCAGACCACCTATAGCAGGAATGATAGAGAAAATCAACCACGATTAGACCAGAGTAGTTGACAAAGTGACTAAGTTTGGAGTTAGGAGACATAGCTTCAGATTCTGACTTGGATACCTTCTATCTGCAGGACTCTGGGCAAGTCTCTTCCTCTTTCTTGTGTTCAGCTTCCTCATTTGCAAAATGAGATTGGTGGAAGGGGTGGGGGGAGGATTTCAACCATGGTGATCTCCAAGCTTCCTTCTACTTCTAATAGCCTGCTTTGTATTTTATATTTACCATTTGGGCTTATTGCCCAAAATTCTAGGGGTTTATTCTACTGTATTTTGGCATAAAAGGACTTCAAGGATTCTGCTTTTGGGTGAGAGCAATGACATGAAAGGTTCAGGTCCTTAAATACAAGGCCAAATGCCAAAAGACCTAAAGCTTCCACCAAGAGTCTCTGTTGTCACACCTAATGCAATAGGTCCAGGCTGACACAGAGCTTAGGGCAAAGGGATCAGGTATTCCACCTGATCAGGGTCTAATTCAACAAGACACCAGACTGAACACAGAGTTAAGTGCATTCTCATTTGTGGGATATCTTTGGAGAGAGTGCCTTATGCCTGGAGCACTTTGCTTGAATTTGGAGTTAGGAAGAACAAAGTTCTAATTCTGCCTTAGGCACTTACTAGCTATGGGACCTTGGGCATTTCACTTACCCTATTTGAACTTCAGATTTCTCATCTCTGAATGAGAATAATAATTGCACCTACTTCATAGAGCCATTGGAACACTCAAATTAAGTAAAACACCTTGCAGCCTTAAAATTCTATTCATCTGTTGTGGTTGTTGATGATGATAATGATGATGGCGGCATGTTGATAGGTCTGAGTGTGATCTCTAGAGTCCCAACCCGTTGGCCCAGATCCTCTATCCCCTCTACAACCAGATTCCACATGATCATGAACACCCAAACCATCTTTACCTTATTTCTTCAGAAGGTGCTGAGAGATGGAAACTCTCACAAATTGGTAGGTTGCCAATCTGGTGGCTAGAATATATACATGCTGTCTGTTTTTCTAATCCTGGTGATTTGTAGTCTGGTGACTATAAATCTCATTTCAAGATAAGAAAACTCCTTTCTCCTATAACCTCTCCCCATACTCTGGTCCCAATCAGGCTAAACCCTATACTTTCCCCGCCTTTTTCCTTCTCTGCGCTCCCTTAATACTGTGACATCTGTCATTCTCAAATTCCCTTTCATACTGAATTCTCATTCTTATTTTTCCACATCCTTCTGGCGCTCATTGAAAAATCAGCCCTCTCCAGAACAGAAGAGAACAGGGCGAAAGGAAAAGGAGCAAGCATTTATTAAGCACCTACTATGTGCCACACACTGTTCTAAGCCCTTTACAAATATGATCTCATTTGAGCCTCACAGAGAACTCTGGGTTGTCGTTCCGTTGTGTCTGACTCTCTGTGATCCCATATTAGGGTTTTCTCAGCAAAGATACTGAAGCGATTTGCCATTTCTTCTTCTGGCTCATTTTACAGATGAGGAAACTGAGGCAAACAGTGTTAAATGACTTACCCAGGGTCACACAGCTAGTCAGTGTTTGAGGTTAGATTCAAACGCATGAAGATACATCTTCCTGATTCCAAGCCCTGTCCTCTAGCCACTGTCCTGGTAGGTAGACACTTATAATTCCCATTTTATAGCTGAGGAAACGGAGGCAAATATAGGTTGTGACTTGTTCAGGGTCATGCAACTAGGAAGTATTTGAGGCTGGATTTGAATTCAGGTTTTACTGATGGCCCAGTGCTCTGTCTACAAAGCCATTTATTTGCCTATATACTATTGCATATTCATTGATGACCCTGTCTAGTGTTGGTTGTCATGAAAAGTCACATGAGCCTGAAAAATGACTGAACTACAACAAGAAGAGTATAGTTGAGGTCTATGAATCACCAGGACAGTGCTGACCATCCTCAATACAGTGTCAGTACAGTGGTGAGTGGGATGTGGCAGCCAAAAAGGCTAATTTAATAGCAGGCTGCTTGGGAGAGAGGACACTCCCAAGAACAAGGAGGTCTGTGCTCTTGTTAGAGCAAATGTAGGCTATTGTATTCAATTCATGCTAGGAAGGAAATGGACAAGATAGAGAAGGTCCAGAGAAGAACAACCAGAATGTTGAAGGGTCATTTTATCTGATGACTGTATGTTTAAGGAACCTAGAACACTTAGTGGGCACATGCTAGTTACCTTCAAGTGTTTGGAGGCTCTTTCAGTTGACCAAGAAGTCAAAACTGGGAGCAATGAGTAGAACTTCTGATGAGATACAGGCTCCAGGAACCCCCTTGAACTCTGATTTGAATCTTCCCACTTGATGAGGCATTTGCATGAGGCCAAGACTTTCATTGTGGCTCTACCCAAACCTTTATTACTAGCTTGGCCCTCCATTGTTCATCTACTTCCCACTCTTGAGCCTATCAAAATATCTATACCCAAATCAACTCCTCGTGAAGACCCTCCCAAACTCATTACTGGAGTTTGACCTCATCTGACTCCTCCTGAAGACCCTCCCCAAACTCCTCTAGACCACCCCTAGATTCCTCCCACAACTTTTATGTAAATAAGACCCCATCTTGCTTTCATGTGTGTGAGAGTGCCATAGAATGACCTAGTGCAGACTTACTCTGTGTCCAATACAGGTGAACTTTTAATGAACTTTACTTTTCTTTGGCTGAGTGAAGACTTGAGTTGAATTCATTCGGCAAGATCCAGTGAGTTGGTATTTTGGGGTCTTGAGCAACACTAACCCTAACCACTTCTCTTCTAAAGTG
Source organism: Pseudocheirus occidentalis (assembly GCA_028646575.1). Classification (NCBI taxonomy): domain Eukaryota; kingdom Metazoa; phylum Chordata; class Mammalia; order Diprotodontia; family Pseudocheiridae; genus Pseudocheirus; species Pseudocheirus occidentalis. The sequence continues at coordinate 70,248,654 of CM053594.1, read as the reverse complement.
GCAAATTTAGGCTTAACATCAGGGAAAACCAATGACAACCATTAAAACTGCTTTAAGTTCATACCAGGTACATGGGCATGCTAGTGTCTAAGACAGCTAGGTGGTACAGTGGATAGAACACTGGGGTGGGAATCAGGAAGAGTCATTACCCTGAGCTCAAATCAAATCAAACATTCACTAGCTGTATGACTCTGAGCAAGTCACTTAACGTTATTTGCCTCAGTTTCCTCATCTGTAAAATGAGCTGTAGAAGGAGATGGCAAACCACTCTAGTATCCTGGCCAAGAAAACTCTAAATGGGGTCACAAAGAATCAGACTTGGCTGAAAAATGACTAAACAACAAATTGCTTCACGTGGCATCAGTTTCTGTAGGTCTTTGCATGTTTCTGAAATCATCTACTTCCTTGTTTCTTACAGCACAAGAGCATTCTATCACCTTCATATACCACAATTTATTCAGTCAATCCTTAATTGATGGATATCCTTTTAGTTTCTGTTTTTTTTTTAGCCACCACGAAGAATGGCTGTAAATATTTTTGTACACATAAAACCTTTTCCTATATATTTAATCTCTTCTGGGTAGTACTGGTATCACTGAGTCAAAAGGCATTATTGTAGAATCCCATCAACTTTATATCCTGAGGGCACTCATTCCACTTTTAGGACTCATAGACTCATAGATACTGGAATGGTTTGCCATTTCCTTCTCCAGCTCATTTTAAATGAGGAAACAGAGGCAAACAAGGTTAAATGACTTGCCCAGGGTCACACAGCTAAGGAAGTATCTGACGTTGGATTTGAACTCAGGACCTAATTTCCTTATCTCTTGAAAGAGGAGGTTAAAGCCTTTCAAGCTCCAATGTCCGGAACATTACTGTTACTTTTTTTGGATCAAAGCTATACAGAAAATGAATGAACAAGTCAGAGAATGAGAGACAGCATTGTGTAATGGAGAGAATGGTGGACCTAGGGTCAGAAGAGACCTTCCTTGGAGTGCTGGCTCCATCACTTACTAGCTGTGTGATACTGGCAGAGAAATTTCTCTTCCTATAACCTTAGTTTCTTCATGTATGAAAGGGAGAGATTAATACTTATTTTTCTTACCTCATAGCATTATGAGGAAAACATTTTGATAGCTCTAAAATCTTTTAACAATCATAGAAATGGAAATTGCTGTGGCTGGTGCTACTCATCAGTGCCCGGCTAGGGCTGGGTGATGGAGAGGGAATGAAATGAGATAATGTTTAGGAAGCTGCTTTGCAAACATGAAAGTGCTGTACTTTGGTGTTTAGCTGTTTTCAGCCGTTTCCTACTCTTTGTGACCCCATGTGGGGGTTTCTTGACAAAGATACTGGAGTGGTTTGCCATTTCCTTCTCCATTTCATTTTGCAGATGAGGAAACTGAGGCAAACAGGATTAAGTGACTTGCCCAGGGGTCATGCAGCTGGGCTATATAGATATACATATATACATGTGAATATATTTGTATATATACACATGCATATGTATACACACATACATATAGATATGGATATAGGTAGATATAGACATACACACACACACAAAAGGAGAGGGTAAGCAAACAAGCTGTATATGCCCTACCTATTAAGAACCTATTATATACCAGGTTTTGCACAATGGAAATAGAAAGTTCTGGGGATTAAAAGAAAGGCTGAAGTTAATGCCTGCCCTCTAGGAGTTAACAGTCGAATTTGGGGGACAGCATGCAGGCAACTCTAGACAAACAAGATACATCCATGAAATTTTGCTGAGACTTAAAGGAAGCTTACCTGCTTCTACAAGGTACTGAATCAGGTTCTTTCACCCATGAACCATTTGTTCTTCTGACTACCAGCCTAGACCTCTTTCTTCTTTTTTTCTACACAACAACCCTTAGAGGCAAAGAGTCTCAAGTATTAATAACCTTATTTTACAGAGAAGGAAACTGTTATCCACAGAAATACTATAGAATGTATCACAGAATTCTGTGATTCACAAAATCCTGTGGGCTGAGAGCCAGAGGGGACCCCAGAGGCCATCTAATCCAACCCACAGATGAGAGGAATCCCCAAACTAATATACCTGCTTGAAGTCCTTCAAGGAAGGTGGATCCATTTGTGACAGGCAGTACATTTCACTTTTAGAGAGCTCTAGTTGCTATGAAGTTTTTCTTGATATAAAGCCTACATTTGCCTCCTTGTAACTTCCACTCATTGCTTTGGATCCTGCCTTTTGGGGTCAAGAAGAAAAAGGTCTAATGATTTCTTTTGTGTGTGGGAACGTGCTGAATAGTCGGATACGGCATCAAGTTCTCCCTTATTCTCTTCTTCTCCAAGCTAACCATCCCTAGTTGCTTTAGCCGATCCTTACATGTTCTAAATTTAAGGCCCTTCACTATTCCGATTGCCTTCCTTCAAATACCTCCCATGTTATCAGTGTCTTTCTTAATTATGGTGCCCAGAACTGAAAACCATACACCAGATGAGGTCCAATGAAGGTGGAATGTGGAGGTAACTTTTTTATTCTTATTCCTAGAACTTCCCTAGGGTCACACAGGTAAAAAGGACCAGAGTTAGAACCTTTCTACAGATCCTCCAACTTGAAATCAAGCTTCTGGGGGAAATCGGACCCCCAGGATTTCATTGTTTTGATTCTGCCTCCCTCTGGAAGGTGTAGAGAGGATCAGGATCTACCCTGGCTCTTTTATGTGACAATTGTTTTTTTTTCCGTATAGGGTGGTGCTTGCCTCATTCTTTGGAAGGAAAAAGTCAGAGCTGGGATGGTCCCAGAGTCCCTAACCTCGGGAGGGAATTAATTAAACAATTATATTACCCTGCCTTTACTTCTGACACTGCACAGCTGACATTAATTGGGCCACAATCAAGATAGTAATTCAGGTTAATTGGCTCCCCGCTGTCAGCCCCTATCAGCTGTTTCAATATGCTGCTGTCATTTAAAAGTAATTAATTACTGACGGCTTTATTGGAGGGGGAGGGATGACAGCTGACAGTGTGGGGAAGTTGGGGGGTGGGATTGAGGGAGGCAAGACCTGGTGACTGGCAGCCTTAGGTATCTATCATTGAGTCGTCCAAGCTGGAGGAGACCTTTGAAGGTAGAATATTTGATTTGGGAGGGTCCTTAGCATAGGTGTACATAGAGTTTAGGCTAATGTGCTAGAACGCCCTGGGGAGAGCATTTTCAGGGGCCCTTGGGCGGGAGGGCTCCTGAGAATATTCACCAGGTGTCACCCAGGGACACACCCTCTGCACCTCTTAGACATAATTTGGTTCAGCACCTTTCTTTGCCAGAGGAGGATTATGGGGCTCAGAAAAAGTGAAATGATTTTTTCTTTTGTCATACAGTTAACCAGTGGCAGCGTTGAAGCTAGAACCCAGATTTCCTCAGTCTGTAGTGGATGTAGTGGAAAGGCCAGTGGTCTTTCCACTACATCTTTCTTTATGTTCCCACATCTCCCCAGTGATCTTACAACCTGCCAAGGTCTAGAGCAAAGGCTTTTGAATATTTAACACTAAGGAACTTTTTTTTTGGAATTTCTGATTCAGCATAGTCAGACATAAGCAAAATTGTGATTTTCAATGGGTAAAGCTCTGGATTAGGGGTCAGAATGTCCTTTGTATCTGTCATATTCTCTTCCTCACCCTTCCCCCTACTTCTTAGCTCATGAACTTCCTAGGACAGGGTCTGTGATTTCCTCCATCAGGCTTAGGGACTTTCTGAGGCCAAGGGCTCTGTATCCTTTGAGGATTCCTAAAGGCTTAGCATTTTTCTGTGCCTTTAGCTATCTTTTCCTGAAAGGCCCCTGAGTGACCAAGGAAAAGAAGATAAAAAGCCTTGGAAGGCACAGGCGATTAGTAAGAAGTGTGATCATTAGGGGATTGTGAGTCTGCACTCTATTTGATGACCCAGAGACATCCCAGCCCAGCCTGGTGTCTCCATCTATCCCATAGCTCTCACCAAGCTGGCCAGGTGACAGACAAGTGGTATTTTTAGAACCCCTTGGGTTGGAGGATCAGAGGTGTGAGGCCAGTTGCTGGGGAGGAAACATAAAAAGTGGCTGATGTTTTTCTTGGTCAGATCGATTGTCTTCCCATTCTGAGCATCATTTAAGCAGGACACACTACTCTGATGATTGCCAGGCAAGAAAGAGTGAGGCAATAACGTGGTGACTCACCAAAGGGACAACAATATTTTAGCAGATTTAGCCATCCATCCATCAAGGCTCCTTTCTAGCTTCAGACTTCTATTCTATACTTCCAAAACCTAAGTTTTAAACATCTGATTAAAAAATTGTGGGATTCTATGACTGTAAGTTTTTGTGAATATAAGATTCTATGACTTTAACTTTCTACCATTCTATGATTTTAATGTGATTCTGAGGCATTGATTCTAAGATTTTATGAATTTTACTTTTTAGGAGTCTATGATTCTATGAGTTTAAGATATTTGAATATTTGATTCTACATTTGTTTCTAAGATTAATATATTTTAATTTCAATTATTTCTAAAATTGATATATTTCATAATTCTAAGATATCATGACTCTTTGATTCTAAGATCCCATAATTCTTTGATTCTATGAGTCCATCAATCTGATCAAAAGTTTATATTGAATATCTACTGTTTATATATGCCCATGTGGAAGATTTAGAGACAATTAAGACCAAGCTTTTTTTTCCATGTGTCTTAGGAAAGACAAGGCATTAATCTAACTAGATATAATACAAAGCCAATAGAAACACACTAAAAATATGACATGATCAAATATTATAAAAGAGGACAGACTAAATTCTGCTTTTTGGAGGGCTCAAACTTTAAGTGATGCGACAAGTCTGACAAAGAGAGGCTCAGAATGGGATGGAATAAGTAATCAGGAAAGACTTCTCACAAGTCACAAGAGCTGAGTTCCTTCTTGGAGAACGGGTATGATTTAGGTGTTTGAAGGCATAGCTGTAAGAATTAATAACAGCATATTATGCAAGAAAATGGTAGAAACTGTAACATATCATTGTAGGCTGCAGAAATTGAGCACTTATTGAATACTTGCCAAGACACAGAGTGATATATATAAAGCTCACTTTCTTCAGTAGGCTTATAGATGAGAAATCCACACACTACAAACACATCAAAACATTCTGGAGAAACTCAACAGACATAAAAATATTTGGGAGAATTCATTATTTAACTATTGGGCCTAAATCATTAACACAGATTGAATTGTTGCCCACCATCATTTGAAGAGAACACCGATCCATTGAAATACTCAAGAACTTACCAAATACAATCTCTAAGTTACATGGAACAAGTGACTATCATAGTATGTAAACCTAGCACATGAGACCAAATAATGTGAAACAGAATGAAGTGCATATCGTTCCTATTGGCCTATCTGCTACTGGAATTGTACCACAATGGTGTCAGTGACACTATGAAAGATAAAATTATGCTTTTATTTAATTAGAAAAAGATAGAATTTATATAACAATTCCTAGAATATTATACAATTTTGTTCAGTTGATTCAGTCCTGTCCAATTTTTGTGACCCCATCTGGGCTTTTCTTGGCAATGATACTGCAGTGGTTTTGCCATTTCCTTCTCCAGCTCATTTTACAGATAAGGAAATTGAGGCAAACAGATGACTTGTCCATGGTTACACAGCAAGTAAATGTCTGGGGCTGGATTTGAGCTCAGGTTTTCCTGACTCCAGAATCAGGGCTCTGTTCACTATGTCACCTAGGTGCTCCATATTAAAAATAAAATCCCTGTTGTATGTTCCAGAACTGTTTCTATGTAAGCGCTGGCCCCAGAGATGAAAAGGATGTGATAACAGCACCACCACCAACAATAATAACACCCATAAAGTTTAACCATTCTATTTTTCCATCTCTTGGCTTTATCTTATGCCTCTCGGTTGTCTCATGAAGTTGTTGAGTTCTGAAGGCTCCATTCTTTTTCAGGGAGTATACCACTTGGGCAATGTTTATAACTTCTATTCTGAGCTCTTTCTTTTTCTTCCATTTCCCCCCTCAAGAACTCTAATCATTGATAACTTGGGAGAAAATAGTTTCAGTTGAATGAGGGTGACAATCTTTGTAATTCTGGGCTAGATGGGTGAGCATATCTTTCTTTCTCTTTAGTTTTCTTTACCATTGCAATTTTAAAAACTTTGTTGAAAGATTTTTAAAAAAATTAACATTTTTAAATGAACAAAAAGCAGTTTCATTTTCCCTCTCCTCATTTGGGAAAAAAACCCCAACAAAATAAAACCATTGGAACAAATATACATAGTTAAGTAGAATAAATTGTATTGGGGTATTATAAGAAGGCTGAGTTTTTCTAGGACCTTTGAAATTTCTATCTAAACCAGAAACTTCCATGACTACATACGACATGGACTGAAGACATGAATACTTGCATTATGTGACAGTATTAAATCATAACAAATTTGGAAATAGTTCTTACCAATGAGAGATAAGAGTTTCATACTGATTTTTGTTAATGGTGCCCTCAGCTTCAAATCATACAATAACATATTGGTGACCAGTACAGGTTAAATATGAGGGATGACTTTACCCCTAACCCTAGATTAGATGAAATAAGAGAAAAAAAAGTCAAGGAGCTCCTAAGATTTGAAGAGGGACAACTTGAAGTCATTTAGATTTTTTTCATTTGACTCAAACTCTAGATAATGTATCTAATAAGGAAATAGATAATAAAATACCCTTTTGAATTATTTTGAAAAGGGAACAGACATACTTAGGATGGAATTTTAAAAAGCCTTTAAAAATTAGTAGATCTTATCTTTGGCAGAATTGCTAGATCAATGATAATAAAACAGCATTTTTTAAGTTGACATGTCACATAGCATTGATTAAGAAACACATTCTCCCTGACAAGTGTAAAAGAAATCCAGGATTTGTACACAGAAGCATGCTCGGTGGCTGTTGCCATGGTAAGAAACATAGGAGAAAAGGTTAAATTATCAAGGACAAGTGTCAAATATTGCCAGAGTAGGGAGTAACTTCTGTGGGTTTTTGAAGATCACCAGAAAGTCATTAGAAGATTACATTAAAAGATAGCTGGTCTATGCAGTAGAAAATTTGAAAGTTATATTGCCCAATTAAAGATTTAAAAAGTGCTCAAAAAATTAAGAAAACAAAAGCATATTGGAAATGCTATCTTCGCTTGTAGTTTGTCCTTTGTTCTCAAAGAGGACCATGACATCAGGAAGATGATGCCATGATTTGCAATTGATTTTGATTTGAGTGAGGGAGGGCTGTTCAAAGTCACCAATCTCACTTTCTCCTGCACAGCCATCTGGGTCCAGTGGCCAGATATAGATCAGGACAACTGGAGATGACCCAGGATGCAATGGGAGACCTTGGCCTTTTAAAACTAAGATCTTTCTGAATTCTCACTTTGACTGAGACAATGTCTGTTTACTGATTAGACTTAATTGGCAACTGAAAGCAAAAGGCACAAAGGTTAACATGATAAATAGGATCAATGCAGCCCAAAGAAGAAAATAAGCAATTCAACATCCACCAAAATGTTTAGAAGTTTGAAAACTAAACAAAGAGGAGGGGAAGAGAGAGAACTCCCAAAAGAGGAAGGCATGAAATGTTTCTGCTCCTCTAGAGTCAAAAGAAATCCAACAGAACACAAAGGTCAGTTAAATCAAACAAGATATAGCAAACTTTCCCCCACCCCCCAAATATAAGGAATGAAAGAATACTTATGTTAAGGCAGGTGACTGAAACTCTAGCTTCTCTCAAAAGTAGAAAGCAGTGGGGTCAGATAACATTAATGGTTATTGGATCAAATGCTTCAATATTACATTAATAATAAGCCATTTCACTTCCTTCCTCTCAGTGAGAGGGTTCATTCATATGTCTTAATGGAAGTTATAGCATATCTATAAGTTGAAAACACCGATAATCCCTCCAAGCACAGGCCAATTATGTGTTCGTGCAATTTTTTATAAAGGATTCATAACTTTTATCACATACAAAAGACTATACGTGTTTATAGTAAAACTATATCAGCAGGGGAGCAAATGGGATATCCCATAGAGTCCCTGAGGGGAGATGATGAAGATGATGATAAAGTAGTAACTACCATCTGCATGGGACAGGGAGGTGGTGCAGTGAATAGAGCAATGGGCCTGAAATCAGGAAGACTCATCTTCCTGAGCTCAAATCAGACCTCAGATACTTACTAGTTGTGTAACCCTGGGCAAGTTGCTTAATTCTGTTTGTCTCAGTTTTCTTATGTGTAAAATGAGCTGGAGAAGAAAGTGGAAAACCACTCCAGAGTATCTGCCAAGAAAATCTCAAATGAAGTTTCATGAAAAAACTGAAACAACCAACCAACAACAATTACAACAAAGCATTTATATGACACCTACTATGTGCCAGGCACTCTGCTAAGTATTTTAAAAATATTATCTCATTTGGTCTTCACAAGAACCCTATGGCCTAGGTGTTATTTTAATCTCAATTTTACAGTTGAATAAATTTAGGTTAAGTGATTTGCCCATGATCACCCAGTTATTAAGTATCTAAAGTCAAATTTGAACTCAAGCCTTTCTGATTCCAGGTTCAGAGCTTTATCTACTATTCTACTTAGCTGCCCCCAGAACCAGAAAAAAAAATTTCCAATTTCTTAAAAAAGAGAGAGATCAGAGGCTGAAAATCATTATAAACCAATGAGCTTGACATCAGTTACTGGAGACATTCTACAATTGATCACTAAATCAATCAATAAATTAACAATCATGTATTAAGTGCCTAAAATGTCGTTGAGAGAAAGTTACCCCAAAGTAAAGAGCAGTTTATTATTTATTCAGCAATTACTGAACAATCTGACCCCAAATGCTGTAATATTTATACTTCCTTTGTTAATTATTGCAAAGACTTTGGTTCAGTTTTGCACTCATTGCTTATTCATGAACTACAAATATGTAGACAAGACCCAAGTCTGCTGAGAACACTGGAGTATGTAATGTCCACATGGAAAACTGTTCTTTCTTTAAACCATCAACACAATAAAGTCAAGAATAATTGATATAAAGTATAACACTTTCAGGAAAACAATTTCAGTCCATTATGGTTCTGCCTAGACTTATGTCCATTATCACATCTAAATAGAATTTTGTATGACTTCTAAATGAAAGTTTAATTAAAATATCTTATTAATCATTTGATACAGAGAGATGACATCAAGTTACATGGCTCCACGAGAGCATTAAATAGTTACTTCATCTCATGGAATGTTTTCTCCAATGGTATTAAAATGTCATTTTAATTTGACAAATTAAAAATTCTTAATGTACACCAAGCAAAAATATTGATAGAAAGCTTTGAGTCTGAAATCTTAAAGTCATATTGAACCAATGAATGAAGACACTATTTAGAAATACATTGGTTTCCTTTAGGTAAGACATTTCAAGCATAAAGGCATCTAGCAAAAGGTTTTGGCTAATGATGCTAAGAGACTTACTGGCATCCTGAAATCAAAGGTGAATGGGAAGAAGGACATTTAAAGCAACTAACACCTCTGTAATAGTAGTCTTAATACACACATGCAGAATTACAAAATGAGCCATAAAAGATTTGAAAAGCACAACAGTCTGAAAAGCAACAAAAACATATACAATATTAATAGAAAACAGAGTCTATCACCCTAAGGCAGCTAAAGAAAGACAAACACTTTACTCTCAAAAAAGGATATATTCTTAGGGTATATGATGAACAAACAATTCATTGCCTCCAGAAATACTTGTGCCACAAGCT
>CM053594.1:70155791-70238341 GCA_028646575.1 Pseudocheirus occidentalis | reverse complement strand
TTTTTTTTTTTTTTTTTTACTAAATTAAGGATGAAGGGTATTTTTCAACCCAAACATACAGAAGCAGCCCTCTCCAGTTCGGGACGGCTTAAATTACTGGGAAGTTCTTCCTGCATCCAACCAAAATCTGCTGCTTGTAACTTCCATCTATAGCTCCCAGCACAAAAAGAGGCTAAGAATTCTAATTCCTTTTCTGTGTGATGTCCTGCAAATGCTTGAAATCAGTCACTATGGCTCCCCATATTCTCTTTTCTAGGCTTAACAGCCCCATTTCAAAGATTCAGCCATCCATACCTGAGGCAGTCTCAAGGCTTCTTCTCAAGCTAGAGGACATTGGGGACTTCCTAGACTACTTGGAGATCTTGCCTTGGGCCATAAGCCTGTGAGCATGGAAAGTGCACATTCATTTGCATATGATTTGCATATACCTGCTAAAAATGTGCTGCCTGTTTTAGAGAGCTTTTAGAAAAACATATTGTCTCTAACTAGAAAGGGGGCGTGAACATCAATATGAAAAAGCTTTCACCCCCGCCTCCCCTTTGCCCTAGACTCAGACATTCCCACACAGCAACGTCTCCTCATTCAACAGCCAAAGGAATGCACTTTTTTCCCCCCTTCCTTTCTAGCTTTGTGGTTGTCTTCCTTTGTGACCTTGGGCAAGTCACTTAGTTTTTACTGATGGAATTACTGAAACTCAAAAAAGCAGAGAGGTCTGTCAGTGGAAGGGTCAAAAGGGGCAAATTCAGTGCCTGGTCTTAGAGTGCGGTACTCACAAAAATGTGTCTCACCCATTCGAATACCCCAATTGATCTGTGGTCTCACCTGTTTATTCTCACTCCAACAAGCTGCCCGTCCTGTGCGACTTTTGTCCATATCCTCCCATCCTCCTATGAGTTAGACCCAGAGGGTCCACCCATCATGTTAGAAGCCTTTCTTGATTTCTCCTGATGTTGAAAGAACACCAGAGGTACATTTTTGCTATCCAGCTGTCATCCCTTGCCCTCATTATGAGGCCAATCTATCTTCTCTTTCTAGTGTGCATTTACCTGATTGCATATTTTACTCCTCTTCTTCATAGTTCTTCATTTTCTGTCTCTCCTCATATGTGGCATCTGGCTTCCCTTGCTTCCTCCAAGGTTCAACTAAAAGAAACCTTTCCCAGTCTCCCTTAATGCTAGTGTATTCCTTTGATACTACCTCTGATTTAATCCTATATACATTTTGTGTAAACATAGTTGTTTGCATGATGCTTTCCCAATTAGATTGTGATCTCCTTGAGGGTAAGGATTATTTTCTTTTACCTTTCTTTATATCCCCAGTGCTTAGCACAGTGCCTGGCACATTGTTGTTGTTCAGTCATTTCTCAGTCATGTCTGACTCTTTGTAATCCCATTTGGGGTTTTCTTGGCAAAGATGCTAGGTGCCATTTCCTTCTGTCACTCATTTTACAGATGAGGAAACAGAATGCCTGGCACATAATAAGTGCTTAATAAAGACTTGTTGACTTGATTCTTGATTATGTATCACAGGCTGTTTATATCCATCATAAGCCTCTCCACTACCCTCTTTTGTGGTATTCATTATCAATGAACAGTTGTGTTCCATGCCTTGTAGTCATACAATAGTACCAGAAAAATGCTGGTATGAAAAAACAGCCCTTTGCTTCCATTAATTATCTCACTTGATCCTAACACCAGCCATGTGAGAGAGGCAAGGCAAAAATTACTTCCTTCTTTTACAGATGAAGCCACTAAGGCTTAGAGAGAAGTGATTTATTAAAGATCAGAGATCTCAAAGGCAGGTCTCATTGTTTCAGGGTCTCCAAATATTTCCCATCATCTCCTTTGATCCTGGCACTTAAGGCAGGGCATCAGTTATGATGCCCTGTTTTACTGGTGGAGAATCTGAAGCTAAAGTTTTCTGATAGCATAGTATAATGCTAAGAGAGGTAGGCTTCAAGTCAGAAGAGAACTGGGGTTAATTTCTTCTCTGGTATTTAATAACTGTGTAACAATGGGCAAATCATTCTCTGAGTCTTAGTTTCTTCATCTGTAAAATGGAGATAATGCTATTTATAATTATTTTTCTTATAATTTATGCAAAATACTATATTTAATTCTCTATTTGGTCAGCTGTTATGATGCAGATGAAGGATTGGACTTAGTCTCCTTAATTTCAGATGGTAGAATTAGGAACAATGTAAAGAAGTTGAAAGAAAATATATTTTTGACTGATAAAAGGAATGACTGTCTAATGATGTACATCTAATGGAATTCAATGAAATTCACATACATCCAAGCAACTAACTCTTATTAAATGGCCACTCTATGCAAGATATTATGCTAGGAGCTCAGAATACAAAGATGAAAGAGAATAGTTCCTGTCCTTGCATGGAATCTAGAGTTGAAGGCTGGGTTAGCCATTCTTTATTTAGAAAATTAAATATTAGAAAAAGATATGGCATGCTATTAAAACAACCCCAACTTGATCAATTTAAACAAAGTATACATGCTGAAAAATGGGAATTAGATGGATTTAATGGATACTGACATTAATCATTACTACTTCATGAAGAAGTTCAACCAATATAAATCAACCACCATGAAGAGTCTAACTCTAAAGGAACCTAGAAACACTTTAGGTAGTAAACACGTGATCTCCTTGTCAGATAGAGATAGGGAAACCAAGAGAACCATTAGATTAGTCCTTGAGATGGTTTGTAAAATCTTATGGAAAAAGATGCTAGAAGATAATGAGCAGTAACACCTTAAAATTGCATTACTTTGAATAAGTTATTTTGCCTCTCTGGACCTCAGTTTCCTTATATGTAAAATAACTAGGTAGTGTATAAGGTCCTTCTAAACTCTGAATTCTACTATCTTAATTAGAGCTGTCAAAAAGTGGAATGAACTATCTTGAAAGTCAATGTTTCCAGCATTGGAAGCTTCCAAGTAGAGGCTGATTCCCAGAGCCTCAGTTTCCTCTTCTGTCAAATGATGTTGATGGACTAGAATGGTCACCAACTGCCTATCGGAATCTCCAGTTGGATTTCACATAGCAATCCCATATTTACTATGTCCCAAGTGGAATCGATTATCTTCCACCCAAACTCATCCTTCCTCCAAACCTTTCTGTTTCTGTGAAAGGTATCATTCTTCTTTTTCCTTCCATCTGCTCTGATCCAATCATTTGTCAAGTCTTGTCAATTCCACTCCTACACCCACCTCTTGACATTCACAGCCATCATCCCAGTTCAGGCAATCATCATCTCTCATCTGGACCCTTGCATCAAAGTCTAGATTCAATTCCGAGCTTTCAGTCTCTTCCCTTTCCAATCCCTGGTCTACAGAGCTGTCAAAATAACTTCCTTGCAGTAGAAGTCTCGCTATGGCGCTGGAGCCAAGACAGCAGAGTAAAAGCAGGGACTAGCTTGAACTCTCCTACAAACCCCTCTAGATACTTGTAAAGATTGACTCTAAGGGGCGGCTAGGTGGTGCACTGAATAGAGCATCGGCCCTGGAGTCAGGAATACTTGAGTTCAAATCCAGCCTCAGACACTTAACACACACACAAAAAACTAGCCATGTGACCTTGGGCAAGTCACTTAACCCCAATTGCCCTCAAAAAAAAAAGATTGACTCTAAACAAATTCTAGAATTGCAGAAACCACAAAACAAAAGAGTGAAACATATCTTCAAACCAAGACAGTCTGGAAGGCCAACAGGAAGTGTATATTGCACAGAGCTGGGCGTGGAATGAAGTCTGGGATGGGCTGCACTGGGTGCAGACAGACTGGAACAGGCCTTGGGGGACTGAATTGCTGGCAGCTGTGGCTATTTCCAGACTTCTCAACTCGCAAATGCTGAGAACAGCATGGAAGGTCAGCAGGGGAATTCTATGGGACTTGGGGGAAAGAAGAGCACAATCTGGCTGGGGTCAGGCCCCAGACCCAGGACAGTGTAGGTAGCAGAGGCAGCAACAGCAGCAACAGTGGCTGCTTCTAGAGCTCTGGTCCCACAGACAGTGGGGGATCCAGTGGCTGATACAAAACCCCTGATGCCTAGGATAATACACCCACACCCACCCCTAAACCCCCTGGAAGCAGAGTCCTACCTTGACAAAGAGTTAGAAAGTCAAGTATTTGGCTGGGAAGATAAATATATAGCTTAAAAAAGTCAGACTATAGAATCTTACTTTGGTGACAAAGGAGATCAAAACAGACAACCAGAAGACCACAAAATCAAAACTCCTACATCAAAAGCTTCCAAGAAAAATATGAATTGGTCACAGGCTGTGGAAGAGCACAAAAAAAGATTTTTAAAATCAAATAAGAGAAGTAGAGGAAAAATTGGGAAGAGAAATGAGAATGATGCAAGAAAATCATGAAAAAGTAGTAGTAGTCTGATGACGGCATGTCCCTAGTCAAGAAACATTAGTGGCTCCTTTTTGCTTCTAAGATGATAAAAACAAATTCTTCCAGCTTAGCTCTTAAATCTTTTCACAGTCTGGTTCCAGCCTACTTTTCCAGGCTTATTTCACACTACTCCCATTCACACCTTCTACATTTCAGTCAAAGTGACCTACTTGCTGTTTCCAGAACTCATAGTTCTAGCTCCTGTCCCCGTGTTTTGCAAGGGTATTCCATGTCTACAATGTACTCCCTCTTCAGCTGTCTCTTAGGATCCCTAACTTCCTCCCAGCCCTGGTTGGAGCCTCACCTTGTGCAGGAAATCCTTCTTGATTCCCCCTGCTCCCCAGCTACCTGTGATTTCCCCTCCTCTAAGAAATTACCTGGTATTTGTTCTTATAGACCTATATAGGTACAGGGTGTGCCACCTAACAGAATGTGAGCTCCTGGAAGGCAGGGACTTTTGGTCTTTATATCCTTAGCACCTAGTGTATTGTCTGGGACAGAGTAGGAACTCAAGAAATATCAATTGATTGGCTGACTATGAGTGAGGTAACTTGGATCCTAATGCTGGCTCTGGCACTGTCTTACAATGATATGACCTTGAACAAGTTAACTTCTACTCTCTGACTTTCTCTAACTGTAGTCCATGTTTGGAATAAACTCCCTCCTCTGCTTTGACCACTGACCTCCCTAACTTCCTTCAAGCCCCAACCAAAATCCATTCTTTAACTGGAAGCCTTCCCCAACCACTCTCCACTCTTATGTCTTAGTTATTTCTTATTTATTATGTATATAGCTTTATATATATATATGTATATATATATATATGTATATATATTTGCACATCATCTCCCCCTCTAGATTGTAAGCTCCTTGAGGGCAGGGACTGTCTTTCACCCTTTTGTTTCTCTAGCATTTAACATAGTACCTGGCTTATAGTACGCACTTAATAAACATTTGTTTGTTTATTTGCTTGTTTGTTTGTTCGTTTGTTTATCTATCTATCTATCTATCTATCTATCTATCTATCTATCTATCTATCTATCTATCTATTCCTTCCTTCCTTCCTTCCTTTCTCTCTTTCTTCCTTTCCCTCTTTCTTTCTTTCTTTCTTTCTTTCTTTCTTTCTTTCTTTCTTTCTTTCTAAGCTTCAGTTTCCACCAAGAGAAAAAGGGAAAGTGGTGGTTTGTGAACCACACATCTATGACTTTAATGTGAGAGTTTTAGTAGACTGCAAAATGTGAGTCAAGAGAATAATATGGTGGGCAAAAAAGCAAATGCTATTTTAGACTACATTAAGAGAGACAGAATGTCCACAAGGAGGGAGATAATATGTTGTTCTGTTACACCTGTCATGGAAACTTTGGAGCACTGTGTTCACTTCTGGGAACCACATTTTAGGAATGATATAGACAAACTAAAGTATGTCCGAGTTGATGAACAGACTAGAAATCAAGCTGAACAGAGGATCTATTGAAGGACCTGAGGGTGCTTAGTGTGGAGGTTAGACTTAACTAGATGGTTATAGGATAATTGAATAATAAGCTTAGAAGTTTGTCCTTCATATTCATAGGCGACCAATGACAATTTAATAGGGTGATGTCCTGACTTGTGCATGAATCAGATTTAACTGAGGCAACGTTGCACAGAGTTATCAGCCTCACTGTTTCTTCCTCAGTCATTAAAATCCAGTGGCAACACAAAAGTTAAGATGACTGGTGATGGCTGGGGATGCAGTGGTATCTTCAATGTCTAAACAAGTTCTAAGGCTCCACAGAGCCTGCTTCAGCCACTTTCATGGCCATCGGAACAATTGTTCTTATCTGCCCATTCTGCCAGGGGAAGTCTTCACATGCTTCAGGTGGACACCCCCCTAACTCACTGACAGCCCATTGTTACCTGGTTTAGCTGAGAGGATATACCAGGGTGGACCATTGAGCTGGCTACAGCTTTTTGAAGCCACAAGTAAGAGTTGAATGGCAGGCGGACACCAAAAGTGGATGAGGAGCCCTGAAAAGGTCTTGGCATGCTCTCACACCAAAAGTGCTCCTTTAACACCATGTACACCCCAGGCTTAGAAGTAAAAAGGACCTTATAGACCATCCAGTTTGGTCTGCTCATTTTACAGTTGAGACAAACTGAACCTATTTATTGGGCATGATGTAGAGAAGGTTCCTGCTTAGATACGGTTGGGACATATGGCCAGTGAGGTCCCTTCCAATTGTGAGAGGTAGGCAGGAAGGTAATTATGAAGCACTATGTACCAGCACTGTGTTAAACTCCAAGGATAAAAATAAAAACAGAAAGAAGTCCCTGTCCACAGGCAGTCTGCATTCTAATAAGGGAAGTCAGCTCACAAAAGGAAGCTGAAAAAAGGAAGCAAGGTTATCTTTTCCCAAAGGCAATACATGCTACTCTTTTGTTCACTTCTGGGCCTAGTTCACTGTGCATAGTGTCTATTGGCTTTTTTGTCTAACTGTATGTCATAGTCTTTGCAGTAAGCATTTGTCAACCACTTTTGTTTTCCAGTGTGGATAATTAGGTCAAAATTTTTTGAGTACTTCTGGGTCTCATTTATTAGGTCCTAGAATCTTTCCAGACTTGTTTCAATCAGCAAATGCCATTTGCAATCAGGACCATCTGGAGGAGCCTGCCACATATAAAGAATCCCTCTTCCATTTTGACTCAGCAGTAGACATTGTCCATGACAGAGGCAAGACACCTTTTGTGAGCATATCTCTTTGCTCTATGCCTTGATTTATAACATCAATGTTATTTTGGAAATGCAATTATTATTATATCCATTTTTACAAAAGAGGTAATTTTTACACCAAAAAGCACATGAGGAATTATTGAAGGAAATGAAAATATTTAGCATAGAGATAACTGAATGACCATGAGATAACGGCATAAGGATGGGCAGGATCTTAAAGGCCACCCAATCCAGCTCCCTCATTTTACCAGTGAAGAAACTGAGGACACTTGTTAGGTACAATGTATAGGAGTTTCCTATTCAGATATAGGTTGAGCTAGAAGTCCAGTGAGGTCTCTTCTGACTGATGTTGGACACCAGTAACTTATCAAGTAAGATTTTTTCCTTCCTTCCTTCCTTCCTTCCTTCCTTCCTTCCTTCCTTCCTTCCTTCCTTCCTTCCTTCCTTCCTTCCTTTTTTCTTCCTTCCTTCCTTCTCTTTCTTCCTTTCTTCCTTCCTTCTCTCTCTCTTCATTTCTTCCTTCTTCTCTTTCTTTTCTTTCTTGCTTTTTCTTTCCTTTTTTTTTAAATTTATTTTTTTATATTTCTGGTAGTCAGGGTCAAGTGAGTTGCCAGTAGTCACACAGCTATTAAGTGTCTAAGGTCACATCTGAACTCAGATCCTCCTGACTCCAGGACAATTGCTCTATCCACTGCAGCACCTCTATGCTGCTACACATAAATCTTAAGTGGTAGAACAAAAACTCAAGGCTAGGTCTCTTGGTTACCAGTAGTGAGGCCAATACTAGAAAGTAGGTCCTTCGATTTCAAGTCTAGGCTTCTGTCCAAACCCCACAATGCTTTCGCATGATTATGAAGGTTCCTTCAAGCTCTAATATTCTAAGACTTCATGTTTCCCTCCTATTAAAAAAATAAAAATCTTTGGAGGGCAGGAAAGGAAAAGTACAGATGCCGAAGGGCGGTTCTGATGAAGGAACAGAGAAATGAAAGGTTCTTTGAAAAGAAATGGAGGGTCCTTTAGGGGCAAAGGCATAACTTTGATCCTGAGATAATGGCCAATGACAGGCTCCAGCTGTCAGGTCTTACAGTCCCACCTTCATTACAACTTCCTGCTTCCCTGTACAGACTGTCTCCTGATCCAGCCCCCTCATAGGAAATAAAGATAGGTAGAAAGAAAGTGAAGTGGATAGAGAGATAGAGAGATGGATAGCTAGCTAGCTAGATAGACAGATAGACAGATAGATAGACAGATTAGATAGACAGACAGAAAGACAGATTAGATAGGCAGGCAGATAGATTAGATAGACAGACAGACAAATAGACAGACAGGCATAGATTAGACAGACAGATAGATAGATAAATAGATAGACAGATTAAGTAGACAGACAGAAAGATAGATTAGATAGAAAGATAGACAGATCAATAGATAGAATATAATTGTTAAGGGCTTATTATATACTAAATGCTGGGCATATATACTAAATATGAACAAGATAGTACCTGACCTCAAAGAACATATATTCTAATGGAGGATAACACATAAAGAGGTGGTAGAAGGGGGTGGGGAATGGCAAGAGACTGCGGGAATTGCCAGGTGTCCTGGTTTCCAGCTACAAAAGAATAATAAAATTACAGATTTAGAAGGGACCTAAGTGTTCATTTTGTCTAATCATCTAATTTTATAGATGAGGAAATGGAGGCCCAGAGAGGAGCCAGGGATTCAAACACGGGTTTTCTGACTGTAAATCCAGAGCTCTCGTCATTGGATTCCTGTTCCCTCAGCCAGATAGTTGCACAATAGGGAAGTCACTGACTGGACTCCAGTTCATCCTGCCCAGACACAGAGGGTCAGAGAAATCCCAGAGCTGTGGAATGCCAGAGCTGGGAAGACCAGAACCGAGGTCCAGAGAAAACTGAACTGTCCGAGGCCACAGAACTAGTGAGCCGCAGAGCTAAGACTGGAGTCCTGAGCTCTTTCCACTTGGGCATCCAGCCTCCTTAGGCCTGCCCCCACACCTGTCTTCTTTCCACCCCAGGCTTTTATTTTTCCTTCCCACTACTTACAATCCCTCGTCTTTTAGGCTACCTTTGTTTGCTTGTTTGTTTATCCTACCATTCCCTTTCTCCTCCCCTCCCCACTTTCCAAAATCCACTCAGACCTCATTTAGCACTTCCACCCTCTTTAGAACACTTAACAAGTAATACTGTGTATTGTAGTAATCTGTGTCTTTATCTATTAGATTGTGTGCTCCCTGAAGGCAGGAACTAAGCTTTATCTAAATTTTGCTGCTCTCCTGAGCCAAAGCACTAAGCTTCTTCAAGCAGATGGCATTAAATAAATGTTTGCTGAATTAATCCTCCCAGTCCTAGTCCTACCCTTTCCTCCCCAGGTCTTCCTTCATTCTCCAGCTTTTTTCTGAGTTTTTGTATCATTCACAGTCTTCTCTAGGCTGCCAATCTAGAGTGATTAGTATTGTCACTGTTTTGTTTGGGGCTCGGTGTCCTAATGTGTGCGATATGAGGGCTTAGACTAGGTGATGGTTCAAAGCCTCTTTCCGGCCCAGCGTCTGATGCTCTGACATCCTCCTCACACCCCAGGGATATCCAAGGAGAAAGCACTAAACTTGGAGTCATAGGCTTCAATGTGAAACCTGATTTGGATCCACACTATCTGTGTGATCTTGGACATCTCTGATCCTTACAACTCAGACATTCTTTGTGTCAAGTAAGCTTCCTTCAAACTCTGACATTCTTTGGTGTCTTGAGTTTCCCCTCCTCCCCACCCCAATTTCAAAGCCTTTGAGAGGCTGGGCAACATGTCCTTTAAAAGTAGACCCTAAAGAGGGTTTAGCCCAAAGGAATTACAGACTAATGGGGGAATTTCAGGCAGGGATGGAAATCTGGGTAGGCCATGGAGATCCCAACCCTGTAAATAGGCCCTCTCCACAGAGGACACTTGGGCTCATCTCACCACAGCCTTTAGCCTCCTATTTCTGGGCATCCCTAAATAAGAATAAAAACTTATATTTATACAGCATTTAAAGGCTTTTTTGGTATTATTTCAGTCATGTCCAACACTTCATGACCCCATTTGGGGTTTCCTTGGCAAAGATGCTGAAGTGGTTTGCCATTTCTTCCTCTGGTGCATTTTACAGATGAGGAAACTGAGGTAAACTGGGTTAAGTGACTTGCCCAAGGTCACACAGCTAGTAAGTGTCTGAGGCCACATTTGAACTCAGCTCTTCCTGACTCTAGGCCTGATACTCTATCCACTGCACCACCTAGCTGTCCCGTTTCAAGGCTTACATTACCATACTAGTCCTATTTATTATCTTATGTGGGATCACAAGATTTACATTTGAGAAAGGATCATTAAAATAATTGTGGTGCCTTGCAAAGAATACTGGATCTGAGGCTGGAAGACTTTGGTTCAAAGTTTGGTTCTGTTGTTGCTGTGACCTCAAGTAAGTTATTTACCTTCTCTGGACCATTGTCTCCTGAGGGAGATGAACTAGACAATCTTTTAAGTTCCTTCTATCCCTAAATCTATAGTCCAAAGAACTCATCCAATTCCCTCGATTTAATGTTAAAGGCATTTAGATTCAGAAATGTTAAGTTCATCATCCAAGATCATGCAGGTAATAAGCAACAGTCAGGACTTGAATCCAAGTCCTCAGACATTATCCCATACTACATTAAAGTACTTTTTGAGTTACAGAACATTTTCTGTAAGAAGGCAGTGCCTAGCATTCCTGACATTTCACAAATGGGAAAACTGAGGCTTAAAAGAAGTGAATGGCCTGAGTTGAGCCTACCAAGGTCTCTGATGGATCTTTCCACTCCAGTATAGAAGTTTCCTTCCTAGAAGGATTAGGGACCCAACAGATACTTTATTATGGAGTATGTGGCTTTTCCCTCTTTTTTTTTTTAACTGGTAATAGACCACAGCATTTAATCGATAGGACAGCATCCTCCATTGTAAGGGGAATAAATGAATAAATTTTGAACAAAGAAACAGGTCATTGAAATACCCATCCTCTTTTCACCATAAGCTCTGAGCTGTCTTTAATTCCTCTCTCTCTAAGAAACACACACCTAAATCCCCCAGCCACTGGAACTTTAGGACAGTAGGGGCAGCTTGATGTGTAGTAGAGGAAATGAACTTCTTAAAGAAATTCCTTTTCCACCTAGACCTTCAGTTTTCTCATTTAGAAAAGGAAGCAAGCTGACTGGACTAAAATCACAGAATGCCAGAATGGGCAAGAGTCTTTTAAGCTGATCTTGTTTTACACATGTGAAAACTGAGAGGCCCATGGAAGGAAAAGACTTGACCAAGGTCATACAGGGAGTCAGAGGCTGAAAAGGAAAAACTTCTGATGTGAAGTCCAGTGTTGAAGCACTCTAGGGATCCTTCTTTTATCTTATCTTGGCTCTGTCCCAGCTGCCCACTGAGTGTCCTTGGGCAAATCTTCCTCCTTCTGGGCGCTGAAGCCCCTTCCAGCTCTAATGTTCTATGGTCAAGTTTTCCATTTTGAGGTCCCTTCCCCTCTAACATCAGCTATTTTATCACTAACTCCTATCATGTCTTCAAAAAGAATCCTTAGGTTTGCTTGGAATAACAACTACTCTTTTTTTTCTGTTAGGATGCCCTAATTTTTATATGTTGTCTTTGCCAGCGGAGTCTAAGTTTGTTGAGGGCAGAGGGTTTAAGCTGTTTCTTTGTATCTCCAGAGTTTTGCAAAGTACCTGAAATATAATAAATACTTTCTGATTGATTGATCTAATCCAATTTATATGAGAAGAATAGACTCTCTTTCATAAAATCCTCACACCAAATAGACTTGAGAGAGGGACAGCATGTGTGGGTGGAAGAGAGATAGAGACAGAGGGAGAGAGGTAGAGGGAGATATTGGTCAGACTAAGCATCACTTAAATGAATAGGCATTAATAAGCTGATATGTATGCAAAGGGGTGCATTGGGTTGAGAGCCAGCCCTGAAGCCAGAAGATTCACTCCTCTTCCTGACTTCAAATCCAGCCGCAAACATTTAACTAGCTGTGACCCTGGGCAAGTCACTTAGTCCCGCTTGCCTCTGTTCCTCATCTGTAAAATGAGCTGGAGAAGGAAATGGCAAATCCCACCAGTATCTTTGCCAAGAAAACCCCAAATAAATGGGGTCACAAAGAGTTGGACACGACTGAAAAATGACTGAACAATACACAGCATAATGTGAAATGCTGGGGAGTCTTCGGTGGGGAGGATTGTGATATAGAAAGAACAGGTTCTTGCTGCCCCTGAATCCTTGTCAGAAAGGGAGACAGCCCTTGGTCTCAAGAGCAAGATAGCCCCATCTTAAGGGACACTCTCTAAGGGGGATGGAGCCTCAAGGACCACGGGATATAACAGGGGAAGACAGACCCAGTCCCAGGAACAACTGGCTTGAGGCAGATACTACCAAGGCCCAAGCAAATGGGTGGGGGAGAGGAGACAAAGCCCCTCATCTTTGGGAGCTCATGGTTTGAAGGCAAAGAAACAGCCTTTCATTTCAGTAAGCCCCTGGTCTAAGAGGGTGGGGGAAAGACACAGTTCCTGCCCCAGGGGACTTCCCCCCCCCCCCACTTGATGCAAAGCTCAGGGTGAAGATAAGACCTGAGTATAAAGAGGAATGAGGAAAATGGCTATTACCTGAGTTGGGATTTCTTCATGTTAATGCATTTGTGAAGAGCATTTATCAGAAAGTGGGGAAAAAAAAAATAAATTGCCTTGGCCTCAGCAAATGTTATAAGCTTAAATCCAACCTAGAAGGACAATGTTTCTCTAAGTAGGATCTCAACCCCCGCTCCAGCCCCTCCCAGGCTAAACGTGGGCACAACAGTTCACAAGAAAGACTCTCAGTTCCCCCCTCCAGGTACCTTGGAGCCTGGTATTTATTAAACACGGAGAGAATTGATTTAAATCTTTGCCCAGGGATATTTTTCTACCCAGCATTAACTCTGACACACAAGGGAAGGTCAAGGGGGGAGGGGTGGTGTGGGCCTGTCATTCTCCCGAGGAATGGAAAGGGCACTGCTAATGGGCATGGGAGGGGGGCAGGTAGTGAGGGAGGCTTTGGATTATCTGGGGGTCCCTTCTGCCCTTCCCCTCACCTAGTCCCTCACCACCCTGGTAGAAAAGTTGTCCTTTCCCAGAGCCAGGAAACCCAATTGAATTTACATTTCTCAGCAAGACTAGAGGGAGAGAAAGAATCTTTAGCAATCTGATCAAGGAAATGAAGTTCTCAAGCCCCCTCTCCCAACCCAGGACTTCTCACACATCTAGGGCTTCAGAGAAATCCAATTGTGGCTTATTTAACCTGCTTGGCCTCCAAATTAAAAGCCAGAATATTCCTGCCTAAACCTTGCTTCCCTACTTCAGCAGGGGAATAAGACACACAGGTAGCTATCAAAATAATGGCAAGATAACTACATTACAGAGATGCAGGGGAGAAATGCTGTCTGGGGTTTAAGAAAGAAAGAAGGTCATCGCCCTGCCAACCAGGGGAACCAGCCCACCGAAGACTTCCAGGAGATAACTGTTATATGGGACTCTAAAGGAAAGATATGAATTCAAGAGGCTGAGAGGGAAGGGAGACTAATTCAAGAAAATGGTGTGAGCAAAGACAGGGAGTTAGGAGAGGAAGGGGTAGGTTTAGAGGCAGAGAACTGTCTAATTGGACTGGAGGGGAAACTGCCAAGAGTGTAGAGTACATAGAAGGGAATGAGAATATGAGTCCAGGGAGCATGGAATGGAGCTAGCTTGTTGAAGGCCTTGAAGGCCAGTATCAGAAGTTTGGAGGAACAGAGAGGTATGGAGTAAAGGACAATTCTGGAATCCAAATGAAGGATGCAGATTAATCATAGCATCATAGAATTAGAGCTGGAAGGGACTGGAGAGGACAGTCCTCCTCCTCCTACAAAAGTGGAGAAGAATTAAGTGACTTGCTCAGGGTCACACAGTTTGTAAGTATTTGGGGCAGTATTTGAACTCAGGTCTCTCTAAAACTAGTGCTAAGAGACCGGTGATAGGAAGACAAACAATTAGAAATTATTGCAATAGTACAGATGCTGAGTGTCTACACAAAGGAGGTGGGAAAGGGTGGGAAAGGGAAGGGAAAGGAGAGAGATGGATGAGCATCATGCCATGTAGGGAAATTGAGGGGACCAGGCTATCCAAGATCCCTTCCTGCTTAGACATGCTAGGATTCTATGGGGTACAGTATTCATGTTTCAGTTAATCATTGTGCATGTAATTAAGCTCTTCGGAAAGGAGCCTCAGCCCCTCCTTCTTCAATCTCTGATCAGCCAGTCCAAACCATGCTGGACAGGCATCTTTCTGCAGCAGAAATCGTCTCAGTGTCCATTGGCTTTGAGCAAGTCACTCTCTCTAAAGCCCATTCCCAATCCATGAGTTAGAGCGTCAGTTAAATGTCACCTCCCCCAGGAAGCATTCCCTTATCTCTCTTATTAATGATAATCCTCTAATCTTCTGACCCTAGATCTATCATCCCCCAAAACTCCTCCATTTTTTATCTCTCTGCTGCACTTAGCGTGTAATATGGTATGTTAGAATTACCTATGTGGCTTATCATCCTGCCCAAACGTGAGCTTCATGAGGGCAAGGTCAATGTCTTAGCTATACTTTGTCTGTCTTCCAGTCGAAAAAAGTGCCTGGAAAGTGCGCCGTATACTTTTGTTGAATGAATAAATGGGCTTTCGATTGCTTATCTGTCAAATGAGTTAGCTAGACCCAGCAATTCCAGGTTGTTCATGCTGTTTACTCCCAACCTAAAGTCCTGTAGGTTGCTCCCTTCTAGGGTCACCTACCCTCCATCCTTCCAGGCCCAGGTACAGTCTCACCCATTGTAGCCCATGAAGAGGTTCTCTCCCCCTTCAGACATCTTAAGATATTTAGACAACAAATTCAGCATTCCATTCTCTTGTTCTCTGCCTGCTGTACAAAGCTCCCTTGGGAGGCTGATAGCCCCTAGGAAGCAGGGGCTCCAGCTCCAGTCTTCTCCATTATGAAGTAGGCATGGCTGGGATGCAATAAAAGAATTACAGGATTTCAGCCGGAAGGAACTGCAGAGATCAAGCTTAACCCATACCTGAACCAGATGTCTTTCTCCAACATCTCTACTACTACTTTACATAACTCTTTAAGGTCTGCAAAGTTCTTTACAAATATTTAATCTGATCCTCACAAGAAGTTAGGTCCTATTATTATCCCCGTTTTACAGAAGGGAAAGTGAAGCTGACAGTGGTTGAGTGATTTATCCAGGGTCACACAGCTAGTAACTATTTGAGGCTGGATTTGAACTCAGATCTTCTTGACTCCAGGTCCAGGGTTCTGCCTATTGTACCACCCAACTGTAAGAGGACATCTAGTATCCTCTCAAAGATCTGCAGGGAGGGGAAGATCACTCTCTCCTGAGACAGAAATTTTCTTTAGACTGAGTCAGAATCTGTATCTTCCTATGTCTTCCTCCTAGTTCTACCCTCTGGGGTCATGCAGAACAGAAGAGAGCCCCTTCCTCATGGTGGCAACTCATGCACTAGAAGGCTCATTTAAACCCTATTTACCTCAGTTCTGCATATATAAAATGAGCCAGAGAAAGAAATAACAAACCACCCCAGTATCTCTGCCAAGAAAACCCCAAATGGGGTCACAAAAAGTCAGACATGACTGAAAATGACTGTATGACCTTTCCTACAAGTCAAGGGACTTCTCTGGGCCATGGCATCTTCCTCTGCCCAATGGGGAGGAGGGTTCCTGTTTTGTTTCCTTCATAAAACTGCTGAAAGGATCAAAGGAAACAGTGGGTATGATTTGTTTTAGTTAAAAAAAGAAAGAGAAGGCTTGACCACTATTAGTATAATTAGCAATAATATCAACTTTAATAACAAGTGGTCCCTTGCTGGGAAGTATTGCAGCCACCAGAAATCAACAATAATTAGTTTTTGTTTTTTCATTTATTCATAGTCACCATCATTATCATCACCATTATTATTTTAAAAAAACATTTTGTGCTTTTGTAAGAAAAATATCTTTCACAATAAAAACCAAGAGGTATAAAGTAGATCCCAATCCCTATAGGCAGCACCAAGGACCAGATATAGTATTAGCTGTGTATAAAATGGAGATATAAAAACAGCCCTAGAAACAGAAATTCTTCTGGGATGCTGGAATCTCTTCTGTCCTGGCCAGAACCTGGGGGAGGAAAGAGCCCAGAACGAGGTGGTAAGAGGCCTGGGATAGTGAGGGGCTATCCACAACTTTTGCTGTTCAGAGTAACTTCCACTGCTGCCTTGAGTGAATCCACCAGAATTCTGAGGAGTATTTTCAGAACTGATCTCAGTTAGAACCCCAGACTCAGGGCTCAGACATCCATAGGCACCAGCCTAACTGGCTCCATGATTTCCTAGGGTGATGTTCCTTCCTTGGCACCCCCAGGGTGTTTTATTTCTCATGCTTTTCCTCCTTTAGACTCTGAGGTTTGCTTCCCTGTATGATCTGCTCAGCTTAGAATAGCAAGGAAACAGGAGTCCTTGACCTAGCTTTCTGCTGTGACCTTCATCCCTCTGTGAAATTCTCTTTACACTGATTCCCCACTCCACCCCATCTTTATTACCCCCATTAGAAACATAGGAATGGGACCTGGGGCAACTAGCAGGCAAGTTCTTCCCTAAGAAATTTTCAGTCAATTTTTGACCCTGAGAAGGGCTTTTTTTGGCCAACTCCTCCTAGGCTGGTTATTGGCTTCCCTATCTCCAGACTCCCCAACCTTATTCACCATTCCTGACTTGGAACAAGGAGGACAACAGAAGAGGACAAGGAATATTTGTCTTAGATACCCTACTGAACTTTCAAGATTATCCCATAGAAAACAGCTTTTCCTGTGGCTCTCTGTAGGATGGCTCCCTACTTGCCCTAAATTTCCTCCTCCACTTTCAAGATCATCCCTGAGAAGACATCGAGACCTGGGGAAGGGCCACCGGAGTCCCCCACTGGGACTCGAGATGGCACACGGCCACTACCAGTGGCCAAGGGGCTGTCCTGGATGAGGTGAGCTGCCTTGTGAGCAAGTGGATGTGCCTCCACAAGCTTTTCAAGGGTCCTATTGAGGGCCTCTACCCCATCGGCCAGCCTCTGGCTCTGTTCTGCTAGACGCTCCAACAGCAGGTTCTGTTGAGTCATGAGGGAGCTCTGCTGCTGGTACCAGGAGGAAAGGAGGGCTCCCTGCTGGAGATGGGCGTCCATCAGCTGCTGCTCGAACTCTGAGATTTCGGCTTTGGGTTTGCTGGTGGGTGGTACCAGCAGTGTTGAAGCCTGCAGGGCAGGCCTCCAGCCTCCGCTGCTATAGTTGGTCCCCAGAGGGGCTGCACCAGGAGAGGTGGGAGGAGATGGGGAGGAGGCTGAGGTGTGCAGGACACCACGAAGGTCCAGGGGGTCAGGTTCTGCCAGGCCTGGTATGTCCAAATTCCGCAGGGGCATCCAGAGGCAGCTGGGCACTTCCTCCTCTTCATCAGCTGCCGGGGGAAGACACAAGATGTCAGAGGTGATGGGACACAAAAAAGAGAAATGCAGGTTGGGTAGGTGACCATCAGGGAGGGGCCCAGGCTTCAGCCAGTGATCAGCTGTGTGATTGTAGGCAACTTACAGGGAATAAGGTCTCTGAATTTAGATAGACAAAACATTTACTAAGTGCCTACTGCAGGCCAGGGACTATGCCAAGCATCAGCGAAACAAACACAAGAAAGCAAGATGGTTCCTACCCTCAAACAGCTTATATTCTAAAAGAGAGCTGGATGGGATCCCTGGGGAGGAAGGGTCTCGGTGTGGGGGCACAGTGGCCCAGTAGAGCTGTTTCATTCTTGGTGCTTGTTCTTCTAGGAACCTAGCACAATGTCTAGCATACAGAAGGTGCTTAATAAATGTTTACTGATTGGTTGAGAAGGAACAGCCCAGAGAGTGGAGTGAGGACTGAAGCAAGGCATGGCTGGAAAGGTCCTTAGAGAGATTCTGGTACGTTCCCCACTACTTTACAAATGATAAAAATGAGGTCTAGGAAGGGAAAAGAAATATTCCAAATTTATCTGGTTATTAAGTAGCACAGATGGGATTCAAATTCAGGTAGGCAGGGGTGGCCTGCCAAACCCTGTGTGCTCGGCGTCCCACTGTCACAATGTCACATTGCCTCTAGGGAAAGTGGCTTCTCTGACTCTCACATTCCTTCTCCAAAACGGAGATGATGTTTATGCCTCCTGTCTCTATACGGGCAACGGGGTGGCGCAAGACAGCCTCAGGTACTTCCTAGCTGTGTGGCCCTGGGCCAGTCACCTACCTCTCTCCACCTCACTTTTCTCATCTGTAAAATGGGAATAACCACAGCATCTCCCTTGCAGTGCTACTGGTAGGAGCAAATGAGATAACCCTTGTCATAAGAGTCTGGCATGTAGTAGGTGCTTAATAAATGCTTACCCCCTCCACTTCCCCCTAAGAGTCCTCATCTGCAGAATGAAGGGGCTAGATCAGAAGAGCATGAAGTTCCTTTCTAAGCCTCAGATAAGGTTCTATGGTGTGAGGAAAGCCTGAGCAAGCCCAGATGGCAGGAGGGCCAAGTTGCCCACCCCTGCAGGCAGCTCCAGCTTCAGGACACACAGAGCATAGTGGTGGTTAAAAAAACAAAATGGTTAAGAAGTATCCTGCCTAGATCTGACCCAGACACTACTGCGCTCAAGAACCTCCCGCGGCTCCCCATCACCTTTAGGATAAGATGCACGCTCTCCGTCTGACATTCAGTGCCCTCTTCAGCCTGGCTCTAACTTCATCCTTCCCAGGTAACTACCCTTCCTCACACACTGTACAGTCCAAGAGCCCCAGACAGAGCATTTGGTGGCTCACCTCCGCCTGTGCCAAATCAGGGTGCTAGCTTCCTCCTCTCTGCCCGGGGAACCCCAAGCTTCTTCCAGTGCTCAAGGCCCCCTCCAAGAGGCCTTTCCTCATTTCCCCAGGTGTTAGTGCCTTCCCAGTTCCCTCTGCTTATTTGGTGCATAGCTGTCTTTGCTATTTCCCCCACTCAGTTGTGAGTTTCTCAAAGTCAAGGACTTTGCTTTTCTTCGTGCCCACTACCTGGGATAATGAGTGCCTGGTGCACAGGAAATGATTGATGAATGTTTATTGATTATCAGTGGACATCCTGCATCCCACCCCCAGTGAGGACAGGGATTATCTTCTTTGTCTTCACACCCCTACTGCCTAGCACAATGCCTAGCACAGAGGTGGTGCTTAATAAATGCTTGTTGGCTGATGGACTGAGCGACCTAGGCCTAACACACACTCAGAAGTACAGAGGAAGCAAACAGAAGTGTGGCTGTTGTTGCTTAGTTGCTTCAGTCATGTCCGACTCTTCATGACCCCATTTGGGGCTTTCTTGGCAGACATACTGCAGTGGTCTGACATTTCCTTCTCCAGCTCATTTTACAGAGGAGGAAACCAAGGCAAACAGGGTTAAGTGACTTACCTAGGGCCACACAGCTAGTCATTATCTGAGGCCATATTTGAACTCAGGTCTCCCTGATTGCAGGCTTGGCACTCTTTCCATCATACCTCCTAGCTGCCTCAACACAAGTGTATTCATGCAGAAATCACCCATATGAACATTCAGAAAGAGATATCCATGAAAAGTCTCACAGATGCCTTCCCCACAAAAGGTCATATATTAAAAAGAGCATGGCACACGTTTGGTCACACACAGGCAAAGGTGCATCCGTATAGGATGCACCAGGAAAAAAAAAGTATACATGATATATTTTAAACTTTAATGGCACAGGCATGGCCACAACATGCTTCCACACACGCAGACACATATACTCATCACAGACATGGGCATGTAAACATGTACACACAGCCACACTAATAAAACATGTGTCCCTTTCCACAAGGCTCTAAGATTCACAAAACAACCCCAAGAGGTGGAGCAGCGCAGGACAAGCATTATTAGCCCCATTTTACAAATGGGGAAGCTGAGGATCAGAGAAGTCAAGGACCTGTCTAAGGTCATACAGCTTATGCATTGAGAAGTAGAATTTGAACCCTGGATCTTCCAGATCCATGTTCAGCGCTTTTCACCCTGAATTCACCCTGAATACTCACCTGTCTCTATGTAAGCAAACATATGAACAAAAGCAAAAACGTGGGCCAGCATGGGCCCCAACACAAGCACATACAGATCACATATGCCCATGTGTCATCTGTACACACAGGCCCACGTTCAGCCCTAATGCTCCTGCTCCCTGGCAATGAAGGGGGTCAGAGAGCCAGCCAAGAAAATGACTTCCCATTGTCTAACAGCCAAATCTGAGTTTTGTCTAGGGAAAACAAAAGCTCCGTGGAGAACTTGGCTTCTCCCCCCAATCCAATGCACTTGTTACAAGCACTTTAAGGGCTATAATAATTTCTCTTACAATTCCCCAGCCCCAAAGGCAAAGAGCTAGGAGTCAATCTTTCTCCCCCACCCAAACCTAGCAGAGTGTGCCCACGCACATATGCATGTGTACACGTGACTGTTTAGTTGTGATTTTTCCAGGTAACACCAAAGAAAAAGGGCCTCATGCTGTGTTTCCCATGGCATAGCATCACATCCTTAGCCTTGTGACCCTGAGCAAACACCTTTACCCAGGAGTGAATGTTAAATAACCAGCTCTCCAGGAAAAAAAGAAAGTATACATGATATATTTTAAACTTTAATCAACATTATTAACATTTTCTTAAGTCTAGAAAACCAACAAGACAGTTAAGTCCTGATTTGCAGTTTGATGATTTCCAAGGTGTAAATGCTCATGCTGAAAATTTAACTATCAACTCTCGCGAACCAGTTCAAGCTGGATCCAGTACATCCGCATCTTCATGCCTCTTAACCTCAGCTTCATTATCTTTAAAATGGGGATAATAAGATGCATCATTATTGTTCTATTGGTCAAACAAGAGAACTGTACTTTTTTTTTATTAGCTTTTTAGAGGAGGAAGGCAGGGCAATTAGGGTTAAGTGACTTGCCCAACATCACTTGGCTAGTAAGTGTTAAGTGTCTGAGGCCAAATTTGAACTCAGGACCTTCTGACTCCAGGGTCAATGCTCTATTTACTGTGCCACCTAGCTGCCCCCAGAATTGCACTTTTAAAAGTGCATTCTAAAAACTCCTTTTAACTGTAACATGCTATATAAGTAGAGCCTTCTGTGTCATGGGGTTATAGAAGTGATTTTTGCATCATGAGTTGGAATATATGCCCTCTGAGGTCCTTTCCAATCTAAGATTCTATGGGAATCTATGGGACCATGAATTACTGGATGTATAACTTTGGACAAATCGCAAGCACTCTGAGCTGCCCACCGCACAGTTTGCCTTCATAGTTAAGCCAATGAGATTTCTTAGCTGGCCCCTCAAGTGTGAGCTGTACCTTTGGGCTTAGCTTGATGGAAGCAGGCCTGGGAGCAGTTGACAAGGGGCCAAAGGCAGCAGGCTGTAAGTGGATTTAGGTGGAGTTGATGGGCCCTAAGCAATTGTGTCTTAACTGGTTCTGTGCTCAACAATGTTACCTTCTAAACCATGTGAAACTTCAGACATTTCAAACCAAGCTACTCACTCTGAGAAAAACGCAGAGATTTGATTTGAGAGTAAACTGGGGAAGAGAAGAGGCCTTAAAGAGTCCCTTTAGATAACATTTATATAGAGCCTTGGAGCCTGCAAAACCTTTTACATACATTATCTCATTGAACCTCTCCACAATGCTGGGAGCATACTATTAACAACTCAGTTACAGATAAGGAAATGAAGGCTGGGGGGGGGAGGGGAATGAAGCCTAAAGTCACACAGCTAATAAATATCAGAGGTAGAATTCAAATCTAAGCCGTCCTTAATCTGAGTCTAGCATGGCATCCAATATAACATGGAGGTTATGCCTGCATTTTGGAAGTGTCTACACAGAACCACAGACCCAAGAAATCTCAAAGGAGCAAGACACAAAGACCATCTAGTTTGACATCCCTCTAAATGCAAATGCTTCATACTACATTCAGAGGAGTTAGCAGAACATGGAATACTGAATGGTAGAGTTGGAAGGAGCCTGAGGACCTGGAGTCCTGAATGGCAGAGCTGGAAGGAGCCCTAGGACCCAGAGTCCTGAATGGCAGATCTGGAAGGAGCCTAGAACCTGGAGTCCTGAATGGCAGAGCTGGAAGGAACCCTAGGACCTGGAGTCCTGAATGGCGGAGCTGGAAGGAGCCCTAGAACCTGGAGTCCTGAATGGCAGAGCTTGAAGCAACCCTAGAACCTGGAGTCCTTAATGGTGGAGCTGGAAGGAGTCCTAGGACCTGGAGTCCTGAATGGCAGAGCTGGAAGGAGCCCTAGGACCCAGAGTCCTGAATGGTGAAGCTGGGGGGAGCCTGAGGACCTGGAGTCCTGAATGGCAGAGCTGGAAGGAGCCTTAGACTTTTAGAATATAGAATATTGAACAGCAGAGCCAGAAGGAATCTCAGGACACAACACACACACACATATTATATCACATCACATCAAATGACAGAACATGGCCTACAGAATGTCAGGGTTAACAGGAACACTAGAACCCAGCACATCAGATGCTGGCCAAGCTGGAAGGAGCTTGGGGATGCAGACCGCAGTACACAGAATGGTAGAGCTGATAGGAACTCTGGAAGAGAATATAGAAAGGCTGGCCTGGGGGTGCCTTGGAACAAAGCATACAGAATGTCAGGGCACAAGGCGATCTTAGAAGTCTTCCAGTCTAAATCTTTAATTTGACAGATAGGGAAACCAAGACCCAGAGAGGGCAAATGTTGGCCTAAAACCCTACAGAGAACAAATGGGAGAGTGAGGAGGACAAGAACCCAGGTCTCTTGATGTCCAGACTACTGACCTTGAGCAAACTGCCTGCCCTTGGTAGGCCTCAGTTTCCCCCTCTGTAATATGGAGGTAATGATCCTTGTGCTGTTTCCTTTGCAGGCATGTTATGAGGGTAACAATTAGGAAAATGGGGACAGTGGATATGCAAAAGAGACCCAAATATAGTGCTATTAGCATTCACTCATCTCCAGCATCTGAGTCAATAAGCAAGACTTTAGATGGCCTCACAAGTGTTTGTCTTCCGAGTGACCTTCATTAGCTGTCATCCCAAGTGGACTGATTAGGGATGTGAAAGGATGAAAGAACCATCTTTCTGGTGTTCTTTGGGGAAAATAGGCTGGATGGAGTTGTAATGTGATGAGTGTGTACAATCTGGTGTCTTTCTATCATGGGCAGCAGTGACCCACTGGCGAGGTACCAACATGGGCACAACAGGCAAACGAGTGTAGTTACAGACTCACGATGTATGAGAGATACACCTGGGAGGCCACCAGGTATCACAGCTATTATTATCCCAACCTTCTGTACGTGAAAACTGAGGCCTGGACAGGATCCAACTCATACATATCAGAAATTTGAACCAAGGTCTTCCTGATAGTTGCTATGACACAAAACCCCTCCAGAATGTCAAGGATATGGTTGTGATGTTGGGAACCCAAAGGATTGGAAGGATAGCTGTGCCCTAAACAGAAATGGAGAAATCCAGATGAGTTTAGCAGGGAAAGATGATAAAAATCCATTTTAGAAATGTTGATTTTAAGATGGAGAAATAGAGTCATCAGGCTATTGGCAGTATGTCACTGGGTGTCCAGAAAATCAATTACAGCGGGTACATAGAATGAAGAGTCATCAGCATAGAAATGAAAACTGAACACATGGAGGCTGATGAGATCACCAAGTAAAATCATGCAGAGAGCCTTAGGGGGCACCCAAGCCAGAGACTCAGGAGACTCCCACACTTAGGGGATGGGAGACAGCTGCATAACCAATAAAAGAACCTGAGAAGGGGTATTCAAACAAGGGAACCATGGGTACTGTCACAGAAGCCAAGGAGGAGAATAGATCTATGAGGAGGGAGTGTTCAGCTGTTTTGAAAGCTACAGAGAGGTCCAGTAAGATGAACACTTGAGGGATGGACCACTGGATTAGGCAGTTTAGAAGAGGCAGATGACTTTGGAAAAAGAAATTTCAGTTGAAAGTGAGGGTCAGAAGCCTGATGGCCAGACGTTGAGAAATGAGTAGGAAGTGAGAAAATAAAGGCGATGAATGTATGGCCCTATGTTTTGGGCTGTGAAAAGGAGTAAAGATTAGGATTATGGCCTGGGGAGGAAGGGGTTGGGGTTGGAATAATAGGGCTAAAGTAAGGTATGTCTGTAGGCTTCAGGAAAGGACTGGTGGTTATGGTGAGATTGAAGAAGAGTGTATGAGTGGGTGAGTGAGAGAGAGAGAAAGAGAGAGAAAGAGAGAGAGAGAGAGAGAGAGAGAGAGAGAGAGAGAGAGAGTGTTTATGTATGTGCCTATGTATGTATGTGAAAGAGAGAGACTGTGAAAGAAACAGAAAGAAACAGAAATGGAGACAGAAACAGACAGTAGAGACATAATCAGAGAGAACAAGAGAGAGAGAGGAAGAGAGAAAAAAAGAGGATGATTGAAGTGGCAAGTTCTTGGAAGAAACATGGAGAACTAGGCATAATGAGGAAGGCTGTCCCTGGGAAGCAGAAGGGATTTCATTTCCTTTGGGACAGGACCAAAGGAAGAGAAGATAGGGAGTGGAATGGTGAAGATCTTTAGGTCTGCAGCAGGAGGGCCGGGCTCATGGCATACAGAGAGGGCCCTTCTCTCTCTGACCCCCACGTACCTATCAGAATTCTATCAGAGCTCACACTACCCCTTCCAGGAGGCCTTCTCTGAATGCCCCCTGCCATTCTGGCTAGGATCCCTCCCTCCTCTGAGGCCTCTATCTGTCCCTCCGGATGCATTCCATCCTGCCTTCGTGCTGTAGTTATCTGTGCCTGAGACTCATGGCCCTCATTTGTCAAATGAAACTGTAGCTTTCTACTCCAAGTCCGCATTTCACACATGAGGAAACTGAGGCTCAGAGAAAGACAGAAACTGGCTGAAAGTCACACATATCCTGGGTTATAGAGTCAGGTTTAAATTCGGGTTCTACAATGCCCAAGTTTAGCACTCTCTGCTGCATGCCTAACTCTTATAGAAAACAGCACTTAAAGGCAAATGATTATTTAATTCCAACTGGAAAAAGACTGTGCTGAATGCAGCAGCCAAGAGCACTGGCTCTGGAGTCAGAGGATCTGGATTAAACAAGCTGCTTCTCCCTTAGCTACCTCATCTGAAAAATGGGCATAATTATGTCTCTATCACCTATTTTGGGAGAGAAGTTCTCTGCCTAAACTATAAAGTATGATATAAGGTTGTTGTTCAGTCTTTTTCAGTTGTTTCTTACTCTTTGTGACCCAGTTTGGGGCTTTCTTGGCAGAGATGCTGGAGTAGTTTGCCATTTCCTTCTCCAGCTCATTTTACAGATGAGGAAATTGAGGCAAACAGGGTTGTGACTTGCTGAGGGTCACACAGCTAGTAAATGTCTGAGGTCAGATTTAAACTCACGTCTTCCTGACATCAGGCCCGGTGTGCCATCTATAGAGTTTATAGGACTGTAATACAAAACATGGTTAACCAGAGTTTAGAGGACTGTGTGAGCAGTGCATGAGAGAGATGCTTTACCACAAAGTCATATCCTTGGCATGTGAGGAAAGAGACCAGCAAGGTATGGGGAAGAGTGGGATAGGAATAGTAATGAAGAAAGGCTTCAGCTCCAAGATTCCTTATGGGCTCAAGAGGGGAGTTCCTACATGGAGTGGGTCTCCTTTGGAGCTGATTAACAGCAATAAAGTGTTACCATGTGAAGGCCTGCCTTCTCACCACCAAGTGAGACCACCAGGGCAGGAGCCATCTCTTAGCTAAGCTCTGTTAGCTCCTCCAGTGTTGAGAATCCCCCACAGCACCCTTACTGTCTATCAAGGAGCTGTCCTCCAGAGGCCCCTCTCTTTTTCTGAGGTCTGGTTGTCTGGCTTCTCTCCATTCCACCCCTAAATTACTCCCATGGGGAAAGGAGGAAAGCTTGTGATCAGCTCCCCTCATCTTATAGAGGAGAAAATTTGAGGGCAAGAAGGGAGCAGTGACTTACCCAAAATCACCCAACGGATTAGTGGCAGGGCTGGGATTCACAGCCAGGTTTTTCAGTTCTAAATCCAGAACTTCTGCCATATTGCCTTCAGACAGAGTTTTACAGCTGCTGGGGATGGTAGTCATTTGGGATGAGCGGTTCATTTCTCTGTCATGCTGTGTCTTTCCTTCCTCTCTCAATCAAATCCCTTGAAAAAAGTCATCCTTTTCTCCTCTCACTTTTTTTTGATTAAAAAATTGGGCACATATGTATAAGTTTCCATGCATACCTAAACAAATAATGAACACCCAAATACACACATATACAAAGGCACATGTACACAGAAATGCCTACACACACAAACACACTCTTATAGAAAACATAAAGAGGCTGAGTAGGTGGAGAATCAGGGCCAGAGATATGAGCTGGGATTGATTTACCAACATTTTCTATTCAGGTGGGAAAGAAGCCCTGCAAAGGTCAGAGGTGATCAAGAGAAAAGTAAGATCGGTCATTGTCCATGTGTACCTGGTTATTTATACAGCTAGGTGTGTGGAAAGAGAGGGAAAGAGAGAGAAGGATAAGGGAGAGAGGAGAAAAGAAAAGGAAGGGTGAGTATAAAGAGAAAGAGGAAAAAGAGAAAAAGAGAAGGAAAGATGATAAGAAATAAGGAAAAAGAGCAGAGAGCTGGGCAGCACTTAAGTGGTCATCTGGCTCAGGCCCCAAGAGAGAAGTAATTTACCTGGGGCCATGCAGGTAGTTACTGTGAGTTTGTGAGATCTATGGGGGTGCACAGTAGACACCACAACATGCTCTGTCTTCATCGAGAAATAATTTCTCCTTAACTACTCTCAGAAAGCCACTGAACCAGTGAAGAGACAATGCTCCTGCTTGTTTTTTTGCAAGTATTTTGAAATATCAGAGACTTCTGGGATGACCTAATCTGACTCCTTCTTTTCAAAGGAGGACTCGAAGGCCTGGAGGGCCTTGGGACGTTTTAGAACTGCTTCCTCCTCTGTCCCCACCCCATGTCCTGTTCTGTGTGACCTTGGGCAAGTCACTTAACCTGTTTGACTCAGTTTCCTCATTTATAAAATGGGGATAATAACAGCACCTACATCCAAGGGTTGCTGTGAAGATATAATGAGATAATAATTATAAAGTGTTTACCACAGTGCCTGGCACATGGTAAGTACTATATCATCATCATCATCATCATCACCCCCACCACTATCACCATCCTCACCACTATCACCACCACCATCTTCATCATCACCATCATCTTCGTCATTCTCATCATCATCATTACTACTTTGGGATCTATCTGCCCAGTGAGGGCTGAGGCAAGAGAGAATAAACTTACTTGGCAAGGACTCAGCTCCTTGGCTTTCACCTTGGATATTATGGGCAGAGAAGGTTTCAGCTACCATGCGCTCCACTGGGGTGAGGACTAGGGCCTGGGCCTGCCCGCCCTCAGCTGTAGCTCTCTGCTGTTCCCCAAGCTTTTTCCTCACGACACCCCGAAGGTCCCGCCACTTGTGTTTCAGGTCCCCCATGTCCCGCCGGCAGTATCCCAGAGCATTGACAGCTTGTAGGATCTTGTTCCATACACGATGTTTCTTGGCTGGTGTGCCCCGGAGTGCCCCAAAGAGCAGCTGGTAATGTCGTGTGACCTTCTGTACCAGTACTTCCGTCTCTTGGGGACTAAAGTTCGGTTTTCGGGTCTTGGTGCGTGAATGAGGGCTTGGCCGTGGGGGTATGGAACCAGGCCCATCCCCTGACAAAGGGGTAGCGACTGCAGGGTCTGGACTGGGGCTCCTCTTGCATGTAAGCACATTGACATTGGATCCTATAAGAGAACCAGAGATAGGGTATGGCATGGGCATGGACCATCAGGGCAAAAGCTGTCAGGGGAAAGGATTAGCACCTGACTACATGAGTACTCCTCTGACTGTCAATAAAGAAGCCCTGACCCTTTGGAGTATGACTTGATAACACATTTGTAGCTCTTCTCCCCTGTTCCTCATGCAACATTTCACTCCTATGTGGTTTCCAGCTGGTCAGTCATTTGGGGCCAGTGACCCACTTGTAGCTGGTCATAAACTTTTCTATTATGCTATATCACTCCGTTTCTTAGTCAAACACTTTGGGGAAAAAATCTACACTACATTATTTCCACTCATTTTTTAAAATCAATTTCATTTTCAGAGCTTTATTCTCTCTGTCTCCTCTCTCCTCCCTCCCACAAAGAGAAAGTAAGAAAAAAAAGCCCCTGTTATATACATGTATAGTCAAGCAAAACAAATACCAGCACTAGTCAAATTCCCCCAAATCTCCATCTCCATCTATACTCTGAGTCCATCAACTCTCTCAAATTAGGAGGTGGGTAGCATGCTTCATCATGAGCCCATTGAAATTGGTCAGTATGTTGATCACAGTTCCCAAGGCTTTCAAAGTTGTTTGTATTTACAGCACTGTCATTGTATAAATAGTTCTCTTGGCTTTGCTTTACTTTGCATCAGTTCATACAATTCTTCCCAGGTTTCTCTGAAACCACTTCCTCTCATCATTTCTTACAACACAACAGTATTTCTCACTCTTCTCTAAACTTTCTGCCATCTAACTTTCAATCTCTTCACTCAACTAAAACTGCTCTCTACAAGGTTACCAATGATCTCTTAATAGTCAAATCTAATGGCTTTTCTTGGTCCTCCTTGACCTATATTAATATTTGTCATTGCTGACTACTCTCTCCTAGATACTTAATCTTTTCAGAGTTTTCCTGACATTGTTCTTTCTTGGTTCTCTTCCTACCTATCTAACCATTCCTTGTAAGTCCCTCTGCTATATCATCACCCATGTCACAATACAACCATGGGCATACCTCAAGGCTCTGTTCCTAAGTTCCCTTTTCTCTTTAACCTAACTTAACTTGGTAATCTCATTAGCTTTAACAGATTCAGTATCATTTCTATATAGATGAAGATGTCTTCCAGATATATATATATGTGTGTGTGTGTACATCTGTCTACAAAGATCTATCTATCTATCTGTCTATCTATCTATCTATCCATCCATCCATCCATCCACCCATCTATCTATCCTTATCCACGCCTAGTCTCTGCCAAACTCTAGCACACATCACCAACACCCTACTGGGCATATTAAACTGGGTGTCTTATATGAATCTTAAACCCAGTGTGTCCAAAATAGAACTAATTCTGTTTCTATCTATACCTCTTCTTCTTCCCAGCTTCCCTACTGCTGTAGAGGACATTAACATCCTTCCCATCACCCAGGTTCACAACTTCAGTATCATCTGTGACTCCTCAAGCTCATGCATCCTATATATTCAATCAGTTGCCAATTTTTACCTTTCTGTATCCATGACATCTTTCAAATATGTTCCCCTCTTCTCCACTTACACAGACACCCCCCCCCAACTTCAGGACCTTATTACTTCTTTTCTGAACTGTAGCAATCACCTTCAATTTGAGTTCCTTCCTTCGATTCTCTCTCCACTCCAATTAATCCTCCAAAGTAAACAGAAAATGATTTTCTTAAAGCTCAAAGGTCTGACCATGTCATACAGCCTCCCTCATACACATGTGATAACAAACCCACAGGCTATATATAAATATACATATATAGGCTCTAGGATCTAGGCTCAAATATAAAACCCTTAGTTTGTTGTTTAAAGCCCTTTATAACCAGATGCCTTCTGACCTCTCTCCACCTCTTCTTAGAGGTCATACACCTCCATGTTCTCTATAGTTTAACATCCTGGTCTACTTGCTTTTCTTTGCACATATCACTCCTCCTGTCTCTGTCTCTGCATTGGATGACCTCCATGCCTGGAATGTCTTCCCTCCTTTCCTCTCTGCCCCTTGGAATCTCTCATTTCCTTTTTAACACTCAGCTCAAGTACCACCTTCTATAGTAAGCCTTTCCTGGTTCTGTCTTCCCATTCAGAATTACCTTTTGTCTGCTTGTATGTGTCTAATATATATCTATACATATATGTCAAGGGAAATAAAATGAGGGGAGGGGCACTGGAAGCTCTCCAAATGCTAAGACTCTGTGATTTGGGATGGTAGGGAAAAAGCCCACAATGATGAAATTAATCTTTCATAGATCAAGACCTTTCACAGATTCAAAGATTTAAAGTCAAAATGAGTTTACAGATCACCAGTCCAATTCCCTATTTTGGTAGCTGGGAAAAGTAACAATGAAAGAAGGTAAGTAAGTCACTTGACTGAGGGTGCAAAAGGCAGTAAACAACTGGCTAGAATTTAAACTTGTCTTAGTCAGAGGCTCTTTTCAATGTACCAGGTTCTATTGAAGAACATTAAATATTAAATATTGGCTATTTTGTTCATTGTCATTACAAGTACATCACAATGGCATGGGATAGGCATGTGACCAGGGGAAGGTAAAGAGAAAGAAATCCCTAAGGGATCATGTCCCAGAGTTACATAGTAGTCCATACAGCATTCTCTTAGCCTTCATGTATCTACCATGAGACAGTCTTTTATTACCTCCAGTTTGGAAGAGGGCTGTCAGAACTCAGAGAGCCCCATAAGCCCACAGCTAGGTGGCACTTAAGCATTTTGAGCCTGGAGTGAAGAAGACCTGAGTTCAAATCCAGCCTCAGATCCTTACTAGCTGTGTGACTCTGGGCAAGACACTTAACTTGTGTCTGCCTCAATTTCCTTATCTGTAAAATGGTGATAATAATGGGAATGATAATTAATAATAATAATAGATGGACCTCCCAGGTTTATTGTGAGGATGAAATAATATTTATAAAGCACTCAGCACAGTGTCTGGCACTTAATAAATGCTTGTTTCCTGTCTTCCCATCAGACAACAGGACAGTGGCTTAGCCCCTAGAAAAGCCTGGAATGACCTCTTTAGCCAAAATAAAGGAGATCCATTTTTGGTCGCTCTCATGAACTATCCATCTAATGGGTTCTCTCATCTGGAGCTGCGGACATAGCATATGCTGACAGGAACAGCCCATGTACGGGAGTCAAACCACTCTCCTTCTAATCTAGACTCTCCTACAAACTCACCATGGGATCTTGGACAAGTTAATTCCACTCTTTGGTGTCCCTTAGTAAAATGAAATGATAATTCTTGCACTATTTACCTCATAGGGTCATGATGGAAGGGACTATTTTATAAATAATAAGAACTATAAAAATGGAAATGATGGCTATTTTTCCTGCTGTTACTATTACTATTATTATCAGTTCACAATTTGGAACTGGAAGCAATGCTCTCGAGGTCCTGCAGAATAATGGATGTTCTTGCCTGGAAGTCGGAAGACTGGGGTCTCGGGCCCATCTCCATCACTACGTAATTCTATGGCCTTGAGCAACTAGCTTGCCTTGGGTTTCAATTTCCTCATCTATACAGCAGACATGATAATCAGTGCTGCAGAGCTCAGAGGGGTGTTATAAGCATCAAACAAGAGAATGGATCTAAAGCCTTCAAAATTGATTTTAAAGTGCTATGTAAATGTGAGCTACTCTAATTTCAGACTGCGAGGTGAGGCCACCTTCCATTTCCTAGTCTATATCCTGTTTCTATAGAGTAGCTGGCATAGGGTCTACCTCATTAGACTGTAAGCTACTTGAGGGCAGGAACAATCTTTTGCCTTTTTTTGTATCCCCAGCTCTTAGCACAGTACTTGGCACATAGCAGGTACCTGATAAATGTTTGTTGTTGTTTTTATCCCAGGTCTTGCTTA
Organism: Pseudocheirus occidentalis; assembly: GCA_028646575.1. NCBI lineage: Eukaryota > Metazoa > Chordata > Mammalia > Diprotodontia > Pseudocheiridae > Pseudocheirus > Pseudocheirus occidentalis. Next base: position 70,206,323 of record CM053594.1, on the reverse strand, counting down.
GAAAATCCACACCACTAACCCCACTGCTGAGAATGTCTAATTTGCTCTAAAAACCTTTCAGTTTTTCCCAGCTTTGCAACTTACTCTTTGTATGACCCTAGGCAAGTGGTTGTCTCAGGTCCCCAGTTTTCCCATCCCCCCAAACAAGAATAACAATAATATGTATATTCTCCATGCCCAGTAAGTGCTTTGTAAACCTTAAAGAGCTATAGAAATGGGACCAATTATCCTATGAGCTATTCCTTTAGAAGGGAGCCCACTTCCATACAGATAAACATCAAGGGGCTCATTACAAGTTGCTCAGGTAAGACAGAAAGGTCAGGCAAGGTGGTGGGAAGAAGTAAGGAATCAAGGGCAAGGAGGCTGCTTAAAGGTCAACTTGTTTAACGCCCTCATTTTAGAGACAAGGAAACAGGCTCATACAAGTGACGTGATTTGTCTGAGACCAAACAGGTATTACCAGAGCAATGTCTCCTACCTCCCTGGAGTAAATCAGTAAGTCACGGAGACTCAGGGTGCTGAGGCCCTAGCACTTAGTGGAGTTAGAAAGAACAAAAGATTTGGATCTTGAGGCTCTAGATTCAAACTTAGCCCTGCTGCTGTCTCACTTTTGTGACCTTGGCCAAGTTACTTAATCTCTCCTGGTCTCAGTTCCTCTATATGTCAAATAAGGGGGTTAGACTAACCGAATTCTCAGATTTTTTCCAAATCCATATCCATTATGATCCCAGGTTAACCATAGAATGATGCCTCTGCTGACAGAGCCTGAGTTCCTCCCTCCCTAATTCAGTAGTCTCCAGAGAGGGAGAAAGACAAACAATCAAATGGGTCTGGCTGAATCAACCATTTTCCTTCAGGCATCTTTACAACAACCTATTCCATTTTGGAAACATTTTTAGACTGTGACTGTTAGAGTATAACACAAAATGTCAGAGCTTGGAACATAGGACAGCAGCATTGAACACAGCCACAGAGGCTAAGATGGGGGCTTTTCATATGCCCTGTTGGATGGTAAATTCAGTGAGGGCAGGGACTGCATTTTATTAATCACCTACTCATATAATTTTGCCTTCAGAAAGGATATGATTTCAGCCTGGCAAATATTAAGTGACTGATAAATGTTTTATCCCATCTAATCTTTTTTTTGTAGTTATCTTTAATATCTACACAAAAATTCCCCTCAAATATCTCCATCACATGTACACATGACACAGGGTTCTTAAAGGCCGTACAAAGTTTTGATGATCCTAAACTGCTGTCATTAACATAGTGTTATCTCTTCCTATCCCTCTGGAACTTGGGAAGATGGGGAATCAGCCAGTGACAAATGCTTTGACAATGGGAACAGTATGTCAGTTCTGGTAGTTACAGAGCTGGGCATATCCCTTGTGCATACATACCAAGCACATCTCCTTGCTCAGGGACCAGAGAAGTCAGGTCCTTGATGATTTGGTTCACATCCAGCATGTCACTCTGCAAAAGGAAAGGTTATGGAATTAGGGGTTTAGTGGGTCCTTCTCCAGTTTCTTTGCAGGGGAAAGGAGAAAGATGCCATGTCAGGAGAGTAAAGATGAGTTGAACTTTCCTGGGTGGAGAAAGATATGAAAGATTAAAAGACACTCGTACTCACAATCTGCAGCAAACTGTAGAGGAACAGGCCCAGGCCCTGCACTAAGGGGGCTTAGAGGTGAGGGGAATAAAAAATAAAGAAAGAGCAGATTCAAGTCTTAAAAATGGGCATTCACAATCAGAGGGAGAAATAAAACTCAGGCATAGGAATAAACAATACAGATCATTGTGGTTTTCTTTCTTTTTTTTTTAAGCATGCACAAAGATGTAAATATAATTCCACATTAGTACAGTTGTGAAAGAAAAACAGAAGAAAAGGGAAAAGTCACAAAAAAAAAACAAAAAAAAGTAATAATAGTCTGCTTCAGCCTGCATTCAGATTCCATAGTTCTTTCTCTGGATGTGGATAGTCTCTCCCATGAGTCTTTCGGAATTGTCTTAGATCGTCATATTGCTGAGAAGACTTAAGTCTATCATAGTTGATCATGACACAATGCGGCTGTTACTGTGTGCAATGTTTTCCAGGCTCTGCTCACTTCACTCAGCATCAGTTCATGTAAGTCTTTTTAGGTTTTTTTGAAATCCACCTGCTCATCATTTCTTATAGTATTCTATTACATTCACATACCACAACTTATTCAGTCATTCCCCAATTGACGGGCATTCTCTCAAATTCCAATTCATTGTTACCACAGAAAGAGCTACTATAAATATTTTTACACATGTAGGACCTTTTCCATTTTTTTTGATCTCTTTGAGATACAGATCTAATAACAGTATTGCTGGATCAAAGGGTATGCAGTTTAAGTGCCCTTTAGGCATCGTTCCAAATTGCTCTCCAGAATGGTTGGATCAGTTCACAACTCCACCAACAATGCATTAGTGTTCCAATTTTCCCACATCATCTCCAATATTTATCATTTTTCTTTTCAAGACAAATCACTGTTAAAAATGAGTAAGACTGTCTAAGGATTAGCCCAAGAGGGAAATTACTTCCCTTTGCTCTGATGTCAAACATCACATATTTATCTTACACTCTTTCAATTCTATTCTCCACCATAGTCACTGTATAGTCATTTTATACTATAACATATTTACATATGCTTTATCTGCTCCTGCTAGATGGTAAGTTCAGTGAGAGCAGGGGCTGCATTTAATTAAAGAATCATTGACTCACAGAATGTTACCTTTAGTGTATAACAAGTTGGGCATGCACTCTATAATCCACTCCTTATGAATCCCACCAATATCATTCCAAACGAGTGGCCATCCAGCTCTGCTTAAAGACCTTTAGTGAAGTTGAGACTACTACCTCTTCATGTGGTCCATTCTAATTCTGGACATTTCTAATTGCTAGGGTGTTTCTTCTTGAGCAAAGATTAAGCCCATCTTCCCAAAGGCTTTTACCCATCGCTCCTAATTCTGCCCTCATCCCCAAGCCAGAGTAAATCCTGGTGCCTCTTTACATTACAGCCCTTCAATGACTTGAAGACAGCTCTTTTGTAACCACAATCCTCTTCTTCAGGCTATGTATCTCCAATTGCTTCAAATGATCTTAATATGTCAGGGTTTTCAATCACTTTAACACCCAAGCTGTCCTTGTGTGGACTCAGAGAGAGTTTGCTAATGTGCTTCCTTAAAAGAGATGGTGAAAAGAGAACACAGCACTCCAGGTGAGGTCTGATGAGTCAGAGGACAGCAGGACTTTGTTCTAGATAATATATCTCTTTTGATGGAGGCCACTCACATTCATACCCACATATACATGTATGTGGATATTGAAAGACACATGCATACGCACATAAGAACAGCTCTGTACCCATGAAATAGAACTGAAGCATCCATCATTTAAATCAGGGAATGATATGAAATATCTGTTTCATGTTTACATACTCCCTAGCTTGTAATTTAAGGCCCTCCATCATCTGACTTCCATCTCCCTTTCTACCCTGATTTAATCTTCTTTGCCCAAGTCTACAGCTAATACCAGAGAAGATTTTCCTTTTGACTCTATATCTCTACATTCTGTTCTTCCTTTCAGACTTGACTCAGGAGCCAATGCCTGTGCTTTCCCTGATCTCATTCAGTGGTGGGATCCAATGTCCTACTGATTCAGATTTACTTGCTGTGCAGACTGTCTCTGCCCCAACAAAACAATAGCTTTTTAATCTTTTAAGTTTCAAAATTACCTTGGACATCATGGGTTTCTGTTATTGCTCAGTTGTTTCAATCATGTCTGACTCTTTTTGACCCATTTGGGATTTTCTTGGAAAAGATATTGGAGTGGTTTGCCATTTTTTTCTCCAGATCATTTTCCAGATGAGAAAACTGAGGCAAATAGGGTTAAGTGATTTGTCTAGGGTCATACAACTAGAAAATATCTGAGGTCAAATTTGAACTCAGGAAGAAGAGTCTTTCTGATTCCAGACTCAGCACTCTACCTACTGTAGCACCTAGCTTCCCCTAATAAACAATTTAATCTGAATAAATATAAAGATATTCAAAAAAATCAACTTCACACGTACAAAATGAGGGAAATATTATTTGATAACAGTTCGTACGAAAAAGACTTTGGATTCCCCAGATAAAAATGTAAGACAACAATGGTATGGCAGCCCTCAAAACAAAGCTATCTTTAGGCTGCATTAAAAGAGGAAAAGTCCAGTGTAAATGAGGTCATAGTTCTGATATATTCATGTAAGAATTCATTTGGATGACTATTCAGTACTAAGTAACTATTTTAGGAAAGTCATTGACAAGCTGGATTGTGTCTATAAGAGAGCTACTAGGAAGGTGAGAGGAGTAGAAGAGTATCACTTGAAGGGCCTTAGGATGGCCAGCATGGAGGAAACAAGATGGCCCTAGGGCATAGTAAGTATCTTCAAGTATTTGAAGAGCTATTGTGTAGAAGAGGGATTAGACTTGTTCTGCTTGGTCCCCAGTGATAGACATAGGAACAAAAGTTAAAAGATTCAGTGGCAGAATTAGATTTAGTGTATGAAAAACTTCTATAAAGTAGAGTTATCCCAAAGTAAACTGGAATGCTTTGGAAGGTAGTAGGTTCTCCCAACTGGCAGTCTTTAAACAATTGTTAGAAGACATTTTCCATCAAGGGAGTAGGGGGTATTTTTGTTCAGGATTGGTTAAGGGCATGGTTGAGATGAGATATATAGATGAGATATGCTGCTTCTACTATTACTACTACCACTGCTACTATTCTTCCTCCTCCTACAATTATTACTACTATTACAACCACTACTATTACTACCCAACTTCTACAACTACAACTACTACTGCTATTACTACAACTACTACTATTATTACAACAATACTACTACAACTATTACTACTACTACTACTACTATCACCACCACCACCACCACCACCACCACTACTACTACTACTACTACTACTACTACTACAACTAGTACTACCAATGATAATGACAGAATTTGTAAAGTGCTTTAAGGTTTGGAGAGAGCTGGCTTCAGAGCCAGGAAGCCCTGGATTGGGGAGGGGAGGGTTCCAAGACCTATCTTTGACACATACTATCTATGTACTTGGGTAAGTCACTTGCCTTCTCAGTGCTCTAGACAACTCCTAAAGACATGCAAAGCCAGCGTCAGCTTGCATTACTCAAGAGGGTTTCCTAATCTAAGAATTTCATAGATCAGTAAAATCACAGGCTCAATTTCTGTCCCTATAGGTTGGACCAGATAGACTCTGAGGTCCCTTCCAATTCTGAGATTCTGGGACATCAGTTTGTATTGGGAATGTCAGTGTGCATATGTCCATGTCTGTGAACACATGACTGTGTGCAAATGTCTCAGTTTATATATACTTCTGTCTCTCTGGGCATGACTATGCATGTGAGTATGGATGTGTAGATGGGAATATGTATAGGTATGTATATTTCTCTTTTTTGCAATTGCCAAGGAAGTAGAGGGCAGAGAAGCAAAAATGACATTTTATAAATCAAGCCACTTCAGTCCTGGGGGTAAAAAGGAAAAAAAAAAAACAGGCTCCAGAAAATTGTTTGGCAGGAAACAGTTTCTCCCTGAACCTCAATTACAGGCTGAGCTGGAGAAAGACTATTATCCCTTGCCCCAAGCCCGGCCCCCCAACCATGGGAGCAAGATACTCCTTTTTCTACCTTGCACTGATTTCTTTCTCCCAGGAAACAACAAAAAATTTTTTCATTTTGAGGGGCAGACCAAGACCCAGAGAAAGGGGGAAATGACTGACTCAAAGTCACATAATAAAACAGTGGCAAACTAAGCCTAGAGATAGGGGCTTTTTTCTGACTTTAGGCCCACAGATCTTTGACCTAGTTCTGATAAAATTTGGCTCACCACTCCTCAGGCAAACCATCTTTCAAGGTTTCCCTTCCTAGCTGAATGGTACACTGGACAGAGTGCTGGAAGACACCTCCTACCCTGGTAATCCTGGCTAAGTCACTTAACCTCTGTCTGCCTCAGTTTCCCTTACCTATAAAACAGGGAGAATAATAGCACCCACCTGCCAGGGTTGCTGTTAGGATAAAATAAGGTATTTGTAAAGTACTTTGCAAGCCATATAAATTCTAGCTCTTACCTATTATTAGGATTCCCTTCTCGTGCTAGTCTACAAAAACGTCATTATTTCTCCCCCCCCCATATTTGCTTATATACAAATAATACATATATCCACATCTATGTGCACATGCATGCATAAGTACATATGTATACACACATAGATATGTATATATACATAGGCATGTAAATGTCTATATCTGTGTGAATATATGTAGCTACATCCCATCTTAGTGTAGCTTTAAAGTGTAATTGCTTAAAGCTATGTATGTATATACATAATAAAATAAATACATGTTTATGTATACACATATACATGTGCGCATGTATAAAGATATGTATGGAGCACAAGTGGACATGTAGTACACATGATGTGTTTACATACACAGACATGTGTGTATGTGCACGTGAAGTATATGTGCACATGTTATGCTTATTTATGTAATGCAGTCTTCCCTGATTTTTTCTTAAGGACTTAATATTGATCTTTGTAAACCCAGTGTCTACCTAGCACAGTACGTGGTACATAGTAGGCATTTAATTAATGCTTGTTGATTGACTGATGGATAATCCATCTGGAATACCACCTTCTATGGTTTGCATGTCCCAGTGATAGGTTCTGTCATTCCCCTGATTTACTTCTTCTCCTGAAAGTCCCACCTGGTGTCCCAGAACTAAGATTCTCAGTCAAGAGCCTAAATAAAGATAAGTCCAAAGGAGATTCTTATCCCTTAATATCAAGACTAATTTAGGACTTGCCATGAATTCTCCACACTGAACTAACTACCTGGCTCTGCAGGGATACATACAGAGAAGAATCACCCAAAAGAAACTTGTGTTTTCTTCAGAACATAGAAAGCAAGACAAATCTCCCTACTCCAATGCCTAGAACCTCTGCTCATAAGAAAACACACAATCAGCACCCTGGAGAGAGAAGACCTGTGCCTTCAGAGAGAGTTGATGAGGCAGTACTCTAAAGAAGTGACCCATCTCTCTCAGTCTCCATTTTTTCAATTAAAAAAAATATATATGGGGATAGCTTACCTCACAGGATTGTTGTGAGGACTGAATGTATTAAGGGGTGTAATGCACTTTGCAAACCTTAAAGCAGTCTATAAATCCTCATCACCATGGTCATCTTCCTTCCCATCACTATCACCTTATGAAGCAGCATCAGGAAACTAATAAGGAGCAGGGGTTCCTCTAAGGGATTTATATAGTGATGCTGGCAATGCAAAAAGAGGCAGTGGGTTAGTAGGAACAACACTGGATTTTAGGTCAGAGAAATAGGATTTTATTTCTGGTTTTCTACCTATGGGAATTTAGAAAAGCCACTAAATAAAAGAAACAGGATTCAAAAGGCCATTCTAACCCCTGGAATCCAATAAGGTAAAAATTGCCAGGAATAAATGTAAAGCATTATATTCAAGTTAATGTATATAAGTATGTGTGTGTATATGTTGTTGCCCTTCGTTCTAAAGGAAGGCCAAAATGACATCTCTATGTTGGGGTCAAGGCACAGTGTGTTTGACTGTGGTTGATCAAACCAATATGAACTTGGAAAACTTTACCACAGGTTGGGCATAAATAGTCCACATAAACATTTGGAGTGTAGATGACTCTAATTTTGTGTCTCTCACATGTATTTTGAGTTGCTGCAATTGAGCTTTGCTCCTAGAAAACTTTGATGCAGGCACACCATACTGGATGGTCCTTTGCCAGTGTCTCCCACGTCATGTGATTGTGAAACACACATGTTTACTTCATAATCTTGCATATTTTATTTTATGCTCTTAAAATTTTATTCCAAGAAGGGGTCCATAGGCTTCACCAGACTGCCAAAGGGGTCCAAGACACACAAAAAAGATTAAAGACTCACTTTTGAGCATACGGAGAAGAATGACCAGGATGGTGAAGAACTTCAAATTCATGCTACCTAGAGTTCAGGTGAATAAAATAAGATCATTTAGCTCAGAGAAGACAAGACTTTGGGTGAAATGGTAGCTGGTTAGAATTATTTAAAAGGTTATCAAGTGGAAAAAGAATTTGACTATTTTTGTGTGGCCCCTGAGGCCATAAATGAGCAATGGGGGGTGAGTGGTGTTTGCTAAGAAGCAAAATTACATTAGCTCTAAAGAAAAAAAAAAAGATTTTACCAGCAGGAGCTAGCCAAATGTTGAATTAGTTATTCAGGAGAAGACCACCATGGTGTCAACAGAGGTCTTCAAGCAAAGAGTAAGTGACTACTTGTTAGGCATGTTACAGGGAAGATTCTGGTCCGGGCATACTCCAGCATCTTTACATGGAACATTCAGGCAGAGGGAGGGGCTGTGTAAGAGGACAAAACCTACCAGATCCAGAATGGAGGAACCTCTGGTTGTGACTTTTCATTGGCTGTCCTCCATACCTGGAATGCTCTACCTCCTCACCCCTTCCTCCTGGCTCTCCTTGAGCTCAAATCCCACATTCCACCAGAGGCCTTTCCTAGTCCCTCTGTTTTAAGGGGACTAGTGTCCTTCCTCTGAGGTTATTGTCTATTCACTCAGGCAAGTAGGATTTATGAAGCATCTGCTATGTGCCAGGCACCATACCAAGAACTATATGTATCTAGTATGTACATAGTCATTTGGAGGTTTGTCTCCATCATTAGAATGTGAGCTCCATGAGGGTAGAGACCATTTTTGCCTTTCTCAGTATTCCCAGGACTTAGTTCACTGTCTGGCACACAGTGTTCAATATTGTTGACTGACTGAATGGTCAGACAAGAGACTTGTTCACAGGCCTGTTGTCTCAGAACTGGTGTGGATAGAGTGCCCAGCCTGGAGTCAGGAGGACTTCTCTTCCTGAGTTGAAATTTGGCCTCAGATACTTACTAACTGTGTGACCCTGGTCAAGTCATTTAATCCTTGGTTTCCTCATCTGTAAAATGAGCCGGAGAAGGCTATGGCAAACTACTCCAGTATCTCTGCCAAAAACACCCCAAGTGGGGTCACAAAGAGTCAGATATGAGTGAAATGACTGAACAACACCAGCATCCTTTACAAGGCTACAGAGACGCACAGGTTCCAGCTTGCCATCTTCTTCCCTCCAGAGTGTTCTTTGTCCTAGGATGAGGAGGGAGCTCTCTGGCAGCGAAAATCATCTTCATCCCCTCATAACTGCCTAGAGCCCCCTGAGGGTGGGAAGTTCTGAAAGATACCATGCCAACCTCGCTCCTTTATCCAGGGTTGTCCTTTTTTCCTTCTGCTTGAGGGATTTATTTTTGTAAGGCTCATTTCACCCCACCAAGAAAATATCAGAGAGAAATTCATTTTCCTTTGAAGAGTGTTCTGGGAAACAGAGCAATTAGCGTGATCTGAAGGTGGCGGGTACTATCAGCCGCAATTCAATTATGGGCCTTCAATACAGAGCGGGGTTGGCTGGTCGACTGAGCCGTGGGAAGCAGGCAGGGGGCTGGTAGGCAGCAGCCAATAACTGTGCAGGCCAAAGCATCGCAGGAAGATGGAAGAAATCAGATTACAGGGATCCAAAGCAATCTGTGTGTGGGAAATCACAGTGGCCTTCAGAGCGTCCTTGGTCCAGTGGGACTGCAAGTCCTGAAGGACAGGGCTAGTTTCTGGTTTCAGCCCTAACACTGACTCAGGGGAGAAAAAAAAGAAGTAATTTTACTAACCTCTCAAGAGTTGGAAGAGACTTTGAAGGGTATTTAATCCAAATGACACTCAAGAAGGAATGTGTTTTCACAACAACAATAAGTATTTATCAGGCACTTAGAAAGTATAAGGCACTGTACTAGGCAGTGAGGGAACAAAGAGAAAATTAAAAACAAATTCTTTTCTATAATATTCAAGGAACTGACATTCCACTGGGGAAGTCAATGAACCCTCTGTAAGGGAGTTCCTAGAGGCTAGGAATGACTCCATTTATTTCTTTTGTCAGACAATCGACAAGCAGTGATAGGCAATGTGCTAAGTGCTCAGAATACAGAGGAAGAAAAAGAAAAAAAAGAGAAAAGCAGGCCCGGTCCTTAAGAGGCTTACACTCAAATGGGAGAGATCACATATAAATAAGTAGCTTGGATGAAGTTATATACGGAGTAGATGGAAGTAGATTGAAAGGAGAAGACAACAATAGCTAGGGGTCCCCAGAGAGGCCTCCTGCAGAAGGGATAGGAGTTGAGTGCTGCAGAAAACCAGGATGAGTAAATACAAGATAACCTGAGACAGGAAGGACACACAATAACACCTTGGAGAGGCTGCCATTCAAGCTCTATTTCAAGACCTCCAGTGATAAGGAATTCATACTACTTCCTAAGGCAACCCCTTCAAATTTTAGACAGTTCTAATCACTAGCACAGTTTCCCTCCATCAGGCTTAATTCTACTTTCCTATTACTGCCCTCTCCCGCTCCATTGTTCTTAGTTATGCTCCCTAGGAAAAAGCAGAAGTCCCAAAGCACTGATCCTGGAGTTTGTGTTATGTGATTTATTTTATCAGTGGACAATTACACAACGGTAACTGAGCCAAGACTTAAGGGTTCTTCCCTTGTCTAAGCCATGTGGTTTCATATGTTCTTCCCACCATAGCTGGAGCCCTAGCCCTCGCCCTAGCCTGAACTCAATTCCTGACCCCAGACTGAGACCTAATACAAATCACTGTGTGAATTTGGTGAGTCACTTATAACCTCAATAAACCTGTTTCCTCATTTTAAAATGAGGGGGTTGAACAAGACGGCCTCTGAGGTTCCTTCCAGATCTAGATCCATGATTCTATGATTTTCACCAGCTGTCTCATAAATATGTGCTATGTATTACAAGGGTGAGAAAGTATGTGTGAAGAGACACATCATGGAGCCTGTCAGTGGTTGGAAGGGAGGTTGCCTTCAAATACATTGAGGTTGCTGTGACATCCAGACAAGGCTTTTTGTGAAGCTGGCAACCATGGCATTAGGGTGCCACAGAAAGATGGTTAAATTCGGTAGTTCAAAGACTCCCAGTTTTCCTTGAATCTTCAGTTATGTGTGTATCTCCACAAGCAGTCACCATGCACACGGATGTATATGCATGCACACACACCCACACCCACTTAACACTGCTGCCCTGGGTGTTTGTCAAGTCTTATACAGCTAGAACTTAATATTTTTGGAAACTTAACAATATAGGAACACACCATCCCCACTATGCAGAAGGCACAAAATTCTAAACCAACACAGTTCAACCCTTCTGAACTTCAATGCAATAGCTGCCTTCAAAGGTCCAATTCTAAATCCATTTTTTTTTCAAACAACATGCTGACATTGCCTCTGAATGATTTTTTTATAAATGGTAATCCCTGTCCCAATCCCTTACTCCACTTGAGAAGGGGATTTTGTTAAGGAAACAGAACTTTTAAAGTTGTGATTATTTCCATGGGGGACCCACTCAAAATGGATTCTACTTTCCATGGTGCCTACCATAGGACTGGTCACATACATAACTGGCACCAAAAAAACCCAACCCCAACATGGAGTCTTGGTATGCCAGAACTGAAAGGATCCTTAGATCTTAGAACATAGAATGACAGAACCAGAAAGGGGCTGTATAGATCACTTAATTAAGTGCCTTCATTTTCACATAGGTAACTGAGACCTGGAGAATGAAATGATTTATCTGAAAATACACAGCTAGCCTGATTTCCTCATGTACAGGTAAAAACAGTGGAAGTTTCCAGGAAATAGGGACTGAATCTCGGTAATTTTCTACCTTGCCACAATTCTCTCCCCACTCCAATGCATTCTCCACCCAGATGCCAAAGTGATTTTCCTAATCATCCAATGACTACCTTTCTGATTCCAGGACTATGTCTGATATCCAAAGCACTTCACAAGTTGGCCCTTTCCTACCTTCCTAGTCTTCTTACATATTTCTCCCTTCTGTGAATTCTACAGTTTATTCATCTAGAGTCTTCCATACTTAGAACACTCTCCCTCTTTACCTCTACTTCTTAGAACCCTGACTTCCTTTAAGCTTAGGGGTCATCTTCTGCAGGAGGTTTTCTCTGATCATCCCTCCCCCAGGCCACTAGTGACTTTCCCCTTTAAAATTACTCTGCATGTTTTCTCTCATTAAAATGTAAAGTCCTTGAGGGAAAGGATTGTCTTGTTTGCTTATATTTGTCTTCAATGCTAAGCAGTCTCTGGAACACAGTAAGTACTTCATGTTCCTTTCTTCTTTCTTCCTTCATTTCTCTTCTCTTCTTTTTTCTCCTTCCCTTTCTTTTTCTTTATCTATTTTCTACCCCTCTTACCCTACCTACTCTATCTATCCGTCTATCATCTATCTATCTATCTATCTATCTATCTATCTATCTATCTATCTATCTATCTACCTCTCTCTCTCTTTCCCTATCTATCTACCATATACCTATGTTCATGTCACCCACGTAATTAGAACATAAGCTCTTGAAGTCAGGGACTGTTCCATTTTGGTCTTTGTATCCCCAGAACTTGGAAAATATCTGGCACACAGCAGGTGTTTAATAAATGCTTACTCACTAATTAGCAGAGCCCTATATAGAAGTCATTGCTTAACCAAGGTTTTATAAAGAAAAAACTTTTTAAGGGGCATTATCCATTGCCCCCAAAGGAGAAAACAATGGAGAAAGGGTGGGTATGGTAAGAGAGAAAGAACAAGAGACTGGAGAATCAGGACACTAGGGTTTTGAGGTCGGCATCACTAGCAGTGTGACCTTAGGAAAATGATTGGCCTCAGCTTTTTCCATCTGTGGAACAGTGATAACATCTACCACGGTGACTTGACAGGGTTGAGCTTGAGTGAGACTGAGTGTGTAAGAGACTGAAGAAGTGACAGAAAAACAACTGAACATATAAAACTATGCTGCAGCCACTGCCATTGTTGTTGTTCTACCAAGCTTATGACTGCAGAATAACAAATCAGTATTTAGGAAATGTGCTCTGCTGCATAACAGGCATCAATTCCTGCACGAGGATGTGAAGCGGCTGCTAAGAGATATTCATCAAACCAATGAGAAGTCAGCTTGGGGCCAAGGAAGGTCCACTGGCCTGGGCATCAGCAGATCGAGGTTCTGGTTCTTATTCTGGCTCTAGTTCACACCAGCTGTATGACCCTGATGAAATCAGAACCTTAGACTGTCTCTTCACATGTAAAACAAGGGAGCTGGACTAGATCAGGTGTTCTGAACCTGGAGTTCTATGAACTTTTAAAAAATAAAACTTTTTGATAACTATATTTCAATATATTTGGCTTCCTTTGTAATTCTATGTGTTTTATTTTATACTTTCAAAAACATTATTTTAAGAAGGCCAACCCTGAAGAAAGTCCTACAAATAAATTACCTTTAACCTATTTTTACAGGAGCAGAGAGAATCTCATCACGAACAGAAACATAGTTCACAGAAGTCAGGCAAGCAGACAACGTGGTGGACAATATTGGCTCTCAGGCTAGTAAGAATGAGAAAATATAGCTGTGGGTTAATGGAAAGATCACTGGTTCTGGAGTGAGAGGACCTGGGTTCAAATTCTTCTTCTGCTGCTAATTGCCTGTGTGTTTCTAGGTAAACTGTTAAATATCCCTGGGCCTCAGTTTCCTCATATAATAATAATAATAATAATAATAACAGCCAACGTTTATATAGTGCCTACTATGTACCAGGAACTGTGTTACAGGTTTTATGAATATTATCTTCATTTTACATTTACTATTGTTGTTTTTTCCTAGATTACTGATCTCTTTGCCTACCACCATTAATATAGAGAGCAAGAATTTATACTGAACTCATAGTAGAAAAATGCAAATTTCCATATATGGTGCCCTCCAACCCAGGTTGGGAGGGGGATGAGAGTTGGAAGCTTACAAGCAAAGACAATAACCACTATTTTCTAGATGAGGAAACTGAGAGATTTGTCCAAGGTGATAAAGTGAGTCTTTGAAAGAACTAGAATGAACAGAATGGTTTCTCCTATATCATGCTGCCTGCCTACAAGTCAAAAGCAAGTTTTTGATATATTCAGTTATATTTTCCAAAAATGTGATACCCAAAATTTTGGCCTATGTAGGATGCTACAAGGTACAGTTTCCACAGAAAGCCCATTGCTGATTTCTCTCTTCAGAGGCCATCCCTCCCAGAATGGCCTTGTTTTAAGCATGCCAGGTTTTAATCTCTTTTGGCTACTTGGGTTTTCCTTGTGTTAACATATCATTCACTTCTGAATTCCATGTTCTAAGGGTCTTCTAGCTCTGCTATTCTGTGTTTTAAGGGCTTTTCCAACCTTGACACCCTCTGACCTAACATTTCAGACACCCTGGCTACCTGTAAGGGATATGGGGAATGGGGCAGTACAATAAGGACCAGGACACTGAAAGATCTAAGAATCGTCAATCATCCCCAAGGGAACAGCTTCCCCTAGGAATCCTGTCCAGGAAAGAATAGTCCACATGCCTGGGCGTGGGCACTGGAAGAGAGAGAGATGGGGGGAGCGTATAACTTAACTTAGTAAATGTTAAGTCATGCAATTATTTCTCTGATTGCTTCTAAAACTAGAACTCATCAAAAGCTCTCAGAGATTATTATATCTTCTCTATCTTCTTTTCCCTGCACTGCAGAGTAGATTCCCTCTGATGGTCCCACATGGGGGATTTTTGGATTCGGGTCTCTAAGTAAACATACATGCAAACACACACACACACATGTGCACATACACAGGAGATGTGAGCCCATGGGGCTTCCTGAAGGAGCCCATGTTTATGGGCCATATAGGTGGGTTGTACAAATGTGTAAATCTACATCCATGTGCATGTATAAAAGGACATATTAAAGTGTGAGCATGTATGATTGAGCAGGCAATCCTGTTTGGCTGTGTCTGTGTGTGCATATTTTCATGCATATGAATATTTATATATGCATTATATATTTATATAAATTTATATATTTCTAATATCTTTCTGCATTTTGTGATTCATGTATGTGTACTCCCCCTGTCTGAAAGAATGGGGGGGGCAAGTCCCCATTTTCTACATCACAGTTTCTTCTTATAATTAGGAAGTTGGCAGCCATCCACCTACAGAGACAACTGTTCCAGTTAATGACACAATAGGCGATTTTAATTTATTTAGCTTGGCATTTTAAAAAAATAACTAGAGAAATCACTTCTCTGAGTAAGAAATCAGTGGCTATAATGAAAAGAAGATTGTAGGCAGGCCAGGGAAGATAGGGGCAGTTTGGACAACAAAACCACTGCTTTCAGGATCTCCAAGTCACTGGATGCATCAGTCTTCTCTCATGCTTTCAGGACAATCACAGTTAGCCCCACCATTAACTGTATGACACTGGGCAAGTCATTTTCTCCTCTTCTTCCAGGCCTGATATTCTCTGGTCCACATCCTAATGCCTCTTTTCAGCTCTGACACTTTATGTTCTAAGGTCTCCATCATCATCTTTACATACTCTCTTTTAAGAGTTCTCAGCAACTTGTTTTTCTATCAGTTAACTCCTCCACTTAATCTGTGTCTGGAAGGACAGAAGACCCCTTTATTCAAATGGCTGACGACCAAGGGAGTTACAGATGGAGAAAAGTCACGTGAATTGCTGGGAGATGCAGATGAACAAGTATTAAGAGATGTAGGCCATTGGGAAATGGATGTCACCTCCGGGCTACTCATCCTAAGGGAAGATTACATTGATGACCTTGGTTGTGGCTACATTTGTCTGATGTTGTTCAGTCATCTCAGTTGTGTCTGACTTTTCATGACCCCATTTTGGGAGACTTTCTTGGCAATGATACTGCAGTGATTTGCCATTTTCTTCTCCAGCTTATTTCACAGATGAGGAAACTGAGGAAAACAGTGTTAAATGACTTGCCCAGGGTCACACAGCTAGTAAGTGTCTGAGGCCAAATTTGAGCTCAGGTCTCCCAGACTCCAGATCTAGTGTTCTATCCACTGAGCCACCTAGAACCAATATAGATGCTTACATGGGGTTCCATTTACTCACCTACACTCTCCTTCCCCATATATCTTCCTCATCAATAGCAAATTAATCCTGTTATAAATCAATTGGAGATGAGGAACAGAGTTTAGTCTTTGCTCAGGATCTAGGGATCATCTGTGATTAGAGTCAGAAGTTTGCTCAGTCTAATCAGGGTTCGATGTCAGTCAAGGCCTGCAGGAAGGGCTCAGGCTATGACAATGGTTTGAGATCCATCTTCAAACACTTGTACATTATACCCTGAGGAGTAACTCTGAGTCCTGTCTTCCCAGAATTTTATCGAAGAATTATGGAACTGAAGAAAATAAAAGAATTTTAGTTATAAGGGTCCTTGGCTGCCATTTTCTCTAACTCATCCCCACCAAATGAGTCCCCACTACAACATGCCCAATAAGGAATCATTCAGCCTCTGCCTGAAGCATTCTGATGAGCGGCTGTCCACTCTCACTTTTTGCATTACACTTAAATTTATCTCTTTGAACCTCCACTCATTGCTCTTGATTCTACCCCTTCAGATCAACCAGAACAAATCTATTTCCTCTTCCACATCAAAACTGACAGTTATTACATATGAGTTATCTCACCTCCAGGCTAAATATCTTCAATTCCTTCAATGAATCTGCAGGTGCTTTGGATTCAAGGCCCTTCATTATTCTGGTTGCCCTTCCTTTAGGAACTTTCATACACACACACACACACACACACACACACATATGTATATGTGTATAAATGTGTGAATACACAAATATGTAGATATCTGTGCATAGAAATGTGTATATACACATATACATATATGTATAGATATACGTGTGTGTATGTGTATAGCCTTAAACCAGAGTGTTCAGAGTGTTCAGAATTGCTATTTTAGATCTAATTTGACCAGGGCAATAAACAGACTATTATCTCCTTGTTTCTAGAAGCTATGCCTATCTTAAAACAAACCATGATGGAATTAGGGTTCACATTTAGGTTTTGTTTTTTGGCTGTCATAGCTTTATTGACTCTTATTGAGTTTGCAGCTCACTAAAACCAAAAGAATTTTTTTTTTTACAAAAAAAAGTACTGTGACTCCCCCATATTGTACTTGTGAGGTCAACTTTTGGAACCAAAGCATAACATTTTATACTCTGGTTAGGAATACAAAATTCATACACGTGAAAAAATCAGAGAACAAGAGAAAATAGAATCAAATAAATCCTGTGGTACAAAATCTAAGACCTATAGGATTCAGAGCAGGAAGCAAATTAGTATGGTTTGGAGTAGTCATGAGCAGGGTCCTGGAGGAGGTGGTGAGGGAGCTGGACCTTAAAGGATAACTCACATTTTCATTGGTGGAGGGGAAGGAAAGAGACATTCCAGGTGAGGCAGCTTGGTGGGGAAAACACGAGTGAATGCTGAGGTGTATGGTGGAGACAGTACCGTGGGCACAGATTAGGGAGGAGAAATAGGTCTGCATCTGGAATGAAGAACTTCTAGTATTAATAATGTCAAGTCCAAATGGTAGGGTCAATTCTCATTCATGCTCATTGGACAGTGCCTGGTTGGGGGTTCCTGACAGGGGATACATATACATTGGGTTGATATCTGAACATTTCTGAGAATTGCCAAGGGCTCCCAAAGTCTCCTTCTCCTCACCTGAGGACTCAGCCTCAACATTATCTCAAGTCAGACTTACACTGTACTTGTCTCATCTCTACCTTACAATGGCTGCAATTGTTCTGGATTTGTTGTGACATTGTGTCTCCGAGCTGATCAAATCTGGCAGACCTGTTGTAATCTTCAATATCAATCTTCTGACTGCAGTGGTAAGTTAGGATGCATAGACTCTAATCAGATAAGATTGCTTTTCAAAGGGAGGCAGGAGTTCCAGACACCTACATATCTGAGTGTCAGTGGGCCACCTAAAGGAAGCATTTTCCAATAGGTCTAAGTCAGGTTTAGGTTTAACCTATCATTGGAGAGAGATCCCCTTCTTCTTCTGAAGTCATTATGGCCCCTTCCTGCTTCTTTTGGTTTACTTACTCTAACATCTTCCTCAGACAAACATATTATGACCGTCCTGCTTTCTACCTTACCCCTGGTAATGAAACTGAGAAAAACTGAATACTGAGGGGAGATAAAGAAGTAAAAGAGTTCATTTCATTTCTGATAAACCTGCTGTCCTAGGTCCATCGGTTCCATAGCTTGATTTCCACTAGTCTCCAAACATGGGGGTCTAATATTACAGATTATAACAGGACTACCATGCAACTTTTATGTGTTTCTTATGGTGATGGTGACAGTGACCATGATACCAATGGTAAAAGTGAAGTCGAGGGCAACTTCGGTGTCTATGTTGGTGATCATGACAGGAAAGGTAACGTCGGTGTTGATGGAGATAACAATGTCTATGATGGGGATGCTGCTGCTGGTGATGATGTTGATGGTGGCGATGGGGATGATGGCGATGATGATGATGATGATGATGATGATGATGATGATGATGATGATGATATCTTTGATGGGGATGCTGCTGATGGTGGTGCTTATGCTTAGGTTGTTGTGATACTGGTTGTGATTGTGCTGTTGAAAACAATGATACTACCGATTGTGGCACTAAGGATGATGTCTGTGATGGGGGTGATGGTGTTGATAATTTTGATCGTGGAGGTGTTGATAGTGAGATGAAAGATTGTACATGTGATACTGTTAAGGATGAGAAAGAGGGCAATAACTTCTGTGACTCTGATGATGGGTATGGTAGGGATAAAGAGAGTGATGATAGTGATGCTTGGGATAGTGATACTTTTAATATCTGTGAGGCTTGGGATGGGAATGGTATTTGTGAAGATATTGATGGAGGGAGAGAAGGTGGGGATGACAGATAAGGGAGATGATGGGAGTAAAGAGGGTAATGCTAGGAAGGAAGCTAGACATGGGGATAAAGGTAGTGATGATGGAGGTATAGATGGGGATGGTAGGGGTGAAGAGGATGATGGTGAGGGGGGTGAAGATAGGAATGGTAGGGGTGAACCTGGGGGTGGTAAGTGTGATAAAGATGGGTATGATGGGGGTAAAGATGGGGATGGTGAGGAGGGTGAAGATAAGAATGGTAGAGGTGAAGATAGGGGTAGTGTGAGTGAAAATGGGGATGGAGGAGGTGAAGAGGGTGATGGTGAGGGGGTTGATGGAAATGACAGAGTTAGAGGAAGTGAAGATGGTGATGGGGTTGATGGAGCTGAAGATGGGGATGGTGGGGATAAAGATAGGGATGGTTGGGGTGAAGAGGGTAATAGTGAGAGGGCTGAAGGAGGTAAATTAGATGGGGATGGTATGGGGGTTAATGGGGCAGAAGATGGGGATGGTGGGGGTAAAGAAGGTGATAGTGATGGGGTTAATGAAAATGAAGATGGTGATGGGGATGACAGAGGTAAAGATGGTGAGGCTGAAAAGGGAGATAAGGGTGAGGGAGATGATGGAAGTGGAGTTGGGGATGGTAGAGGTAAAAGGGATGATAGGCCTAGAGATGGGAATGATAAGGTTGAGGATGGGGGTGAAGATGGTGATGGCGGTATGGGTGATTGTTCAGGTGAAGATGGTGATATCTGGAAATGTGTTAGAGTTAAAGAAAATGTTGATGGGGATGATGAGTTTAGCAGCAGAGATGACAGCAATATTTGTGGTACAGATGGTAATGATAATGCTGCTGCTGAATATGGTAATGGGTATAGTGATGATGATGGTGACTGATAAACAAGTTGGGAAGGAGAAGTAAAGTTTGGAATCAGAGAATCATGGAAACACTTTGACCTCTTCCTGTTTTTCCAGAAGGTGTTAATCATTCCCTTAGTAAGCTGTGGGGTCAATACCTGACCCTCTTTCTCTAACTGCTGATACACTGTTCAGCATCCAATCTCCATTTCTGGCACGAACAAAGGTGTCATGCTTCAACTGCCTTCAGTGTCCTCATGGCTCCTGTACCAGGGGAGGAGACACAGTTACCACTTTGCCCTATGCCTGAGACCCACCCAGATCTCTTCCCCTTCTAGTGAAAGTCTAGGTCCTCATCAGTCCGTCTCTGTTTGTCTCAATATTAGTCTTTGTGTCAGTTTCTCTTTATCAGTCTCTGTGCCCCAGTCAATCTTTATGTTTCTGTCTTTCTAAGTTCCAACCTGTGTATAAATCTCTATGATTCTCTCTCTTTCCATTTACCTTAGTATCTGCTTCATT
Source organism: Pseudocheirus occidentalis (assembly GCA_028646575.1). NCBI lineage: Eukaryota > Metazoa > Chordata > Mammalia > Diprotodontia > Pseudocheiridae > Pseudocheirus > Pseudocheirus occidentalis. The sequence continues at coordinate 70,185,972 of CM053594.1, read as the reverse complement.
TTCTGTCTCTGACTCCATTTCTGTATCTTATTCTGATTTTTCATTTTTTAATAGTCTCTTGTTCCATTTCTCTAGAAGTTTCTATAGCCTCTCCCTCCCACATTCCTTTCCCTCTCTTCCTGTTTCTTGCCCCCTCCCTTCTTTCCTTTTCTCCTTCTCTGACTCTTCCTCCCTCTATCCTTCACTTCCTCCCTCCTTCCTTCATATTTACCTTATTCAAAAAACCTAACTCTTCCCACGTGCCTCTACCCACTTTTCTCTCTCCCCTGATCCCCTTCTCCACTCTTCTATCTCTCCTAGATCCCTAGGACTGGTAAGGATGAGGGGCTGATTACAAAGACCTGCCTTGAACAGTGGGGGTTGGTCCCAAAGTTGCAGTATGTTGCCAAAGGGTTCTTCTCGCTTACAACTGTGTATCTTGCCCAGTGGATTTAGAAAGGATCTCCAGGATCTTTCCACTCTCTTAGCAACCACTTCCTTAGCTACTTCAGTGTCTCAGGTCTCAGGCTGCTGGACATATACTGAGCTTAACAGGCAAAGTCAGAAGTTAACTGACACCTCTAGAATCTGGGCCTCTTTTAATTCTCTTACGACAACTCTGCCCCTCCCCCACAGGCAAGAGGCACTTGGCAAACAATCAACCCCCTGGTCATTCTGATGACACCCTAATTAGTATTCAAGCCACGCCCACCCGAGTTACATAGATTGTAGAACCCTGATATCTTCCTTCTCCATTTCTTAGCTTAGGACAAGGGCTAGCAAATTTGTTGGTCTCAGAATCCTTTCAACATTCTTTTACTGAACTTTTTTTTTTTTGAGTTATATATCCAGTGGTGATCTGGTAAAAAATTAACACGTGGCTCTCCAGAAGAAAAAAAAAGTACCAGTTTTAAGTTGAATCCAAATTGTTAACATTTGCTCTACAACTCTCTTAAAGTCTGGAGACAATCAACAAAACAACAACTCAAACCCTGATTTGTAGTGTTCTTTGAGTTCCCAAGTTGAAGTTGTAAATGCTCATGCTGAAAAGTCAACAACCCACTGTGCCAGTCTGGGTTGGTTCTACCACTTTTTATATTGAAATTATTCAATATTAAAACATCTTAGTATTATTACAAAAATACTTTTGATCTCACAGACCCCGTGAAAAGGTCTCAGAGACCCCAACCACACTTTGAGAACCACTGGCGTAGGGTAACTCAGTCTTTCTATGTCTCTCTCAGTCTCTATGCACCAAATTTTTTACTAGGAGGTGCTCTGATTCATAGTTAAGACATGTTGGTATAGTCAGTAAATAAACATTTATTAAGCAATTACTATGTGCTGGGTGCTGTGCTAAGCACTGAGGATACAAAAAGAGGCAAAAGATAGTCCTTGTCCTCAAGATGCTTACAGTCTAATGGGGGAGACATATGCAAATGAATATGTACAAACAAGTTATATATAAGACAAATAGGAAATAATCAATCAAGAGAAAGCACCAGAATTAAGAGGAGTTGAGAAAGCCTTCCTACAGAAGATGAGATTTTAGCTGGAACTTGAAGAAAGCCAGGGAAACCAGGAGGAGATGAGGAGGGAGAGCATTCCAGACACAGGAGGCGGCCAAAGGGAATTTGGAAAGAGGACCAGAAGGGTTGCCTGAGTGTTCTGGCTGCCGGTTGCTATGGATCCAAATTCAGAAGACAGTGCCAGGTCACATTACTACAGCCATAAGAAGTCCCTTCCCTGAGCCCATTTCCTCATTGGTAAACTGAAAAAGATGCAGTGAAAGCCACTTTAGGCTAGAAAGAATGCTGGCCTTGGAGTCCTGGCTCTCCTGTTTATAATTTGTGTGACTCTGGGCTAGAAGCTTAACCTCTCTAGGCTTTTGTATCCTCATCTATAAAATGAAGAAATGTTGAATGAGATGGCCTCTGAGGTCACTTCCAGATCTAAACTAATGCTTTAATTATCCAATCAAATGAGATAATATTTGTAAAGTGCTGGGTAAAGGAGTTGAGAGTCTAGATGTTCCCTGCTTTAGACTACACCCGCAGTATTGTGTTCAATTCTGGACACAGTATTTCAGGAAGGCACAATATTTCACGGTGGAATGTATTCTAGAGGGTAATAAGTATGGTAAGGGGACTGGAAAGAAGACCAAACAAGTATGAGTTGAATGACCAGGGGGATATTTAGGCGTAAGGGGGAAACAGATTCAAATGAATGTAAGAACAATACATTCTGGTCCTTTGAAAGGTTGTCTGTCACAGGGAGTAGATTTAATCATTAAATCAACAAGCATATATTAATTAAGGTATTGGGGATACAAAGCTGAAAAATGAAATGGCTCCTTCCCTCAAGAAACTTCCATTCTATCAGATAAAATATACACATATGGGGACAAGACCAATGACTGCTCTGCTACAGAGAACTCCAAAATGAAGAAACTCCTACCAGTATAGACAGATACCTTTTCTTCAACTTATACAAAAGAAATACAAATTCATGTTTAGAGGGAAACACTAGCAGTTAGATGGAATCGGTTCACATAGAAGGTGGCACTTACACTGAACTTTCAGGGAAACTAATATCTGTTAGTAGGTTTTACTTAATTGTTTCATTGTTACAGTGGGTAGCAACTGGGAAATATATTTGGAAATGACTGAGACTTTTTTTTTAAAAGGCATCAACAACTTATTTAGTTGTTTTGTTTTGTTTTTACAAAAGGTCTTATGGTCCTTAGCTTACTCCAATGGCTTCTTAAGATGTCAGGGGGCTTATTCAGTCATTCATTAAAATAAATTGACTCAAAAAATCAATTGCATAATTAGAGAAAGACTGAGGCATGGCCAGACAAATTTATATGAAATACATCTGGGAGTTTAGTGGATTGTAAGTTTAATCAAGTTAAGGCAGGAAGGTGGCATGTCAACACCCAAAGCTAATACGGCCCTTGGCTGCATAAGATATGGCATAGATACAGTTGTGGTATACTGCTTGGTAGCCTCTATGGAAACTAGCCCAGATTCAGTGCTCAATAACTATTCACTTGGGGAATGAAGGCTATCCCCACAACTACCAAGAGGACCCTACTCTGAAATCCCATTTAATTGGGTGAGACAAAGACTTTAAGATTTGATGACCTCATAAAGAATGGCCATTTATAGAATCATTACCTCTCAAAATGGGAAAGAACTTCAGAGATCATCCAACCAGAAGCCCATCCATCCCCACAAGGTTAGAATCTCTCCTACATCATTCTTGACAAAGAAGTCAGTCCAGAATCTTTCAGAACACATCAAATGATAAGGAAGTAGCTGTCTCCCATGGTAGCACCTTCAATCACTGGACGGCTCTGAATGTTAGGAAGTTCTTCCTTATCTCAAGCCAGAATTTGCCTCCTTTTGTTAAGCTCCCAGTTGTAGCTCTTCCCAAAGAACAAAGCTGTTCTTTTATATGATAGTAGCTATCCTGCCCCAATACTAGATAAGAACTCTCTAGGTTAAATATTCCCCAATCTGTCAACAAATCTTCATATGACTGGGCTCTGGTCCCATCCCTATCCTGATCACTATCTTCTGGCTAGCTTCAGTTGGTAAATGTCCTTCCTGAACTAAGGGGCCCAGAATTAAGCAAAGTACCCCTAAAATCTAAACTGGATCTACCTTCCTCTACTAGTCCCTCCGTATGTTTCTCAGAGCCTTTATCATACTAATCATTGGGCCATAGTCTGTGTCTATGCCTTATCTCCTCTTCTAGGCTGTGAATTTCCTGAAAGTAAGGGGCCATTTTGATTTCATCTTTCTCTTCTCCAGGCTCAAGCCCAAAGTATATGCTTAAAAAGTCTTTGCTGGATGGAGAAATGACCATCTGGATGGATTTAGTTGAAGAGGGGGTGTGGGAAGGGAAGAGACTGAAAAGGCCTATGGGCCCTTTCTGTTTCCAAAATTGTACCCTTCCTGAGAAGGCAGTTGACTTCTAGAAGAGTGCCTTGGTATCTGCTTTGAACCTGGGATTCTAAACCTGCTTTTCCTAGGGATTATCTGTTGGTAATTCTGATTCTCAACTTAAAAAGAGCAGCTCTTAGCCCTCACTGCTAGGTAATGTCCTGGAATTACTTTGCCCAGAAACCATAATCAGTCTGCAAAATATGTCAAGAGAGTACATACATGATGAGGTATAGGCTCTGGGACTCCCCTCTCCCCTTTTTGAGCTCTCCTTGATTCTTTGAGGTACAGGCTCTGGGAAAGTAAACCTTCCCAGGGAAGACATTTGCCTGAAGTCATGAGCCTTAAGTTGTGGCTCTGCCAAAATCTTTAGCCCCGCTTTGTTCCGTTAGTTTCTCAACCTTAATGTTCCTGTTTCCACCCTTGAACTGACCATTGTCTATGGTCTCCAGGTAGCTTCCAGCAACTTCCCACCCTTAATCACTACTCCTGAAGACCCTCCCTACTGGAGTCTGACCTCATCTGACTCCTCCTGAAGACCCTCCCCAATCTCCTCCTCTGGATCACCGTAGATTCCTCCCACAACCTTTCTGTATATAGAATCCCATCTTCCCTCCATGTGGTGTGAAAGCGCCTTAGAATGCCCTAGCACACAGACTTGCTCTCTGTGAGAGCACCATGAAATGGCCTAGTACCCCACATGGTGAACTTGTACTTTCGATAAACTTTACTTTTTCTTTGGCTGAGAAGACTTGAGTGGAATTCTTTCTGCAGGACCCGACATGTTGGTATTTTGGGGTCTCAGGCAGCCCCAACCCTCTTTGGGTTCCTCTTCATTTTTATGGTTCCCTGACCAGAAATCAAACCCGGGCCGTGGCAGTGAGAGCACCGAATCCTAACCACTAGACCACCAGGGAACCATAAAAATGAACAACTTAAGGCTCATGACCTCAGGCAAATGTCTTCCCTGGGAAGGTTTACTTTCCCAGAGCCTGTATCTCAAAGAATCAAGGAGAGCTCAAAAAGAAGGTGGGGGGAGTCCCAGAGCCTACATCTTATTACACAGACAACAGTCAGGTTCTAGGACCCCAAATGCCACTGGCAAGTTCCTATCCCCTTTTGGTCTCAGTTTCCCCATATGTTAACTATTTCTCTAGTAGTTTAAAAGTTCACAAAGTGCTTGCATGACAGTAACCCTGTAAGGAAGAAAGACCAAGAATTATCATTGCCATGTTATAGACGGTCTAATCACTTGCTCTAGGTCACACAGCTATTAAGTATCAAAGCCAGGCTTTTCCTAACTTCAAGCCAAGGGCTCATTTCATTATACCATGCTGCCTTCCAACATGTAAAATGAGAAGGCTTGACTACCTCAGAGAATCATAATTATTGAGGTGGAAGTGACCTCAGAGGCCATCTGTTCCAAACTAAACTTTAAGCATGAGTCCCTTCTATAATATCCATGAAATGTGGTCATCAGAGCTGCTGCTTGAATACCTCCAAGGACAGGAAGCTCATTACTAATCCCAACCTCATGCCTCTGTCCTAGGCAGTCTTTTATATTGTGTCACCTACTATTACTAGAGAATTTTCATCATCAGCTTCCCTCTAAACTTTTCTGCATTAGCCTACAAAGACAAACTGAGTAAGTCCAATCCTGCTTTAAATTTTTTTACATCTCTTAGCTCTATGGTTCTATGGTTCTTTCTACGTAGCAGAAAAATCCTAGGTAGTTGATTCTTAGTTATCAGGTACAACTACATCAGGCCAATGCTAGGCACAGAGCAGACACATCTAGTTAGCACACTTCAAAGTTTCATTAATCCTTTAATAAAGTCAAATGTATTTAAAATACAGTTGGACAAGTACAGGTTGGGAGAAGAGTGTGAATCAACAGAGCAAAGGAAATAGATCCTGTGGCCTCAGTGAAAGGTCAGCAGGCTGGCAGGTCAAGTTCTCTTTCTAAAGGAATTTCACGCCTGCCTCTTCCTCTTCTCTCCATCCACTGTGCTTGCAATAAGGGAGTTCAATGGCCATGTCAAGGTTCTCCTAAGGTCTTTAACCCCTTACAGCTTCCACACCTCCTCTTCTACTCTTCCCAGTCATACAGTCATGCTCAGGGATGATCACAGTCTAGATCTCACCATTATCCACCTCCTTAATTAAAAAAAAAAGATTCCTTTTAACCACAATCTCTTATTATTGCACTTCTTTCTATGTCACATCTCTTTGAAAACTTCTTCACTCTCATGATGACCTCTGTCCCTCAGTACTTTCTCAGGTTATGACATCACTTTCTTCCCTTTTAAATCTTAATAACAGCTAATACTCATATAACACTTACCATGTTCCAGGTATTGTGCTAAGCACTTGATAATTCTTATCTCATTTGATCCTCATAACAACCCTGCAAGGTAGATGCTATTATTATTCTCATTTTATACATGAGGAAACTGAGGCAAACAGGTATTAAGTGCCTTGCCCAAGGTTACACAGCTAGTAAAAATCTGAGGCCAGATTTGAATTCAGGTCTTCGGCACCCCAGGCCCTGTGTTCAATTCACTTCACTACCTAGCTGCCTAGTCTTCACTCTACAGTTAACCAATAAAATTCCCAAGAGTCCCCTAGTTCAGTCCAATTCTTTGTGACCATTTGGAGTTTTCTTGGTAAATATACTGGAGTGGTTTGGCATTCCCTTCTGCATTTCGTTTTACAGATGAAAAACTGGGACAAAGAGGGTTAAGTGACTTGCCCAGGGTCACACAGCTAGTAACTGTCTGAGGCTGGATTTGAACTCAGGAAGACAAGTCTTACTAATTCCAGGCCCAGTACTTACCACCTAGCTGAACCAGTAAACAGTCTTCTGCTATTGAATTATATTCCTCTCTAACTGGTTTCCCCTTTTATTCCCTCGAAAAAGGTATTCCAAACATTCTCTCTTGTCTTTTCTCCCCTCCCCTCCCCTCTCCTCCCCTCCCCTCTCCTGTCTCCTCTCTTCCCCCCTCTCCTGTCTCCTCTCCTCTCCCCTCTCCTCCCTTTCCCTCCCCTCCCCTCCCCTCCTCTTCAACACATGCCCTAGGATGTTGTTTCTTTATGGACATGAGAGAGACTATATTATGCAAACTCACTCTTCTAACATCCTCATCTCAAAACCCTTGACATAGTCTTCCAGGCTCTCCTCCTTCCTCCAGCCTTTGATACTGAGGTAGCCTTTCTTTTAGGGTCAAAAATCCCTTTGCATGTTCCCACGGGCCTATCCTCTCTTGTCTTCTCCAATATATTATTCCTTCAATTATCTTCCTTTCTTGCCAAATCTTCGATTTCTCTCTATCAAGTGGTTCCTTCCCTACTGCCTAAAACCAAGCCCAAGTTCCTCTCATCCTTAAGAAATCCTAATCTATACTCCACCAGTCTCCTCTCAAACTATCACCCTATATCTATCTTCTCTTTCTTAGCTTGTCTCCTAGGAAAACCTTTCCATGCTCATCGTTGCCTTCACTCTTCCCCACATTCACTCCTCAGTCCTTTGCAATCTAGGTTCTGACCTCATCACTTGACTACTCTCTCCAAAGTTACCAGTGATCTCTTAGTTGTCAGATCTGACGGGCCTTTTCCCAGTGCCCATTCATTCTGCCTGCCCTCTCTGCTGCCCTGGACTCCATCCACTCCTCTCTCCTCATTGGGCTTTCTTTGCTCCACTTTCTCCTTGTTCTCCTCTTATTTGTTTATGGCTCCTTTTAAGTCTCTTCTACTAGCTTGTTACCCACTTCTGACCCCTTGGGGGATGTGCTCCAAGGCTCTATCTGGGGCTCTTTTCTCTATATACTGTTTCTTGTTGGTCTCATAATAATCATTCAGTTACTATCTCTCCAGAGATGATTTCTGGCTTGATAAAGTTCATCCCAGTCTCTCCTCTGAGCAGAGTGTTGTATTACCAACTGCCTAGTGGACATTTCAAATCAGATGCCCCAAAGACATCTCAAATTCAATACGTCTAAAACTGAACTTGTTGCTTTTCCCCCAAAACTGATCTCTCTCCCAAACTTCCTTATGTCTATTGAAAGAACCAACATTCACTTAGTCTAGTTGGTCTGGCCCTATCCTTGCTCTACCTCATCCCATGATATCTAGCAAGCTTTCAAATCATGTTCTTTCTACTTCCACGATATCCTTCATAGCTGGCCTCTTCTCTCGACTCATACAGTCACCACCTTAATTCACTTTCTCATCAACTCTCTCCTAAACATTTCTGATGGACTACTTGGTCTGTCCTCACTCTAATCCACTCTCCATATAACTGACAAAGTGATTTTCCTTAAGTAATAATAACTGTTTTTGCTCAGTTATTCTGTCATGTCTAACTCTTTATGATCCTATCTGAGGTTTTATTGCCAGATTTGCTGGAGTCGTTTGCCATTTCCTTCTCTAGCTCATTTTACAGATGAGGAAAGTGAGGTAAACAAGGTTTAAGTGACTTGCCCAGGGTCACACAGCTAGTAAGGATCTGAGGCTGGATTTAAACTCAAAGTAACAATAATGGTTAACATATAGGGTCTACTACGTACCAGTCATTGTGCTAAGAATTTTACAAATTTTATCTCATTGGATTCTCACAACCCTGTCTGTATTTCAACTCTGCACCTATCCAACTTGACTTAAAACTGTATTTATTTAGCTCTGTATTATACCTGCCTCTTTCTTAGGTTCTAAAGCAGGGACTATGCCTTATTTTGCCTTTTTAATTTCCAGAATTATGTACAGGAGTTTATACAGAATAAGAGCTTAATAAATGTTTGTGGAATTGAACTGAAACTCAGTGAAATGAATAATACAATAGAGGTAAGGGGGCCTTGATGGTGAGCCTTGAATGACAGAGAGAGAATGTTTGGTTTCAAGGAAACTAACCCCTGCAATGAGCTCTTATGGGGCCTGGAAATGTCCATCCCTCATTTACCACCCCTCGCAATTCCCTCATAAAGAGTTGGCTCTCAAGATATAGAAAAAGGGCCTCTCTCCATCTGATCTAGGGATTAAATGCTCAGCAAATTCTTCAAGGCCCCTTTCCCAACTTAAGCATAGAAGGTAATTGCCCCAGCAACAACTGTGATTCAAATATGAATAGCTGCTAATATGCATACGCTTTTGCATTTCATTTGCATTATTTTCACTTACAGTCAAGATGCATTGAAATCCACACCCCCGGGACCATGCTGTTTCTTTCCATTACCCTCATATAAAACATGTACTCACCATACAGTCCTTGGTCCCACCTGAGCCCAGGGGAGAAATAAATGCTCAATCTGGCTGAGTGGAAGGGGGAAGTCCCCTCCCCCAAGGACCTGAATACTGATGTATTCAAAGGATCAGCCTTCACATCCACAGGCCTATCAGTTTCTAAAGCCCTTTCACAGATACTGTCTTATTTAATGCTTCTGACAGCGCTGAGACACAGCCCAGTGTGAGGGAAAGAATCCTAGAATGAGAGTCAGCATATCTGATTTCCATCCTGCCATTGCCAATGCTATCTATGTCTTGCTCTATGACCCAAGGCAACTCATGTCTCTGCAACAAACTTAGTTTTCTTCTCTGACAAATGGGATAATAATCTCTACCCTCCAATCTTCACAGGGTTGTTTTAGGATCAAATGTAAAAGTGCTTTTGATAGTTAAGGCAAGAATTATGATTCTCCATTTGACAGAAGAGGAAACTGAGGCTCAGTGATTTGTCCAAGATTGTTGAGGAAGAATGTGCCTGTACACCAGGCTCTTGGTCCAGTACACTTTCAATTAAACTACGCAGTCTTTAAATAGAAAGTTCTAAGCCAGGAACTGGCAACCCAAAAAAAGTGTGCCATGATGGTTTATGGACTGTTTACCCCCCCCTCCCCCAATGTGCAGTGTTGGGAATCAGGGCACTCCCTCTTTACTTTCAGCCCCTTGGCACAACTAGGACTCACATTCCCCTCATTACTTTAATAGCGTGGGCAGGGTCCTTCAAGGGGAGGTTCTGAATTCTGGCACCTCCTTTTTGAAAGGAGGTAAAATGGTACCATAGAAAGAACCAGGGTTAGTGAGTTTTAGTAGGCCTAGATTTCAAGTCCAGTCTCCGCCACTGATTTACTTTATGACCCTCTGTTTCCTCATCTGTAAAATGAGAGGACTGGCTCAATAATTTCTGACGTCCCTAGTAGCTTCAATATTGTGCGTCCTAAGGTGTGGCAGAGTACATACAATACTGGCCCTGAAGTCAGGGCTGCATAGGCTGGAATCCTGCCTCAAACAGTTATTAGCTGTGGGACCCTAGGCAAGTCACTTTACTCTTCTGAGTCTTAGTTTTTTCATCTATAAAATGGGGCTGCTGATATGTGTAGTCTGTACCTATATCCCAGGATCACTGTGAAGCTCTGATGAAATCACTCATGCCAGGTGCTTTGCCAACCTAAGAGGCTTATATAAATGGCAGCTGTCATCTATTATTTTAGGTTTTTTCTTTTAAGACCCCTTCTGGCTCTCCCATGCCAAGCTCTAGAGCAGAAGGTTCGTTTCTGCTCTGACATTCTATGACAGTATCATTTTGTCCAACATAGTCAATCAGACCCACAGGCAGCCATTCTCAGGAGGGTGACCTGCAGCCTCCTGGGTGCTCAGATTGGGCCTACTACTCTGAGACATGTCTTAATTGGGAGCCCAGACATTCTCTTCCCTGCGTCACCATCCATCTCTTTCCATCTCTTTCCGTTCCTTCCCTCCCACTCTCCAACGTCCGCCTCCAAATGCCACTGAAACAAAATTAAAACTAACACTTTCAATAATGAGCTTTAAACGGGCTTTCCATTTTCTCTGCAATCTAGACAGGGCGGCCAGCCAGGAGGCAGTGTGCCAGCCCCCACCCCCAGCCATAGGCTGGGAGCAGCCCCAGAGATCTATTAAACTGGGTGTAGCAGGGTGCTAGCTAGCTCGGTGCTGATTTCCAGCCCCTGAGCTGCATCTCAGCCCCATCCTCTGCCCTCCACATCCCATTCTCTCCAGAACCTCCTTCCCTACCTCTGCTCACAAGGAATGATTTGCTTTGGTTTTCCATCGTTTGTTGGCACTTCAGCCCAGTGATAACTGAATCATTCTATGACTTTGCTGGGAAGCCCCATTCCCAATGAGGATGAGGGAGTTGAAGCCGTCTACAGGTGATCTAGGACAATTAGCAGTCTTGAAGAAAAGCACATCTGAAGAGAAAAGAGAAGGCAGCGTGTTGCATGGAATGAATGCCACACTTGTCTCCAGAAGGCCTGTGTTGGAATTGGGGCTTGGCCACTTAGCAGCCAGTCAGTCTGTAAACTGGTATTAATTAAGTGCCTACTATGCATCAGGCACTGTGCTAAGCACATGGGATACAAAGAAAGCAAAAGACAGCAGTCCCTGCTTTCAAGGAGCTGCCAGTCTAATGAGGGAGGTGACATGCAAGCAACTATGCACAAACAAATTACAAATAGGTGACCTCTGAAATACTCAATAGATGGAAGGTGCTAGAAGCAAGAAGGATTGAGGGCTTTCTGTAGAAGGTACAGCTAGATGGTGCAGCGAATACAGCACCTGCCCTGGAGTTAGGAGGACCTGAATTCAAATCCGACCTCAGACATTTGACATGTAACTAGCTATGTGACCTTGTGCAAGTCACTTAACCCCAAATGTCCTGCCTTTCCCATTCAAAAAAAAAAAAAGAAGAAAAAAAGCTGGGATTTTAGCTGGGACTGGAAGGAAGCCAGGGAAGGCAGGTGGAGGAGCAGGTAATCAAGGGTTCTGAATGCCAAACAGAGGATGTTAGGCCGTCATCACCTTTCCCTGTAATTCTTCACTCTTAATGCCTCACCCTGCTCCAATCCAGCCTTCATCTAGAGGCCAAAATAATCTCTCCAAAGCACAAGCCTCTCCCCTGTTCAAGAACCTTCAGGGACCCTATGGCTTCAGATAAAACACAAACTCTTCAGATACCTACAACCTTCCACAATCTGGCTCCTGCCTACTTTCCTGGTTTTATTTCCCATTGCTCCTTCCCCCCTGTCCATTCTCCATTCCAGAGAAAGTCATCCACTTGCTCCCTGAAATCAACATTCCATCTCTGGCCTCCGTGCTTTTGTATAGATCCTTCCCCCAGGCTTTCAAAGTTCTCCTTCCTCACCTCCATCTCCCAGAATTTCTAGTTTCATTCAAGGCTCGGCCAATGTGCTACCACTCCCTCAAAAACATCGCTGATCCCCCAAGATATTAACAAGCTTTCTCTCCTCAAATTATATAACACATGTATATGCCTGTACATATTTACATATGTATATGTACACATAAGACACACATGTTTGTGTGTATACACACATGTATGTAGATAACGTTTGTGTATCGCATACATACAACAATCGTGGGGCAGCTGGATGGCACAGTGATTATAGTGCCAGGCTTGGAGTCAGGAAGACCCAAGTTCAAATGTAGCCTCAGAAGCTTACTAGCTATGGGATCTTGAGCAAGTCATTTAACCCTGTTTGCCTCAGTTTCCTCATCTATAAAATGAGCTAGAGAAGAGAATGGTAAACCACTCCAGTATCTGTGCCAGGAAAACTCAAATGAAGACATGAAGAGTCAGACACACATGAACAATGACTGAACAACAACAAAATGATAATTACGTTTGACTCCCTACTATCACCCTACTTTCCTAGCCAAATTTAATCTCTTTGGGGGAAGGGACTATGTTTTTTAGTTTGTACAGTTGTTGGACAATGGGTGTGATTGGATCATCATGTAGTTTCCCTCCTCTGGATTCTTCCTTGAGTCAGAGGAGATGACTTGGCCAGGAAACCTGATAAATGTGACCTAGCTTTCAATGCATGAAGAATACTCTGGGAGAGATGAACTCCAGAGCAAGGCATGCAGTACATAGTAAGCACTTAATTAATGCTGTTTTCATGAAATCTTTAATTCATTTCTGGGAGGGGACCAAGGTGAACACAGGAAAGAGGAAGAAGGGAAAGCTGTGTTGCCTTTATTAAATAAAACACTTATGAAACACCTATTCTTGTTTCAGGTTCTACACTAGGCCCTGAGGGCACAAAAACAAATAAGAAATAGACCTGTTCACAGGTTCCAGCATCAACATAGTTATCGAGCAGCTGCGATGTGAAGAATACCCTTTCCATCTAGGGGTAGGGGATGGATTATAGGATCATTATATTTAGAGCTGGAAGGGACCTTTGGGGTCATCAAATTCAAGGCCTTCATTTCACAGGGGAGGAAACTGAGGTTCAGAGAGGAGGGACTTGCTTGAAGTAGCCGACCCAGATATTTTGACTCCAATGCCAATGATCTTTATACTGCTCCACTCTGTCAACTCTAAGAAGGCCTAAGACCCCACCACTACTGTATGGGAGGTTAGAGTTCAGTTGTGGAGGTAAGATCCCTAAAAACCTCATTATTGTCAATGAGCTGGTAACTAACTAAAATATGTTTTAAGTGAGAGGACTGAGAGATCCTCTGTAGGGTGAGGTCAGTGAAGACTTCCTGAAGGAAATGGGGTCATAGAATTTAAGTGATTATTAAAGAGATTAGCAGCTATGGTCCATCCCTCCAAGCCTGAGAGTACTGGGGGGTAGGGGTGAGGTAGGATGGAAGGATGGAGAAGGGGATGGCTTAGGTTGGATGAATTTACTGAACCTTCTTGGGATCCAATTCTTTGCAAGAACAAATGTCTCGGGAAAGTTATGAGCTTGCTCTGTGGTTTTAAAGAAAGCCCCTCTAAAGATGAGGGCTACCTTAAATCTGAGATGAGTGAGCCATAAAAAGCATCTAAAGGTTGAGGTAAAGAGTAGCTGAAAATGGAAGGGGATGTGAGTGTGTGTATACGTGTGTGTGCGTGTGCGTGTGAGAGAGTGTGTATGGGGGGTGGTAGCTTGAAGGAATCTTTGAGGAGCCTTACACTATTAATCCATGTTTCTGCAATGTTAGTCAATCAATTAACCAGCATTTAATGCAGCTGTTAAGTGCCAGGTGCCATGCTAAGCATGAAGGATACAAAGAGAGGTCAAAACCCAGTCCTTGCTCTCAGGGAGCTTACAGTCTATCTGGTTAAACAACATGCTAATGACTATGTACAAATAAGCTATAGATGGGATAAAGAAGAAATGGTCCACAGAAGGAAAAATTAAGAAGGCCTGGGAAAGCCTTGTAAAAGGTGGGACTTTACTAAGCCAGGAAAGCCAGGAGGAGAAGGTGAGGAGGCAGAGGGCTCCAGGCCTAAGAGAATGCTCTGAGCTGGGCTGCAGAGGGTCCTATTGGAGGAACAGCCATGAGGCCAGTGTCTCTGGACTGCAGAATACATTATAGGGAGTAAGGTATCAGAGTAAGGTAGGAAGAGGCCAGGTTATGAAGGACCTTAAAGTCAAACATAGGATTTTATACTTGAGTCTGGGTGTGATGGGGAGCCACCGGAGTTTACTGAATAGGGCATGATATGGATAGATTTGTGTTTTAGGAAAATCACTTTGATATCTGATGGATTGGAGTGGGGAACATTAGTCCATATTTGGTGCAGATGGAAGGAAATTTTTATCCTTTGGATCTAAGGATTATGTCTTTGTCTCCTTACACTAAGGGATCCTTGAGGCAGGAACTTCCCATACACCGCCCTTCCCTCCCCCCCCCAACCACCACCAGGGTAGAGGTCATATCTTCACCCTGAGGTTAAAGTCTACCTCAATGGACAAAGCTTAGTTTCTCCTCCCTATCCCCCTTAAGATTCCTAGAGCCTCTCATCTAATTATGGGATTTCCCTTCCGCCTGCCCATTAACAAATTGGATCCCACCCCCACCCCACCCCCAAACACAAAGCAGGGGTCATCAAGATGAGAAAAAGTAGCAATGGAGAGGAGTTATTATCCTAAGCTAGAAATGGTCAGAAGTACAGGTCTAATCCCTGAGAAACTACAAGGAAAGGAAGGCCCCAATGCCACTAGCTTGACTGGGCCTGAGAGTTAAGGCCGTCATTGTTAGAGGCAGCGAACTAGCTATTAAAACATATAGAGACGTGTTTCTCAATCACCTGGTCTCTGTTCTCCCAGTTTTATTTCTGAATTCCTACATGGCCTTTTGTTCCACCTTTTTTTTTTTTATTGACTTCACGTTTCTACAAGAAATAAAACACAGAGAGAGAGAGAGAGAGAGAGAGAGAGAGACCAGAAATAAAAGGGAGAAAAGAAACCATTGACCTGAGTCACCTGCTAAGCTGTTTTTCTCCCTCTCTTAGTCTCAGCTGGAGCTCAGGGATTGGGCATCATATGGAGGGAGAGCCAAGTTTTCTCCTTGGGAAGTTGTGTTCTACTTCCTGGACTGGACGGCTCAGTGAGGAAGGCACAGTTAATGAGATCAAATGTCTCCCTGACAAGGGCTCATTCAGCCTCTGACTGAACAGCTTCTAAGATAAGGGACCTTATTGCTATCCAGGACAGTGAGCTTGGCAGAGAGGGAAAGTTCCATGCTCTAGTCAGTCACACTGAACACAGACTGAATCCTAACTCTGGTCAGAAAGCAAATCTTATCCCGAGGACTGAAGTCCCAGATCGGGTCACAAACTGAAGCTCTAATCCAGTTTATTAGGGGAAGCACTTCATAGCGGAAAGAGGCCTACATTTGAACCCAAAACACTTGACAGTACTTCTTGCCTGTGAAACTTGTAGGTGAAGCATTTTACCTCAAAGGCCTGAGACTGCTGAACTGTAAAATGATGGGGCTGGAACAGAAGAGCCCTAACTTTCCTTTCAGTTCTAAATCTTATGTCTCTCTGATTGAGCCCAAAATTTGGCCTCAGAATAAATCTAACTCAAGCAATGAATGTTACTGGGTACTTGCAGCCCCACTTCCTAGGTGAAATGTTGTCCACATTCCCTCCCCCCGCCAAGATCCCTTGCATCAGGCTCCAAGGCCAGTATCCTCATCAGCTAGAAGGGCTCTGTATTAGCAAAGCACAACCAAGAATTAACTTCCACTCACTCAGGGAAAGGTCAACAGAAACCTCCCCATCCCCAGATTTGCAATAAATATTTGCATTGTTACAGATACCTCCTCTACCAGATTAAACTAGAAGGCTCATTTCTTTGTACCCATTAGGATTATACAGAAGTTTCGAATCCAACCCCACAGGCATTTATTAAGTGACCAACATTTGGCAGGCACTGTGCTAGGCACTAGAGGGAAGACACTATTTTTTAAATAGTCCCTGCCCTCAAGGAGCTTACATTCTTTTGGCTGAATCCAGCCTGCGAGCAGATTACAATCTACATAACCACTGGAATGAAGAGTAGAGAATTGGGGGGATGCAGATGAGAGATCATCTAGTATCATCTTTACATTTTATGTATGAGAAAACCGAAGTGCAAGGTCACAAGGTCATAAGGAATCATGCTACAATTTGAACCCATATCCTCTGATTCCAAACTCAGGCCTCTTTCCACTAGTCTAGAAAGGCTTCCTATAGGAAGTGTCACAAGAGAAGAGCCATGAAGAAAGCTGGGAATTCTTGGAGATGGAGATGCAAAGGAAATGCATTCAAAGAACATGGGGATACACTGGACAAAGGTGTGGAAGTAGGAGCTAGGATGCCAAGTTTAGGGAAGATTAAGTTTTGCTTGAATGTGGAATGTATGAGGAGGGGAAAAGGTATAAATCTGGAAAGATAGCCTGAAATGAGATTGTCAGGAAGCTAGGTAGCACAATGGATAGAGCATTGGCCCAAGAGTCAAGAGGACCTGAGTTCAAATCTAGCCTTAGACACTTACTAGCTGTGTGACCCTGTCCAAGTCACTTAACCCTGACTGCCTCCAAAAAGAAAATAAAGGACTCAGATTGTGAAGGACTCAGTGCTAAACAGAGAAGTTTGTATTTGATCCCAGAGGCAACAGGGAGCTACTGAAAGTTTAGGATTACAAGAGTGGCATGTTCATACTTACATTATAGGGTGATTATTTTTGGAGTTATGTTTAGGATGGATTGAAAAAGGGGAGGCTTGAGGTAGGGTGACCAATTAGGAGGACTTTACAATAGTCTGGGCAGCAGCTAATAAGAGCCTAAACTAGGGTGATGATCGTGTGAGTGGAGATGGCTGCTATGAGACAGAAGAATGGAGCTGAGATAAAACCTGACAATTGTTCTGAGTGAGAGGTTAGGTAAGCTAGGACTCTGAGAGTGGGAACCAAGCTGACTAAAAAGATGATGGTGCCCTCAACAGAAATAAGGAAATCAGAAGGAAAGGTGAGTTTAGAGGATGGGAAAATGAATCCCATTCCAGACTACTTAAATTGGAGGTGTCTACGGCATGTCCAAGCGGGATGTCCAATAAGCAACTGTGTGTTGTTTATCCTTCATTTTCAAAGACCAGCGACATCATGGGATGATGTCTTGACTCACGAATGAATAGTATTTAAGTGAGGCAGAATTGCACAAATGCATCAGCCAGTCTTATTCTCTCTTCCAGAGTCATAGAAGTTTAATGTTAAGACAAGACTGGGGATGACCCAGGATATATTGCATGGCCCTGGCATCTTGGATGTCCAAGCTCTAGGAGTTCCACCAGTGCCTGCTTCAGCCTTGTGGTCACTGGAACAGACTGTCCTCATCCACCCATTCCACCAGGGGAAGTTTTCACACGCCTGGGGCAGGCATCCCCTAACTCACTGACAGATTTGATGCCTGGTCACCCTCAATCTGTTTTAACCAGCATGCCGCGATGGTTTTACTACGATATAGCTGCTGCACAAGCTACAGCTTCTTGGAGGAACAGCTGAGAGTTGAGGGCCAGGTGGACAAAAAGGTAGATAAGCCATCTTGAAAGGGGCTTGGGTACTTGCAGCCCCACTTCCTAGGTGAAATGTTGTCCACATCCCCCCCACCCAAAGATCCCTTGCATCAAGCAGGGATGTGTGTCCCTGAGTGGTGTCCCCTCACACCAGAGATGCTTGTCATCCTTGAACACCCCATATACCCTGAGCAGTCGGCAATGAGGGATTGGAATTCAGAAGAGAAATTAAATGGATATATAGAACTGAGAGTCTTCTGAAAAGAGAAGATGCTGAACTCATGGGAGCTGATGAGATCACCAAGGGGGATAGCATAAGGGATAGTAGAGGAACCAAAACAACGTTGAGAACACTGATGACTAGGTAGCAGGGCATGGATTATAATTCTTCCCAAAAGACTACAAAGGTGTTTCAGCCATGTATGCATGCTTTACATGCTTACATGCTTTTCTGCATGTAAGTGAAAAGCAAGGAGAGAATAGTGTTATGGGTCAGATGGTTGTACGACTAGATAGAAGCAGAACTGGTTGAATGTATCTGAAGAGATCAAGTGGTCAAAATCAACTTGGGTGGATATTTCTATTGGAGTGCTCCATAGTCCTGCACAGTTTAACTTTTTATTTTAATCAAATGAGATGAAGGCATACAAGACGTGTTCCTCAGATTTGCAAATGACATAATGCCGGAAAACATGACTAGTATAGTTTATGCTGGAGTCAGGATACAAAAAAGGAGATCAACAGGCTGAAACATTGGGCTGAATCTAATCAGATGAAATTTAACAGGGAGAAAGTATGGCTGAAATAAATAAGGGACTTAAAAAAAAGGTGCGAAGTAATCTCTAGTTAAAAAAAAATCAACTTCACAAGTATCAGATGGGGGAGTTGTGTGTAGACAGTTGGTGCCATTCAGGCTCAAGAGGTGTCAATAGTATGAGTATGACCACCAAAAAAGTCAGTGATTTTAGGAAGCTGAAGAGGTAGAGTATCCAGAATGAGAGAAGTAATAGGCCTAATGTACTCTGCTCTGGGTAGAATGCATCTCCAGTACTGTGTTCACTTTCAGGGGTTGGTTCCATTTTAAGCTAATATTGATGAGCTAGAGCTCATGCAGAGATGGGGGGCGGGGGGCAGGAGGATGAAGAGTCCTGAGAACAGTCACATGAAGACTGGAAGACAGGGGAAAGAATGCCAAACTTTGAGGCATAGGACCTGGGCAGAAATTCTGGCTCTGCACCTTCCTATCTGTATGATTCAAATCATTTAATCACTCTGATAGGAGGGATGATAGTTTGAGGGGATGTCAGAGTCAAGTCAAGGTTGTTAAAGCATGGGAGAATTGGCTTTAAAGCATATTTGTAGTATGTAGTAAGAAAGGAGCCAGTTGGGAGAAAGAATTAAAGATGAGAGGTCGGCTCGATGACTGATGGGACAAGTTCCCAGGAGATGGGAAGGGATGAGGTCAAGTGGGCAAGAGGTATGACTGATCTGAGTAGGAGTTGGCCTAGCCGACCTCTGAGATCCCTTTCAACTCTTTCTATGGTTCTGTACAGTTCAAGGTTATCTATCCTTCTCTGGACTCTAGCTTGACAAAGTGCCTCCTATAATGCGGAGTCCCAAATGTACATGAGGTCACAGCTGGGTTTTGATACTTTCTGAGCACCTCATGTGAGAATCATAACAATACCCAACTGGAAGGAACATTGGTTCATTGGAACATTGCCGGAGGTCCAACCAGTCCAGCTAACTGCCTTCAGAAAGGCAAACTTCCAATACCCCACTTTTAGAAGCTGATCTACTTTCATCTTGGAAACCTCCAAGGAAGAAAGATTTTACAGCCTTCTTTGGTTCTTCCCCTTCCAGAATCTGATTCCCCTCTGCTTCCAAGAACCTTCACACACACACACACACACACACACACACACACACACACACACACACACACACACACACACACACACACCATCCTCCATCCCCATTCAAATATAAACCTTCCTTCTTTAATCCTAGAAAAGAACATGGGGTTGATATGAATTTTATCTTGACCCAGAAGCAGAGGATGATAATAACTCATATTACTCCAATGCTTTAAGTTTCATAAAAGGTTTTTTTCCCAGTACAACTCAGGCTGTGCAAGTTAGGTCATACAGTATTTTACAGTTAAGGCAACTGAGGTCAGAGAGATGAAGCAACTTCATATAGCTAATTAAGGGCCTGATCTCCGCATCTAACCTAGTTCTACTAAATCCAAGTCCAATGTTCTTTCCTAAACTATACCACATTTTTGCTAAAACCAAAAATAAAAACAAATGTGATAACTTCTCAAAGCCCTTTCCAACAAGACAGGGGGGAATAAACCTTGGAAAGGGTTAAAAGCCAGAGAACCAACTCAAAGCAATCAGGAAGGAAGAGGACAACTATCATCAATATATCCAAGGGTGGCCATTCTGAAGTATATGACTGTCACAAAGGTTTCTCGGAGCTAACAGTTGAGGAAAGGGGTGTAGAGAGGTGGTTGGGGGGCTGAAGGAGGAGGGAACATTTCCTTGGAAGACAAGCAGGCCAGTTTCACACCACAGGCATGCTGCTGACGGCTTCCGTGTGGAATTTAACAGACTCTTTATCACTCCCACCCACTCAGCTCCCCTCAGCTCCTCTCCCCCCTCAAATAACCATCCCCTACTCCCCCTGCCAAAAGTCCAAACGTTCTGCTTGGAGTGAGAAGTTTACTTTTATTCTTTTGTTTTGTTTTCTTCTTATTTAACCCCAACTTCCAGCTCCATGGGACAAAACTTCCTAAAGACTGAGAACAACTGGGCTTGGCTAACTGGCTGTTCTCTTTCTCTGCAGGATATCAAAGGATGGTGACCAACTTAGAGTAATCCAGGAATTCTCTTTTTTTGCCCCACAAGAGGGCTCAGGGCATTGGCATTGGAGATGAAACGAGACTGTTGTGTGAGGCTTCTGAGGTTAGTAGAACTAAGCTAGAAAATCCACTTACCTAGTTTCTTATTTCAGAAGTTCGCCAGCCTGGTTTTGCATCTGCTTAAGAAAATACAGTTCTGTTTTGTTTTTCCCCATGACTTCTATTTGAATATGAGTCAATCACTAGCTGGCCACCTTACTTTAAAGTCCCAGCCCTCAGTTTCCTCATCTTCAAAATGGGAAGAGTAACTTATATTCACATGTGGTCAAGCTCAAGTAAGATGATGTGTACAAAATGTTTTATTGGTACAAAAGTGAGCTAAAAATTGCACTGGAGGCAACTCTGATGGTTCTAATTCCAGGGGATCCCCTGGAAGGAACCCCCTCATCCTGAGGGACACATTAGGCCAGGGGATGAGCAAGCACAGATGAACCCATTGATGAGGTGTAGGCTCTGGGACTCCCCCCACCCCCTTTTTGAGCTCTCCTTGAATCTTTGAGGTACTTACTCTGGGAAACCTCTTGAAGTCTGATTGAATCTTCAGGAGGCATTTGCAGAGGCCATAAGTATTTCATTGTGGCTGGGCCCAAACCTGTTACTAGCCTGGCCCTCCATTGTCCATCTGCTTCCCACCCTGGAGCCTAGATTAGCAGTGTTTCCTGGTCAGGGAACCATAAAAATGAAGAGGAGGCCCAAAGAGGGTTAGGGCTGCCTGAGACCCCAAAATACCAACATGCCGAGTCCTGCGGAAAGAATTCCACTCAAGTCTTCTCGGCCAAGGAAAAAGTAAAGTTTATTGAAAGTTCAAGTTCGCCATGTGGGGTAGACTCTTAAGGAGCCAGTCTATGCTAAGCTAGTCTATGGCACTCTCACACAGAGTAAGTCTGTGCTAAGCTATATCAAGGCGCTTTCACAGAGCAAAGTCTATACTCAGCTATCCCATGGCGCTCTCACACCACGTGGAGGGAAGATGGGGTTCTATATACAAAAAGGTTGTGGGAGGAATCTAGGGGTGGTCCAGAGGAGGAGATTGGGGAGGGTCTTCAGGAGGAGTCAGATGAGGTCAATGCAAGAGTGGATTGATATTTTGATAGGCTCCAGGGTGGGAAGCAGATGGACAATGGAGGGCCAGGCTAGTAACAGGTTTGGGCCCAGCCACAATGAAATACTTATGGCCTCTGCAAATGCCTCCTGAAGATTCAATCAGACTTCAAGAGGTTTCCCAGAGTATGTACCTCAAAGATTCAAGGAGAGCTCAAAAAAAAAAGGGGGGGGAGTCCCAGAGCCTATACCTCATCACCATTTTCTCTCAAAGCTGGAAAGTTTTTGTGTTAGCCTATATGCCTGAAGATCATTAGATTCCACAGGGAGAGCTGTAAAGAATCTTTACAGGTCATCTATCTAGGACAGTGGTATCAAACTCAAATAGAAATAGGAGTGACTAAACTGTCTACAAGAACTCATGTTAACATTATCCATGTTCTATTGTAATTTTATTTCATTAAATATTTCCTGATTACATTTTAATCTGCTAGTAGTGTGGCTCACAAATGTGACACTTCTGATCTAAATCTAAATCTAATCTCTTCAATTTTAAAGATGAGGAAACTGAGGCCCAGAGAGGTTAAGTAACTTATCCAAAGTCACAAAGGAAATAAGTAGCAGAGTAGGGATTTGATCTCATATCCTGTGACTCAGTTCTGTTTATGATACACTTTGTCCTGTGCAGAAGTTTTCCTTGCCTCCTATTTCTTACCAAACTTGAGATGTTAAGTATATGGAATGGAATGCAAACCTAAGGCTGATTGGACCTGGCCCCCTAAAAGAAAAAGACCATGTCTTTAAAAGCAATCCAGTCCCTGAATTTTCCCAAACATTTCAGTAGCCAAGATCATTGGCGCCTCTGCCCAAGGCATCTGGTCCACCACAGCCCACCTAGATGGTACTTTCACAGTCCTGTTTTTGGCCCACCCCAGACTACTTACCACTCCTTAATCTTATCGAGATTTTTTCATTGTTCCTTTTTTGTATATAAGTATCAGTCCCACACCCCATTAAGTTGCAGATTCACTAGGAATCTAGACCACTTCTATTGGCTACAATAAACCTTGCCACTTTAACTGGAAGAAGGTTTGAGTGCCTAAATTCTTTCCACGTGGTTGTCATCCTGTACCCTGACATTTGAGGGTTCTAAGCAACCTCAAGCTGCATTATAAGGGAAGTGTGTGGTTTTCCCCCCTCCAAAAAAAGTGATTAAAACTTTTTAAAATAAAAGTAAAAGAATGAGAGAGATGGAGTCAAAGAGATAAACAGAGACAGAGACACACAGAAAGCTTGCTAGGAAGAAAACACACTACAATGGGGTCCTCTGCTACTGAGCCTGCTTCCATTTTGTGAACTTGGCCAGTCCCTTCCCCATTCTGGGCTTCTATTTCTTCCTCTGTAAAATAATGCAGGTCTTTTCCAACTCTGTCTTTCTAGGTTTCATGTTTTAAAGCTTCTTCTAGTACTAATTTCTATGTTCCTGAGTCCTTCCCAACTCTAACATTCTGCATTGTATGAATCTTCAGTACAACAACTGAGATCCTCAAATGAAAGGAAAGAAAGGAAGGGGGGAATAGGGAGGAGAGAGGGGGGGAGGCAGAAGAGGGAGTGAAGTAAAAAGAAGAGAGGGGAGGGAAGAAATATATTCGCAGGGGTAAGATCAGGTCCAGTACCTTAGTTCATGGGATATCTGGAATCTCTGAGAGGTCATGTTGGGGACTGAAGAATATCACTTGGATTAATTTCTTTGATTTTCTGGGAAAGGACTTAGTTATGAAAACAGAAAGAAAAACAAAATCTTTAGCTGGGAGAGACAAAACAATCTAAGAAAACCCAGAGATCCATTGGGAAAAAACAAAAACAAAAACAACTCCCTAACAAATCAGAGGCGTCCAAGCCATCAGACTTTGGGGCTGATGGAAAGTTCACAGCTCTGGCTCTTATCTTGACTTATATATTTGAAATAGTGAAATAGATGGGCCTGAGAATTCTCTCCTTGGGAGAGAATTAAGAATTCCCTCCCTGGAAATATTCAAGCAGAGTGTGGATGACCACCAAGGTGTTCAAGATGTTCAAAGAATTCCAGTTCATGAAATTGGTCACAAGTTGGACTAGCTGCCCTTCAGGTTGCTCCTACACCAGAGAAGGCCACACTCTACAAGACAACAAAGGAAGAGCAGGGTGCAGAAAGAATTGAGCAGAACAAGGAGAACAGTTTATATAATGAGAGTGTTACAGAGAAAAACTACTTTGAACCAACCTGATAAACCATGAGATGAAAATGAAACAGACCACCCACCTGCTGCTAAAAAGGGAGGGACTCACAGTAAAGAAGGAGACATGGTCTCCTTGGTCATTGGACATGGTCAATGTCAAAAAATGGGGGAATGGAAGAATCTGTTTTGTTTGACTTTGAATATTTTGTTCTAAGTGATTTATTTTTCATTTAGAAAAAATTGATCTATGGAGCAAGGGGAGGAAGAGATAACAAATACTTGCAACAATTAAATAAATGTATTTTGAAAAACCAATTAGCAGGATATGTACTTTGTCTGGTGCTAGACTCTAGTAAAAGACAAAGAGGCAAAGCAAAAATAGGCTTATGAAGAAGGGTAGCCCAACCCAAGGCAGCTAGGTAGCACAGTGAATAGAGTGCCAGGCCTGGAGGGAGGAAGACTCCTCTTGCAAAGTTCAAATCCAGCCTCAGGCACTTACTAGCTGTGTCACTATTGCTAGGTCACTAACCCTGTTCTCCTCAAGTTTCCTCATCTGTAAAATGAGCTGGAGAAGGAAATGATAAGCCACTCCAGCATCTTTGCCAAGAAAACCCCCCAAAATGGGGTCACAAAGAGTCAGACACGACTGAAAAACAAATCCATAACAGGCCAACCCATGTTGCAGTCTCGCTGACTTCCCCTGAGAGGAAGAGGAAGATCAGCATCAGCATTGGAGAGCCCCTGACCACTTTTAAGCAGGCTTAGGAGGGCAAAGAGCACATTTTTGGACTCAGTGCTGAAAGCACTTTCTTTTAGAGGTCCCTTCCTCTCTATTTCTCTTCCTCCTTCTCTCCACCCATGGCAGAATCCCCTGTCTATGGTTTCTGGTGCTGCTGACAGTATCCCTCCAGGGACAGGGAGCTCACCAACTCCTAAAGCAGACTTTGCTTCTCTTGAACAACTCTGAATATTACTAAATTTTTCCTTACATTGAGCCTCCATTTGCCTCCTTCTAATTCTGCCCTCGGGGGCCAAATAAGACAAGGCTAATCCCTTTTCTACATGATAGTTCTTCAGATATTTGAGCCCACATGGAGCTCACCAGCTAAAAGAAAAATGAAGGAGAAAAGCGCTGTTCCTGGTTCTGAGGTGGTGCAGGCCTGTAATCCTGGCTACTGGGGAGGCTGAGGCTGGTGGATCAGTGCTGAGCTGCAGTAACCCTTAGCCAATCAGGGGTCTGCACTAAGTCCCAAATCAATATGGTAACATTCCCCCCTACCCCCCAAGCCAGGAGCCTCCCCTAAGGTGAGAAAGGAGAGGGAAAAAAAAGAAGTCCAAGTTTAAAACTGGGCAGGTCAAAGCTTTTGTGCCAATGGGCAGGGGGAATCAAAGAGATCTGGCCAGTGAGTGGCAGCTGCACTTTCAGCCAGGGTAAGATGGGGAGACCCAAACAGCAAAAGAGAATAAAAAGCATGCATTAGTTGCTTACTGTGTTCCACTATGTTTAGTGCTGGAGACACGGATACAAATACACTAAGATGCAAATACGATCTGGTGCCTGTCCACAAGGAGGTCATATTTTAGTGGGGCAAAAAACCCTGTTAGGTCGGAGAAGGGGATATCACAAGGATGGTGAGCAGAACTCACCAGTTGACTCTGGTCTGCCCTTATCTCTTTTCCAGAGATATTACTGATTTATTTAGGTAATTAATTTATTTCTGATTTAATTAGGTAATTAATAGAGGGCATGGACAGAGCCCTAGATCTGGAGTCAAGAAGACTTGAATTCAGATCCAGCCTCAGACACTTACTGGTTGTGTGATCTTGAGCAAGTCACTCAACTTCTGTTTCCCTCAGGCTCTTCAACTGTAAAATGGGGATAATAATAGCACCTGCCTCACAAGGTTATTGTGAGGGTCAAATGTAATAATATTTACGAAGTGCTTAGCACAATGTCCAGCACACAGTATGCCCTTAATAAATGCTT
Organism: Pseudocheirus occidentalis; assembly: GCA_028646575.1. Lineage (NCBI taxonomy): Eukaryota > Metazoa > Chordata > Mammalia > Diprotodontia > Pseudocheiridae > Pseudocheirus > Pseudocheirus occidentalis. The sequence continues at coordinate 70,160,042 of CM053594.1, read as the reverse complement.
GTTCCCTCATTAATTAAGCTGGAGTGGTCCAGAGGAGGCCCATCGAGATGGTGAAAGATCTTGAGTTCATGCCATATGGGCAGAGGTATGCTGGTAAACATTTAACAACTGACTCTCTGGGCTGGGTGTTCCACAATTCCACAAAAGCTCATGCTGAAAATGTAACAACTGGTTTCCGTAGGAGCTGGGAGCTGGCTCCAGTCACCCTCACTGTATCGGAGGTAGCTGAAGGTCTGTCCTTAGCTACCTTAGTTAAGGTACCACCACCTACTAAACTAGAAGAAGTTCCTCATTTCTCCAGCTGATAGTGAAGAGGGTGCCCAAAGAGGTTTAAGGCTGCCTGAGATCCCAAAATACCAATATGCCGGGTCCTGCAGAAAGAATTCCACTCAAGTTTTCTCAGCCAAGGAAAAAGTAAAGTTTATTGAAAGTTCACTTGTATTGGACACAGAGCAAGTCTGTGCTAGAAAATTCTATGGTGCTCTCACACAGAACAAATCTGTGCTAAGGTATCTCATGGCGCTATCACACAGATGGAGGGAAGATGGGGTCTTATATACAGAGGAATCTAGGGGTGGTTCAGAGGAAGAGCCTAGGGAGGGTCTTCAGGAGGAGTCAATGAGGTCTGACTCCAGCAAGGAGTTTGGGGAGGGACTTCAGGTGGAGTTAATGAGGTCAATGCAAGAGTGAATTGATAGCTTGTGATAGGCTCCAGGGTGGGAAGCAGATGGACAATGGAGGGCCAGGCTAGTAATAGCTTTGGGCCCATCCACAATGAAATACTTATGGCCTCTGCAAATGCCTCCTGAAGATTCAATCAGACTTCAAGGGGTTTCCCAGAGCTTGTACCTCAAAAGATTCAAGGAGAGCTCAAGGGGGGGGGTGGGTGGGTGTCCCAGAGCCTACACCTCATCAATAGTGCTGTGAAGAAAGGATCCTCTTTGAGAGATCTTGGGAAAGGAGAAATGATAGGTCCTGGAAAGAGATTGGACATGTGGGATGAGGGAGAGGGAGGAGTCCAGGATAATCCTGAGTCCAGATCTGTGTCCCTGGCATGCAGAGCTTTCCTGACTGTGAAATCTGTGAAATCTAGTGTATCTAGTCCTCCTCAGACCAGAACAAACTCTGCAATTCCTTGACATCTATTCTGCCACTGCCCCTCCCCTCCCCTTTCCACATCATTTTGTGAGAAACATAATGGGGGGGGGAGGGGTGCAGATAGGAAGCATTCATAGAAAACCTACTTACTATCCAAAACACTGTGTCTACTCATACTCCCCTCATCTTGTACTTGTGAAATTGATTTTTTTAACCCAAATATGACTTTACATTTATTTCTATTAATTTCATTTTATTACATCTGAATCAATATTTCTAGTTATAAGGATTTTATTGAATCCTAATTTATATTATATATATCCCTCTAATCTTTGCATCATCTGTAAATTTGATAAATATATCCATATCAATATCTTTTTTCCAAGTAAATGGTAGAAATATTAAAGAGCATCAGGATGAGCACAGATTCCTGGGATATTCCATTAAAGATTGTCTTCCAAGTTACTATTGAAACAAGTTTCTAATCTACCTAACGGCATGGAAAAAATAGGTCATTGGGAGTACCTGTACTCCCCCATTCTTTCGAAAAGAACAGAATGAAAAACTTTGCTAACATTGAGGCAAGCTACCTATAGCATTCCCTTGATATACCAGCCTAGTAACCCTGCCAAAAAATGAAAACAGTTTAATTTATCATCAGCTGGTTTTGATGGAGAGCCATGTTGGCTTTTCGTGATCGCTGCTAGCTTTTCTAGACTTATCTCTAACTATCCCTTTCATAGAATGTTCTAGATTTTCGCTCAAAATTTAAGTTAAATTTACTGACTCATAAATCATAAACTTTATTCCTTTCTTCTCAAAGTTTGAGTGAATGTATTTGGAATTTGTTGAATGACTAGGCCCAAACAACAATCAGAACATTTGCCCTTATCCCCCTCTCCCTCCTGAGAGAAAGAGGATGTGAGCAGAGAAATCAAAGGAAAAAGTCAGAGGAGAATTAAAGATTTGTAGAATGTTAGAACTGGAAGGGAACCTAGAGTTTATTAAGTCCAAACATCCAGTTTCACAAGAGAGGTGAAGGGACTTGGTAGTCCCAAGGCCAGGTAGTGGCCAAGCTAGGACTAAAAGCTGGTGGTAGCAGCACAGTGTAATAGGTTAAGACAGCTGGATTTGGAGTGAAGATGACCTGCTACCAACTACCTCTGAGATCTTAGGCAAGTAACTTCCTTGCTCTGGGCCGCAATTTCCTCCTCTGTAAAAATAGATTCAGGGGCTTCGGGGCCACTTGTAGCCCTCTAGGTCTTCAAGTGTGGCCCTTTGATGGAATCCAAACTTCACAGAACAAATTCCCAAGGACTGTTTGGATTCTGTCAAAGGGCCACACTTGAGATCCTAGAGAGCCACATGTGGCCTCGAGGCCATAGGTTCCCCACCCCTGGATTAGAAGATCGTTACATGTCTCTTCCAGTTCTAAGCCCTGTGATTATTTGGGTCACCTCTCTTCAAGCCCAGTGTACAGAATAGGCCACTGGATAATAATAATAAATAAAAAATCTGGCTCACCATCCCCTGGATAATCAAGCACTCACTCTAACTGAATACAGATATGCCATTATCCCTATGGCCCGATTTATAACAGCTGCTACTCAGCTCTAAGTATAGCCAGCCATTCCTGATTTCTAAGTGCACTGAGAACGTGGAGGGCGCTAGCTCCCTTTTCTGTCCTAATCATTGGTGGTGACCAGGATGCTTATGTAAATTTCATATACCTCTAGCTCCTGGGTACTTGTCTAGGCCTGATTCAGAGCAAGAGCAGTCATCAGGCTACAGGCTGACCGTCCCGACAGACCAATCGATGATCGTTTAATTTTACAGCCAAAGCCTCTTAAGATACCGAGGCCATAAAAGAGCTATTAGGAATGTATTCAGTGGGGGTCCACAGGGAGTAGAGAGAGGCCTGAGGCAAAAGGGTCCAGTTTTCCTTGCAGAGAAAAACTGTCATTTAGTTCCCAGCTAAAAGTACACAGACACCAGGGGAAGACTAGAGAAGACATCCCAGCTTCTGCCTCTCTCTTCAGTGTGCCTTGCCTCATGCCTCCAAGTCTTTACTTACACAGTGTCCGGTGCTGGAAAATCCTGCCTTCCTGACTCTGCATACTGAATTTCCATCTGCCTTTGAAAGTCTAATTCAATGTCACCTCCCCCAGGACACCTTCCCTAATCCCCAGTCAGTAATTTTCTTCTACTCTTGTCCTCACATAACACTAATTTTTATAACTCTCTAATACTCTTATGCAATATTTTTATCACCATCAAAGTATCAGAGGATTTTAGCTGTAGAACTGGAAGGGACTTCAGTGACTGTTAAGTCTTAATGATGTGCACATTTTGTAAAACAGGAAACTGAGGCAGAGGGATGTTAAGTGACTTGCCCAGAATCACATAGCAAGTCAGCTTCTGAGGCAGGAGCTTGCTGATGCCAAGTCCTCTACACTTGTAATGCCAAGCAAAGTCAACTTCCAAGGTTAGGATTACCAGCGTAGCAAACCGCATTTATTCAGCAAACATTCACAGAACAGAGAAAGTCAAAAAACAGTATAACTCATACATTTCACAAGTAAGTTCTTCATTCAGTCCAGGTACTACTCCACCCCTAGAGGGTACATGCTTTTAGTCAAAGACCCTTCTCAAATGGAGATCAGTTTCCAATCATAAACAAAGTACACTCACAAAAAGGCCAAAGGTTTCCCACCCCTGGACTCAGAGTAATTACAATACCATCCATTAACACTAAGTACTTTCTCAAAAGGGAGCAGGAGAGCACAAAAAGTCATCCACCCTTAAGCCATAACAAGATCAAGATAACATCTCTGCATAGAAAGCCCAAGGAAAGGCCTTTCTTTCATCTTCACTCCAGGCAAGCCCTCAGCAATCTCAGTTCCTGGGGAGACAAGGCTCAACAAAGCCATAGCCAGTGTCTTCATCAAGTCACACTCTGCCTGTAGAACAGTCCCAGAACCCCTGAAAGTATCAGCAAGGCCCCCTTCCAGGATTTCTGTGAACATACAACAAGAAAGTCCTTCAGGGCTTTTGCACCAACAGCCAAGTTCCAGGACCTCTACAACAGCAGCACTGTCCACCATCAGGTGAATCTGGAAAAACAACATCAAAACAGATAAACAAAATACCGGT
>CM053594.1:70122382-70155691 GCA_028646575.1 Pseudocheirus occidentalis | reverse complement strand
GTTCTCAGCAGCTCCAGGTGGCAGTCCTCAAAAGTCCTGGGCTGCTCCAATGGGCTCTTAACAGTCTCTCTCAGCAACTCAGGCACCACGACACTGGATACTGCTCTTCTCAAAAGTCCTTCTCCTTCTGGCCTTCTCTGGGCTTGAGCTTTCCTTTCCATTCATGGCTCCTCCCAGGTCAGCCCCCTCTCTTCACGTCAACAAGTCCATCCCACAAGTGGGATTCACAAGCTCTGGGTCTTAACACTCAACCCAAAAGCCAAGTCAATTCAGGGGCATCTCCAAATTACATTACCATTACAAGACTGCATCGTGTCACCTCCCATCCCCTTTGGTAATGTCCTTTTGTCTTACTGGATGTTGAGTTATATGAACTAGTACTTAGGGATGGTGGAAAGAACCACGGATATGGAGTGAGGAGAGGCCTGAGTCTGAAGCCTTCTAATGCTTACAATGAGGACAGTGCAAAAGACGGAGTGCTGGGCCTGGAGTCGGGAAAATCCATCTTCTTGGGTTCAAATCCAGCCTCGGACACCCAATCCTAGGCAAGTCTCTTCACCCCTTTTGCCTCAGTTTCCTCATATGTAAAATGAACTGGAGAAGAAATGGCAAATCACTCTATTTTCTCTGCCAAGAAAACCGCAAATGGGGTCATGAGTCAGACGTGACTGAACAACTGATTCTTACTATCGGTGAGACTACAGGCAAACTGCTTAACTTCTCTGAGACTCAGTCTCCACATTTATGAAATGACAATTCCAACAGCTGCAGTGCCAACCTCAGAGCTTTATTCTGAATTATGCAATGATGTATAAAATCAACGCAATATGCAAGTGTAAGCTTTTAATTAACAACAGGTAAGGGCTTAGTCCTAGCAACATTTTTATCCTCCCCTTCCCCTCCCCCCAATCCCTCTCTAGGTAGGATGGGGTCCCAGGTCTCTCCTCACTCCTGGGAATACTCATAGAATCTAGTCTAGCTGAGAGATAAGGTACATACAATATTACATGCTAAGTGTTGTCACAAAGGTGCAAACAAAGCATTACAAAGAAAAATCAGGGGGCTCTCAGCTAATCAATAAGCATTTATTAGGCACCTACTTTACTAATACTTATAACTACAAGCAAGCCCAGTACCCAAGCACTGTGTTAAGCACTGGGGATGCAAAAAAAAAAAAAAGCAGTCCTGCTCAGAAGGAGCTCACAGTCCAATGGTGACAATGACATGCAAATAACTATGTGTAAACAAGATAAACTGGAAATAATCAACAGAGGGAAGGCACTAGACATCAAGAGGGATCAGGAGAAGGCACTTGTAGATTTTAGCCAAGACCTGCAGGAAGCCAGGGATGCCAGGAAGCAGAGATCAGGAGAGAGAACACTCCAGGTATGGGGTCAGCCAGAGATGATGCTCAGAATTGTTACTGACAAGGAGAGTCAAGGAAGCCTTCCTGAAAGAAGTGGCATTGGAGTTGCGATTTAAAGGATGACTAGGAATTTAACAGCAGAAGGGGGGCAGGGATTCATTTCAGGCAAAAAGAACAGGGTGAATGAAGACACTAAGGCATGAGCAGAGGGTTGAGGCAGTAGATGGAAGGTAAAGGTGGTAGCAGCTTGTGGAGGGTCTTTAGTGTAGGCAGAGAAATTTTTAACTTAATTCTAGAGACAAAAGGGAATCAACAAAGATTTCTGAGCATGGCATACCTAAAAAAGATTAGCGTGGCACTAATTAAGAGGAATAGCAAGTTGTACATAATAGATTGTGCACGCAACTGCAAATCATCTTTTTTTTTTCCTATTCTACTACGTTATGGAAATGTTCGTTTTATTTCTTAAGCTCAGAGTAAAATAAATAAAATTTAAAAAAAAGAAAGATTAGTATGGCAGTAGAGAAACCACTGATTTCTCTAGGACAGAGAAGCTGAAATGATTTCAGCTTCCCCACCTTGAAACAGTGTTCTCTCTAGACCTTTGAGATGCAAAAATAATGATCAATATTTTTATAGTATTCTAAATTTGGCAACGCACTTCACATTTACGATTTCATTAGAGCTCATAATGACCTTGTGAGACAGGTACAACAGGTATTATGAACACCATTTTACATATGGGGAAATTAGGCCCTGGCGACAGTAAGTGCCCATAGCCACAAGCCTAGGGAGAGCCACAGGTTTTGAACCCCGGTATTCCTAACTCCAGATCCAGTGTTTTCTCTACTAGAGTAGCTGGCTTCATAGAAACTCACAGACCCTGTTTTCCCCAAAGATTTTCCCTAGGAGACAGGCAGCCTTGGAAATAGACTTTCTATTTCCTGAATAAAGAAAAAAATGTTGTTTTTTTTTTTTATTAATGCCAGAGTGTATGTGGAAAGATATAACACAGATCCTATCCTCAAGGAGCTTTCAACCTAACTGAGAGTAGGAGAAGGGAAGAACATATACATAAATCACTTTGATATGAGGGTTAGTGAGATAAAGGCAAAGGAGGGATCCAGGCAAAATGGGATGGGAGGTGAGTCAGAAGAGATTGCTTCTGGATGGCAGGACCAGGGAAGCCCCTTCATGTCCCAGATCGTTTCTCTTGCAGGGATGCCAAGAAAGAGAGCTGATAAGCTATATGGTTTTGTCACTCCTCTCCTCAAAAATCTTCAGTGGCTCCTCACCCAAACAGAGTATAAACATCTGACCCAGGCATCTGGTGGCTCCCTATTACCTCTAGGATAACACACAAATGCTTTGGTCTTTCATGATCTATCCCCAGAACATTTCACGTTACTTCCCCTCATGTGTCCTGCAGTCTAGTCAAAGTAGCCTCCTGGTTATTCGCTGTATAGGAGAATCAATCACCCACTTCCAGATCTTTGCACACGTTGCCCCTCCTCTTCCTCAGCTCTGAGGCCTTACGTTCTCAGTTCCCTTCAAGACTCACAATTAGCACAAATGCTAATTTCTGGTAGACGACTTTTCTGACCACTCCAGTTGTTAAGTCTTTGTGCCTTTCAACCGACATATTTACTCATCTAGGCACACATTCAACCTTCCCTACCTTCTACCTAGTACTGCTCTGCATCTCCCACCCAAGAAGAGGCAGGAACACACTGCAGGGTATGGAGAAGGGACTTAATCAACATTTATTGGGCTGAAAAGAATTAAAAGTTCCCCCCCAAATCTTATTTAAGTTGCTTTAACTCCCCCCACGCACCCCTTAGGGTTTGCAGCTCTCTGAAGTGCTATCAGGTAATATTAGGTACCATGGGAGGGAAGAAAGGAAGGAAGGAAGGAAGGAAGGAAGGAAGGAAGGAAGGAAGGAAGGAAGGAAGGAAGGAAGGAAGGAAGGGAGGAAGGGAGGGAGGAAGGAAGGGAGGGAGGGAGGGAGGGAGGGAGGAAAAAGTGGGGAGGGAGAGAAAAAGAGAGAGAGAGAGAGAGAAGGAAGAAGGGAAGGGAATAAGCATTTATACAGTACCTACTATACTCCAGGTACTATGCTAAGCATTTTGCAAATATTATCTAATTTAAACTTCACAACAATACTTCAAGGTATTATTCCTATTTTGTAGTTGAGGAAACTGAGGTCAACAGAAGTTAAATGACTTGCCCAAGATCACATAGATAGTAAGTATCTGAGGTTAGATTCAAACTCAGGTCTTTTTGACTTTAGGTCTAAATAGATACATACAGACAGACAGACAGACAGACAGACAAATGATAGAGATAGAGGATGGGTAGGTGATAGATAAGTGTGTATACACACACATATATGCATCTATTTCTTACCCCCGCACCATACTGTAACCTCCATGAGGGAATGAGATACTTAATAAATGTTTCTTGAATTAAACTGAATTGCATCTTATTTAATATTTACAATCCAGGCTTGAAGCCCCAAGTAGGGTGCTCTTCCTGATAGTTAATTGCTTTGACTCCCTACTACCATCTGGATGCCCCCAACTACTAAGCCATGCATAACTTTTCACAAAAGGTGCCAAGGCCCAGAGGCAGGCTCTTGGAGGACCATCATGGACCTCCCATCTCCTCCTTCCATAGCTTGAAAACTGTCATACAGACAGTGACTTCATCTCATGAGAGCCTCCCCACCCCATACTCTCTTCCTATCCCCTTACTAATCTTGGCTTTCAGCTTCCCAGGATCTATTTTCTTCCATTATTTCCAAATGAAGACTACTTGTAGGGTGATGGACAAACATGTAGTGGGGGCATAGAACATATGCAAACAAGGGATTTTTAAAGAGAGCAAGCAAACAATGTCATCTAGGAAAGGTGTGATTGAAGAGAAGCCGAGCTCTTGGTGTGGCAGGGGCAGGGACAGAGGGCACCACTGGTACCCTCTCTGTGTCAGGAGGGAGTGTGGAGGGTCCCCATCACATCAGGGGGACCCTGCTGGAAAACTGCTGTGAAGACCCTGACAAGAGTCACCCAGGTTGGGCAGATCAGGATGGGTCGGACTCCAAGTCATTGAGAGGACTTACAAACCAAAGAGACTGCAGATTTTTTTGAGCATCTGAGGGCATTTCTAGTGGAAGATCATTCTCCTTGGAGAAAACAGACACAAAACAGACTTGAGCTGCTACTCTATCTGTTATCATGGCCATCTCTTCCCTTGTGTTATTGCTATCATCCCACTGACCCCAGATGGGGATTCTAGCATTCTTTCAATAATAATAATAACAACAGCTAACACTTATAGCCACCTTTTATGTGCCAGGCAAAGTTCTAAGTGTTTTACAATTCTATTTTCACTTGATCCTCACAACCGCCCTGGGAGGACTATTATTATCCCCACTTCACAGATGAGGAAACCGAGGCAAGCAGAGGCTAAGTGACACGCCGAGGGTCACACAGCCGGTAAATGGCTGAGGTCGGATTTGAATTTAAGCTTTCCTGACTCCAGGCCTGGGCATTCTCTCCACTGCACCTCCTCTTCTTCCATATGCTGTTTTTTAAACCCCCTTTCTTGTTGTCTTTCAATTTCCTCACCAGTTGCAGCTCTTACTGGCACTCTTACAGGAAAATGTATGCCTTTGTATTCATCCTCCTTTATCTATTTTTGTTTCTATATTTTGTACAAATATTTTAAAAATAAAAGTTAGTCAAGCATTCCCTATGCATACACTCTGGGCTCTTTGGACAACTCTCCTTATTCTTCCTCATGGAAATTGTTTCTCTTTGTGTCTCTGAATTTCACTCATCACAGTGTCTCTTCTTCCATAGGGATGTAGGCCAAGGATCATGTTCATCCTTCCTCTGCACTCTTTAAAATAATCTTTTCCCCAATCTAGGATGCTCTTAATACCATGTTTTGTTGTACTCTCTTCTATCTCAAATCCTAAGACAGAGCGATTGCTTCCTCTCTTCCCATCAAGATTCTAATTACTTCTATACCAGGAAACATCTCTTCCTTGAAGGTGGGCATCCTCCACAAAGTCTTACTCTGAAGCCTCATCAAGACATGGAGGGGTCCCTAAATTCTTGAAAGATATGCCAGCAAAGTACATGCTCTGAGAAATTCTGCCATACTGGAAAGATTTATCACTAGTGGGCTGGCCATTTGCTGATGAATTCTTTGGCTACAACAACTTGTGAAATAAAGAAATATAAAAAAAAAAACCTTTCAGGTCTGGATGGAGCCATTTTACCTTTATGTTTGATGGTGGCAGAGTGCTGAGAAGGGGTTGCAAGGGCTCCAAGCATCATACAGTCTTTAGACTTCCTATAAACTCTAACTTATTTATTGGTATGTGACCTCCTTATTCAGTGATCAAAGAAAGAATATGCTCCCAGAGGAACTGAATCATATCGATTTTGCTACAAACAAAATCAAAAGGGAGAAGGAAATTGAAAGTACATGGAATAATGAATGGCTCGATGGTAATTAAAGGAGTTGGTATTTTTGTGCACCTAGAAGCAATAAGAAACATTACTTCGTGGTACCTTTGGTTCTCTTGTACTGCAATGTCTACTGACAGGCATTCACCAAAGGAAAGTAACTGTATTATGCAAGAACAACAAGGGGAAGAGACAGAGAATATCTGTGAAGAACTCAACAAGATCCTTCACATTAAGGCAGCTTATACTTGGATACTCAGTGATCTCAATACAAAGGCAAGAATAAGTAAAGGTGTTAAGAAATATATTAGAAATCATGAATTGGAAATTTGAGAGGCTAAAGATGTGTAGGCTGCTGATATTTCATTAACGTTTTCTTGAGAGAAGAACTCAAAAGAACTGGGCCCTGAATAATGTCAAGAAAAAGTGAAACTGGTGATACTTTAACAGGTAGGAAACAACTCATTTCTGAAGTTGGGGCTATTCCTGAATTAACTCTGTGTGAATAGTCAAATCACAAAGGACAAAACGAGAAGACCTCTAGAAGAAAGGACAAAAATGAGAAAAAAAGAGATGACATTCAATTAAAGCCACTCCATAATGACCTATTCAAGCAAGGTATTCATAGGAAAAAATGGATATGAATGGAAGAAGTGACTTAGACTACAATAATTTCAAATGGAAGTTGAACTGATATATATCAACTGACATATAAAGCACCTAAAAACAACCTTAGTTAGGAAACATTCTGACTTGCTTGCCAAGTGAAGACATGCAGCAGCCAGAGAAAGACCAGCTTGGAATATAAACTCATTTGTAAACTCTAATGAAAGACAATGGAAGACTATGAGCAGTATCATCTTAACAACAGAAAGAGGCGGTAGATGGTAAAAATCATTTTAAAGAAAGAATGGGGGCAGCTAGGTGGCGCAGTGAATAGAGCACCGGCCCTGGAGTTGGAAGGACCTGAGTTCAAATCTGGCCTCAGACACTTAACACAAAAACTAGCCGTGTGACCTTGGGCAAGTCACTTAACCCCCAAGTGCCCTCCAAAAAGCAACAAACAAAAAAAAAAAACCAAGAAAGAATGGCAAAAGTTCCAACTAAGCAAAGTCACCTGAGGTTATGTATTGTTGAAGATGGAAGGAAGAAAACAAATGGAAGCAAAGTAGGAAAAATCTGCAACCATTTAAGAAAATAAACTTTTTATCATAAAGGACAATGGAGCTACCATAATTGGACTGCAACATTATAGACCTAGATGTGCTTATAGGGAAGGTACAAATAAAACTTGAGAGAAGAAAGATGAGAAAACAAGTGCATCAAACCACAAACGTCATTAGAGACAACTTGTGTTAAAGGGGCTAAAAAGGGGAGCCAAGTACTTTAGACATTAGAAAAGTGAAAAAGCAAAAACAAAAACCTGAAACCTTATTAAAAACTAACCAAACAAAAAGTAACCAAGAGAATATATGAAAGATATAAGGGCAGAAATAACTGGTAGAAAGCTCCTGTTTTCCACTGGTATCTTCATCACTTTGGGAGAAGTGAGGACCATCCCCAACACATTGGACTAAGTCTCACATGAATTGGGCAACTAGGTGGCAAAAATGGATAAAGCACTGGGCCTGGAGTCAGGAAGGTCTGAGTTCAAGTCAACCTCTGTTTGCCTCAGCTTTCTCAACTGTAAAATGTGGTTAATCTATGTATTTCCCAGGGTTGGCCTGAAGATCAAATGTGATCACATTTATAAAGTGCTTAGAATGGTGCCTGGCCATACAGTAGGTGCTTAATAAATGCTTGTTTTCTTCTGTGCATTCTAGAAGATATGGGTAAGAGTCTCTTAGAATGTTCAGGCAGGAATGGGTTGTGTTCTGCACCATTGGAAGGAACATACAACCACATCACTAGATTCCCTGGAGTATTTTGAGGCTAAGGCCCAGAGGAACAGTTTCTCTTGTTGGATTCTCTACCTCTTGAAGGATGAAATTATCATGAAGCCAAACCAAGAAGGTATCAGCTACTCTCCTTCTGGCAGAAAGAACGCTAGCATATGTCCAACAAAGCACAGCTCCCCATGACTAGGATATCACGCCTCTGCATCAGACTTGACCTGTTTCCCACACCCTTTACCTACTTCCTCCTTTTGTCCATGTGGTCATCCGTATACTCCAAAGACAATATCCCATCTGTCTCTTTCTCCACGGATCTTCATCTAAATGCTCTCAGAACAACAACATTGAGAAAGCCAGAAGGAATCACAGCAGCCAATCCATATTCAAAAAGAATTGTCTCCTAAGGTTTGCAAAGAAGTCAGCACCTGGAGCACAATGGATAGAACACCAGGCCTGGAGTCAGGAAGACTTGAGTTCAAATACAGATTCACACGTTTCCTAACTATATGACCCTGGAATGTCATTTTACCTGTCTGCCTAAATTCCTTCAACTTTAAGTAGGGCATCATAAAAGCACCACTGTGAGGATCAACTGTATAATACTCAGCACAGTTCCTGGCTATGTTGTGGTTTGTCCTTCATACTCAATGATGTCAAGATGCTGGGGTGAAGGTACAGTGTGTTCAACTGTGGTTGATCAGACCAATACAAGCTTGGAAGGCTCTACTATGGGTCAGGCACTAATAATCCATTTGAACGTTCGGAGTGGAGATGTCTCTAAACTTGTACGGCTCACATTTCTTTTGGGCTACTGAAATTCTGCTTTGCCCACAGACCATACGTTCTTTGATGTGAACACGCCATGCTAGGTGGTTCTGTGCCAGTGTTTCCCATGTCTCAAATCAATACTAACAGTCTTCAGAGAGACCTTGAGAATGTCCTTGTATCACTTCTTCTGACCTCCATGTAAGTGCCTGCCTTATGTGAGTTTGCCATGAATTGTTAAAGAGTCCTTTAGGTAACAGAACCTTTGGCATTCAAGCTACCTCACCAGCCCATTGAAACTGTGCTCTCTACAGCAGAGTTGAAATGCTTGCCAGTTCAGAAAGGACCTCAGTGTCTGGTACCTTATCTTGCCAAGTGATCTTCAAAATCATCCTAAGACAATACAAAAGGAAGTGATTCAGTTTCCTGGCATGGCACTGGTATACTGTCCAGGTTTCACAGGTGTATAACAATAAGGTCAGCACAACAGCTCTGCAGACCTTCAGTTTAGTAGTCAATCTAATACCGCTTCTCTCCTAGACTTTCCTTCAGAGCCTCCCAAACACTGAGCTAGCTCTTGCAATGAGTGCATCAACTTCATTATCAATGTGTACATCCCTGGAAAGTATACTACCAAGGTAAGTGAACTTATCCAAAATTTCTCCTTTTGCTGTAACCAATGATTCTACATATGGATATTGCAGTGCTGGCTGGTAGAGCACCTGTGTTTTCTTGACAAGCAAAAACACTGATGAGGTCGTATTGGATAAGGTGAAATTCAATAAGGATAAATGTAAAGTCTTATACTTGGATTAAAAAAAATCAGCCTCAGAGATATAATATGGGTAAAGTTGTGATTAGACAGAAGAGAAGACTCAGATTTGCTTGTCTTAAAAAGATCTTGGGATTTTAGTGGATTGAAATGTCAGATCAAGGGGTGGCTAGGTGGCACAGTGGATAAAGCACCAGCCCTGGAATCAGGAGGACCTGAGTTCAAATCCAGTCTCCGATACTTGACACATTTACTAGCCATGTAACCTTGGGCAAGTCACTTAACCCCAATTGCCCTGCCTTCCCCAACTCAAACAAAAAAAAAAGGCAAAAAAACAGAACAAAAAAAAAGAAAGAAATTTCAGGTCAAAATTAACAAGAGCAGCAGCAAGATTTTTCCTGAAATTGAGCCTAACATTTTTAAAAACATCCAACCACCACTTTTGGATCTGTCCTCTAGGGTCAAGGAAAATAACACTAATCCCCTTTTTTCTTTTTCACCTGATAGTCTTCCAAATATAGAGCCCAGTCATAATATGTACCATGAATCTTATCTTCTTTAGGTTAAGGATCCTCATTTCTCTCAATTGATCCTCATATGACATGTCCTTGATGTCTTTCCCATCCTACTCAGACATTCTCTGGTTAGTCAATGTCCTAAAGTATGACACCAAAAACTGAACATGATGTAGCTGGATGAGGGCTGAGTTCTGATGCTCTGTATCATCTTACTTATGGAAGCCATGCCTCTCTTAATGCAGCCCAAGACCACACCAGCTTTTGTAGTTACCACTGATATTACTGACACGGTGCCTAGCATGTAGTAGGAATATAATAATTATTTACTGAATTGAATTGAATGAAATTTCAATCCACTAAAATCCCAAGACCTTTTTCAAACAGGTAAATTTGAGTCTTGTGTCTAATCACAACTTCACCCATATTGTACCTGTGAGGTTGATTTTTTTAATCCAAGCGTAAGACTTTAACATTCATTTTTATTGAATTCCATTTCATCCAATCCAGCCTCATCACTGTTTTTGCTTGTCAAGATCTTTTTGGCTGCTGACTGTCTTCCAGCGCATTTGTGATGCCTCCAGTTTTTGTGATTTGTTAATCTGAAGTTTCCTAGATCTCCTCAAAGAAGCGTATCTCCTTAGTATACAAAGCTACTCCATTCCCAAAGTCATTTCCTAGCTATGTGTCCATCAAACCACATTTCAGTGATCATGTGTGATGTCAAATTTTCCTCCTTGCAGCTCTATACTTTATTTACTTTCCTTGTTACCTGTACTTCATACGTGCTATGGATAGATCTTTGACCATTGATTTTCTGACTCGTTCCTTTTTAAAAATTTTACCTCTCCTGAATTTCTGAACATCTCTCTTGCTGTTTTTCTTCTTATTGTGTAACCACTCTCATTGTTCTCTAACTTGGAATATACACACACACACACCCACATCCACACACAAGAAGTTTTTTCCTTTCTTCTTCTTCTTCTTCTTCTTCTTCTTCTTCTTCTTCTTCTTCTTCTTCTTCTTCTTCTTCTTCTTCTTCTTCTTCTTCTTCTTCATCTTCTTCTTTTTGTTTAAAGCTCTTTTCATCAGATTTGTTAGAGATGCAGAGAACACTTTTTTCAACATCCTTTGTTAGGTACACTCTGTCCCTTGCCAAGACTTCACCATTCCTAGACTTTCATCCATGGTTTAAAAACCCAAATCTCATTCTCAGACATAATTTTCTTTTGTTTTTTGTTTTTTTTTTATGAATTATTTTATTTATTTTCTTGTTTACATCATTCATTTCCACAAGATTTTGAGTTACAAATTTCCTCCCTGTCTTTCCCCTATCCACAACCCCAAAACAGCGATCCCACTGTAAAGCCCCTCCCCGAATCTGCTCTTTCCTATGTTTTCCTCCAATGCCCCTCTAACTTTCTGGTAGGGCAGGACGGGTCTCCCTACCCCAGTGTCTGTTTATCTTAATTCCTAGTTGCATGTAGTTAATAATAATAATTATTATATATATATATATATTTTTTTAACATTTGATTATAGAACTTTAAATTCTAGATTCTTTCGGTTCCTCCCTCATCACCCACCCCCACTGGAAGGACAAGCAATTCAATACAGGCTGTACATGTGTAATTATGCACAACATCTCCACAGTGGACATATTGTGAGAGACTGATTATATGTCCCTCCTTCCTATCCATAATTTTCTTAATTTTTGGCTGTTTGCTCCCCAAATCTGCCTTTCTCCTCTCAAGCACTGAGGAAGAGAGCACCAGTAACAACAAACTCATAATCCTAAATTTAAATCTGTTGCTCTGCCATTCACCCGCTGTGTGATCCTGGTTTTCTCATTTATAAAATTAGGATATTAAGACGAGCACATATGACCTCCCAGAGGTATAAAGAAGGCACTATACAAACTATAATGTGCTATTATACAAAGATGATGGGGGGATTATTTTTTCAGTCTCTCTTGTTCTCTTTACAGATAGGTATATAGGTGAATATATAACTATACATACTACATAGACATATATATATATGTATACTAACTCCATCTTGCTATCATTCTCTCTCCGCTCCCTCTCTCTCTTTGTTTCTCTGTCTCTCCTTCTCTCTCTCTCTCTCTCTCTCTTTCTCTCTCTCTCTCTCTTTCCCCCCCTCTCTCTGTATCTACATATACATATGTGTGTACACACATATGTGTAAAGGATATGTCATGAGAGAACAAGGGTACAGCCTGAGTGTTTCCATGGTATCTATGAGATATTGAAAGAACTGTATTAAGACAAAGGGCTGCAATGTGTTGTATAGATCTTCTATGGCAGAGATAAAGTCAGATAAAGCCTGTGCCAAAGAAAGCCTGAAGGGGCCACCATCTGTACAAATGGAGGATACAACATGGTATGCCTATGCTTATACACACCCGTATTCACACACACACATACACACACTCACTTTTTTTTAGTGTCATTTCATTTTAGAGGTATGGTCTGTATTTTGAGAAATCCAATCTTCCAACCAGTACAGTTCACAGGGTACAAGTAATCAGACATCACCATCATCACAATTATATAGGCACACACAGTGCATGTATACATATATGTCTGCGCATGTATACATACATGTACATATAAATGTATATGTATATAGACATAGACATAGATATATATCACTTATAAGGTACCAAGCCCACTGTGCTAAGTGCTCTACAATTATTATCCCATTTGGTCCTCACAACAACCTGGGAGAGAGATGCTTTTATCATCCCCATTTTACAGATGAGGAAACTCAGGCAAATAGAGATTAACCAACTTGCCCAAGATCACACAGTTAGTGTCTCAGGTCACATCTGAACTCAGATCTTCCTGACTCCAAGCTCAGCACTATCCAGCGGGACAGACATGTAAAAGAAATATAATAATAATGACTTGAGGAAGGCAGAGAAGGAGGAGGAGGCTACCAAGCTTCTGAAACCTTTCAAAGTATCTCATGTCCAGACCTATATAAGCAAACATTTCTTAGTCACCTATAAAAATGCAAGGACCTGACTTTGGTGCTATGGAAGAGACAAAGGGGGCCACAAACCTCTTATAGCTCCTCCTTCCCTGACCCCAGGCCATAATGTCTGCCACCTCCCTTCCCAAAATAAAACCCATTGATATTCGGATCAGATATCACTTCTCAAGTCCTTGTTTTAGCTTAGAGGTTGGAATGATTTTTTTTTTTAATTCATCCAATTTTAACTGACCTGAAATAGGAACCACTAACTAATCCTCAAGTTATATGAGTGCTGGCTAATAGTCCCTTTGACTTATGGTTGCCTCTTCCTCTCCCCAAACACAAGACAAAGCCCCATCCTACTCTATTATTATATGAACCCACAAAAGAAGACTTCATCCTCAAAAGATGCTTCATTTTGGCGTGATTTCATGATATTTCAATGAACAATTCAGAGCTGATTTGCAATGATGAGAAAAACTATGGTACAGAGCAGATACAACTTACTCCAACTATTCAACAAGATGGTGACAGAGACAGAATCAGAACCCAGACATCCTGAGACAATGGCTTTGTGGTCCCCCAGGATGGGGGAATCTCCTCTGCACTTTCTCAGAAGGGCAATCAATCAATGGCTCACCTCAGTCTGTTGAATGGCTTCCTCCTGATGCCTGAGGGTATCCAGGTCCTCATCGGTAATCTCTGAGAGCAGGGCCTGATCCTGGCTCTGCCACATACTGTCACCCCCATTATAGATCTTCTCATCAGCCAGGTCTGCAAATGGGGTTCTGGAGCTCTGCTGCTGCTGCTGCTGCTGGGAAGAGAGATGGGATCAGAGCGGACTTCAGGGTGACAACTTGAGATCTCCACAAACATTCACTGATTTGTAGACTAAATGAATAAGTGAAAGAACCGCTAGGTCATGGAACAGAGCAGTAAATGACTTTTGAACAGAACACAGAATATCAGTGTTGGAAGAATCTTAAAACAGACCATAGAGCATAGAATGTCAACATCTGAAGAGACTTAAAATGTAGACCATAAAACATAGAATGTCAGTAACGGAAGCAACTTAGAACATAGAATGTCTGAGCTAGAGGGGACTTTGCAACCAAGAACACAGAACTTTGACTGGGCCAAAGCTGACTTCAGAACATAGAATACAGAATACCAGAGCTAAATGGTAGTAAAAACATTGTAAATGATAGAACTATGAGAAATCTTAGAATAAAGAAAACAGAAGATCAACCGGAAGAAGTCTCAGAATATAGGAGAACTGGAACAGACTTTAGAAAACAGAAAAGAGGTCAGTTCTGGAAGGCAATCTAGAAAATAGAAAATCTAGAAAATAGAAGGGAATCTAGATATTAGAACAAAGGTTATAGAATAAAAGATCTTGAAAGGACTTTAGAACATGACATAAAATGTTAGGGCTGGAAAGGGATCTGGAATAGAATGTCAAAACTGTAAGTGAATTTTTAACCAAGAATATAAATTGTCAGAACTCTAAGCACATTAAAGCACAGGCTCTCGTATCTGCTGAGGTTTAGCACATAGAACTTTTGATTTCAGCGCTGGAGGGAACTTTAGGACCCAGAGAGCTGAGAGCTGGAGGGTGCCTGGGGACAGAAAATGCAGAATGTCAGAGTCAGAAGAAGTCTCAGGATGGCATCACCATGACCATCAGGACAACATCATTATAGCTGACATTTCTCTAGCCCTTTTCGGTTAAGAAAAAGTACTTTCCTCACAACCATTCTTTGAGATAAGTCAGGTATGGGTTATTACCATCATTTTATAGATAGGAAGGCAAAGTTCACCACTGGTTCAAAACACATTCAGAGATTCTGTGATATTCCAAGGTCACACGGATAATGGCAGAGCCAGGTTATTGTTGTTTATTTGTTCAGTCTTTCCGACTCTTTGTGATCCCATATGCTGTTTTCTTGGCAAAGATACTGGAATAGTTTGCTATTTCCTTCTCCAGTGGAATAGGCAAGCAGAGATTAAGTGACTTGCCCAGGGTTACAAAGTTAGTATGTGAGGTCAAATTTGAACTCAAGATGTTCCTGACTCTGGTGTAGCTAAGCAGCACAGTGGATAAAGCACTGGCCCTGGAGTCAGGAAGACTCCTCTCCCTGAGTTCAAATCTGGCCTCAGACACTTACTAGCTGTGTTACCCTGGATAAGTCACTTAACCCTGTTTGCCTCAGTTTCCTCATCTGTAAAATGAAGGAAAACCACTCTAGTATCTTTGCCAAGAAAACCCCCAAAGGGGTCAAGAATAGTCAGACACAACTTAAAACAATTAAATAAGAACAATTTCCTGACTCCAGGCCCACAGCTCTGCCAGCTGAGCCATCTAGCTGCCTCATCAGGGTCAGGACACCACTCCATGTTTTCTAGACTTGGTACACAGAACATAAAATGAGACCTTAAATACCACCTAGTCCAACAACTTCATCTTACAAAGGAAATGGAATAGTAGAGAGAGGAAGTGACTTGTCCAGGATGGCCCAAGTAAGACAGAGCCAGGACTCAGAGTCCTTAAGCAAGCCAGGGGCTACTTTCCCTATTTGGCAGAAACTGAGACCTAGAGAAGGAAAGGGACAGCTTAAAGTAAGCTTTTAAGGGAGCTCAAGACTAGAATTCAGGGCTCTTGCCTCCCACTGGCAAAGGTCTGGACATAAGTGAATATGGTATCACACCTCAGTATCTCATCACTGAGATAACCTAAATGATGGATTTCCCAGCAAGTACACCCTGGCTATAGGAGTCATCAGGACATGGGCTTTCTGCATTTGGGGTTATGGATGAGTAAGGAAGGAGTAGGACAGGGCAGAGCTGTGGGTGTTGAGAACAGGAATGGAGGATGTGGATAAAGGCCTGAGCAGCTACCAGTGTCTAATGTTGGCAGGGGTAATGAGAGGAAAAAGGTTTCCTCTGTGCCTGTGGTGGTGGAGGTTTAGCTTTTAAACCCTCAATACTAGCTGGCCCCACCCTGCCTTTTCAGCTTCACTGGACACTCCTCGTCCTCCACTCTAGACCCTGCCAAAGTGGCCTTCCTCTCACTGCTCCCTCCTCTCCCTCCTACCTGCCTTTGCTCACTGCCCCCCATGGCTGGAATGCACCCCTTCATTACCTCTGCCTCACACAGCGCCTCTCCTCTTCTCAGAGGAAGGTCAGGCACCATCCTCTTCATTAAGCCTTTGCTGATCCCCAGTCCCCAAGCTCATTTCCAGTACCCTGGCTCCCAAACTACCCTGTATTGAATTACCTTGGGTGTTATTTATTACCTTTATGCTGCATTTATTTTTATGTACTTATTGTCTCCCTCATTAGAATGTAAACTCCTTGTGAATAGTGATTATTTCATTCTTTGTACTTGTAACCCCAGTGTTTAGGATAGGGACTGGAACATCGTAATTGCTGATTGATTGATTGATTAGAGTGGTGCTTAAATGATGTAGCAAGAGGGAAATAAGGAACCAAGTTACACTGAAATTGTAGTTAAGTCCAGAGGGCATCCCCTCTTCAGGTAACAGCAATATGGTTTTTAAATTTAAATAAAATGGGGGTGGGGAGAAAGGCTTGGACTAAAAGTCAGGAGACTATTGATTGGGTGAGGATTCTTGGCTCTACCAGAAATTCCTGGTGAGAGTCTTAGCAAGTTCCTTTCCTATCTGAGCCTCAGTCTCCCCATTTGTAAAATGAAAGGGTTGGATTAGATAAATTCTTTTTTTTAAATTTTGCTTTTTGGAGGGGGGAAGGCAGGACAATTAGGGTTAAGTGACTTGCCCAAGGTCACATGGATAGCAAATGTATCAAGTGTCTGAGGCTGGATTTGAACTCAGGTCCTCCTGACTCCAGGGTCGGTGCTCTACTCACTGTGCCACCTAGCTGCTCCTGGATTAGGTAAATTCTAAGGTTCTCTCCAACTCTGCCATTTACCATTGTCAGCTTACCTCTGATAAGCTACCTAGTTTAAGAAAGGACATTTTCAGCTGTAAGAATCTATAATTTGAGGGGCGGCTAGGTGGTGCAGTGAATAGAGCACCGGCCCTGGAGTCAGGAGTACCTGAGTTCAAATCCGGCCTCAGACACTTAACACAAAAAACTAGCCGTGTGACCTTGGGCAAGTTACTTAACCCCAACTGCCCTCCAAAAAGCAAAAAAAAAAAAAAAAAAAAAAGAATCTATAATTTGATGACCTGGGTCAGACAAGTGGGTTTAAGAACTCTGGCTTGTCCAATCTGGATGAGGGGTGGGGTCCTAACTTTGGCCAAGTCTAAGGGCCCTTGGGAAGCAACCTCTTTGCATCCATCAGCAGGATGTCTCTGTAAAGGGTTGGGACTGGACAGGCTGGAGATGGAGCTGCTGACATGATGTGAAAGGAGTGAGCCATGCAGAGCAGCAAGGGAGGTCAGTACTCAGACTAAGCCTGGCAGAAAGGACCCTCTACAGAGGGTCTGAGATCTTTCAGTGCCGTCTCACCTCTCTCTCCCATCTTCTCAGGGTCCCATTTCTGGACACCATTTCTGGAGTCTTCTTGGCAAAGATACTGAAGTAATTTGAAATATGTTTCTCCAGCTCATTTTACAGATGAGAAACTTGAGGCAAACAGGGTCAAGTGATTTGTCCAGGGTCCCAACAGCTAGGAAGTGTCTGAGGTCATATTTGAACTCAGGTCTTTCTGATTCCAAGCCCATATCTCCATATCTACTGTGCTACCAAGCTTCACTGAGACAATTACTAGATACAAATATGAAGCAAAAAGATCCCTCAAGAGTCTAAACCCTGGGGTACTGAGGGAAGGAAGATGGGACCTAAGCTGGGTCCCAACAAACTGTTAATAATTACGTAGATAAAGGAAAAGACTCAGGGGAGTCTAAAATAAGGGAACTTTGTGCAGCAAGGACACTAAGGCAGGGAAGTATAAGGTTTAACTAGCAAATTAGTAATACAGTTTTGCTTTAGGGATGAATTGGGATAAGGGAGTGACAAAGATTAGAACATTCAGGGAAATGGGGCAAGAAGGCAGCACCTAAAGCCAAACGACCCCAAGGAAGGGACAGATTCCTCATCCACTCAGAGGATGCCTTCAGCAAATAAAAACAGGTAGAGCTGAAGCCAGCACATGCCCTCACCAACAAAGCCTTCACTTGACCTTTTCATCAGTGCCAAGATGATATGCCTTGTCATCCCCCTTCAGTCTTTGACAGTCAAATTCCCACACTTGTGGCCTCTGTTCCCTGCTCGAAGGTCCTTTCCAGCTATAAGAATCTATGAATCTATGAACCTTAAGACACTATGAAATTGGGAGTTATCATTATGATTATTGCTTCAATTGAGCCAAAGTAAAAATAATAGCTCCCATTTCTGTAGTGCTTTATTGCTTGCACAGTCTGGCTTCTGACCCTAACACTGGACTGAAACTGCTCTTTCCAAGGTTAATCTCTTAATTGTGAAATACAATGGGCTTCGCTTTGTTCTTAATTCTACTTGACTTCTCTGATCCTCCTGGATGTCTCTACCTGAGGATGTCAAATTCAATGTGTTCAACCTAGTTCCCCCAAAGCCTGCTCTTCCTTCATACTCCCCCATTTCTATTGAGGGCACCACCTTGATTGACCACATGGAGAGTCTTCTTGCCTCCTCTTCCCCCTCTCTCATACCCTTGCCAAGTCCTATAAATTCTACACTTGCAGCTTTCATTCCCTTCTGCACTCACAAAAGCCTCTAGTATTAATATCATTAACTCTGATCTAGATTATTGAAAAAAACCAACTCACCAGTTTCTCTGCCTCTATTCAAGGAGATTTTAATCTGGAGTCCGCAGACTCCCAAGGGGATCTATGGATAGATTTCAGAGGGTCTGTGAATTTAGATGGGGAAAAATACATTTTTATCTTCACTAACTTCTAACAGAAACCCAGCATTTGCTCCAATTATTTAAAAATATAATTTTGAGAAGGGGTTGCTAAGATTTCATTAGACTCCCGAAGGAGATCACGACACAGAAAAGGTGAGGGGCACTTGTTCTTTCCTCTCTCCAAACCATCCTCCACAGAGCTGCTAAATATTCCTAAAACAGAGCTGACCATGTGCTCTTCCCAACCGAAAGTCTCTCGTGATTCCCGATGGTCTCAACAATAAAATACAAGGTACTCAGCTTGACGTTTAAAGCCCACTACAATCTGGCTTCCCTCAACAACTCGTTTTATTTCTACGATGTTTTTTCATACACTCTCCTTTTAGCCGTACATGACATTCCATCTTGCTCCTTGGTTTCTCTGCAAGTGATCCCCTGTGCTGGGAATCCACTCCCTCCTCATCACTATCTCTTATAATCCTGAGCTTGCTGCAAGGCACATTTCAGGAACAGACTCCTACACCTAACCTATCCTGATCCTAGCAGCCGGGGTTCTCTCTTCAAATTACTTTGCATAACTTTGCATGGACTTTGCATTCATTTATATATGTGCATCTGTAACTCCCACTAAAATAAAAGCTCTCTGAGAGGAGGCATTGCTTCATTTTTGTCTGTATGTCATACAATGGCTAGGCTCAGTGACCTGTACACAGTAGGTATTTAATGAATGCACAATGAATTGAATTTAATCAGCATTATGTTTTCTAAATGGGTCTTTATAGTAGGGCTATAGAGCTGATTGTGTTGACAGACAGTGGAAGTGAACCAGGTTAAGACCTTGTCATTGCTGAACAGAGTAGTTGAAGTAGGGGGTGGGGAGGTATTAGGTGTTTTGTGTGGCTTTCCCAGTATGTTTATGATTATGCTAAACTGTATTGTAAATATCCCTGAGAAAACTTTTTTTGGTGCAAGGCTATGCTGCAAGCTGACTGAGGTCTGGGGCTCATGGAACACCAAAAGGCTATGTCATCATGAGTATCATAGCCTTGATGAAAGCTATGTCCTTGAGACCACCTTCTAAGCCTTGGTCTGTTCTCTTGGGTGAGCACGCATTTTTGAATACAGGACTGCAAAGTTAGGGGTCACAGGATCCTGACATGAACCTGGAAAAGTGGTAGCTGAAAGGATTCTCCTGGCTGTGCCATTACTATGTAATTGTAGAAGTCAGTGACCCCCTGTCTACCACTATCCCTGGAGAGGAAAGATTAGGAAGCAATTGAGCTTGACTGATTCTTCCCTGGGAGGATTAATCTGATAAATGAAGCTGAGTATAGGTGCCAACTGCTTCTGCCACCTTCCCTGATCACTCTGACATGTTCACAAGGACCAGATTGAAACAGCATTGCAGCTTTGGGTACCTAAATACACCCTTAGTAGTGTTCATGTCCAAGCTGGCATTCGAGGACTTCCAGTCTGTTCTAAACCCTTCAGTTCAGTGTTAGACTACAGCCACCCCACCATTTGTATACTTTGGCCTTTCCTATCACCAGGCTTCTGTTTATATTTTTCTGTGGATCCAGAAAAACCCTCCGTATCACTTTCCTTTATTGAAACCACCCATTCCTCAAAGCCCAACTCAAATGCAATTTTCTCTCAAAGTAGGAGTTAAACAAGACAGCCATTTACAAGGACAAGACAGATGTTTAAGTTCCAACTTTGATGTTGACAAGGTGTGTAACTTTTGATAGATCACTTTTTTCCTATGTGAGCCTCAGGTTATCTGTAAAATGGGGGGAAATATTGTGATACTTGGCTCACCTGCTTCCCAGGGGTGTTGTGAAGAAGGCATTTTGCAAACTTTAAAACTCTGTGTCAATATGAGTTGTGATCCTTATCCATCTTTGAATCTCCCCCAATATCTGGCAAGAGAGCAGTTCATCAACAGGTATTTATTGAGTTGGTGAATGGTGGGAATGTTAAGCTCACCACAGAAAGCATCAAATGAAGCTGTAATGACCCAACACCAATACACTCCTGCTTTCTAGGTGAGAGATGGGTGTGCTGAGATTCACATAGATTCAGAGATTGTTCCAAGGTCAGGCAGGGAATCAGTGTCAGAAATGAGCTGGGGGACTAGGGATAGAGAAGCCCAGACCTGAGACAGTGAGTCTTGGGAAAGGCTACACTGGCCTGGGGTGGTGAGGGTGATGTAGGAACCAGCTGGGAAAGGAAGCTGTGTTCTCTCTGCAGTCTCCGCAGGTGGGCATCTCCAACGTGTCCTTCCCCCATCACTCACTGCTGGGACTCAGCAAGATTTAAAGTAGAAATTCATCCGGCAAAGCCCCAAAGCAATTACAGGCAGCAAGGCCTGAAA
The DNA here is from genome assembly GCA_028646575.1 of Pseudocheirus occidentalis. Lineage (NCBI taxonomy): Eukaryota > Metazoa > Chordata > Mammalia > Diprotodontia > Pseudocheiridae > Pseudocheirus > Pseudocheirus occidentalis. Next base: position 70,134,657 of record CM053594.1, on the reverse strand, counting down.
CAGCCACAGAACAAAAGCCTAGGGACAAGTAAATCAGTTCAGAAGCCTGTGAATGGGGGAAAAGAGGGGGAGAGTTTGTCTGACTTTTTCTCTTTGCTCCTGCCCTTGAGGGGGGGCCAGGTAGAGACAGGAGAAAGCAAAATTGAGACTTAAAAATGGGATTCTACTGAGCTCAGGGGCTGGAAGAGATGAATAATAGGGCATGAGACAATGATGGGAGTGGGGGGCCATATTTATCTTATGTAAGGCAATCAGATGGGCCAGTTAGGTGGCACAGTGGAGAGAGTCCCAGGCCTGGAATCAGGAAGATGCTTCTTTCTAAGTTCATTCAGCCTCAGACACTTACTAGCTGTGTGACCCTGGACAACCTTAACCTGTTTGCCTCAGTTTCCTCAACTGTAAGATGGGGACCCTGGAGAGGGAAATGGCAAACAATTCTAGTATCTTTGCCAGGAAAACCCCAAATGAGGTCCTAAAGAGTAGGGCATAACTGATTGAACAACAAAGGCCAATCAATAGTTACACAGGGAATTGGTTATGTTAGGCCAGTTTTCTAAAGCACTTTGAAGTTTACAGCAAACTTGTCCTTAGATAACTAGTAAAATTGGCCATTAGATAGTCTTCTTCTGGTTTTAGACATCATAGGATCAATCAATGATACCCTAGGTGCAAGAAGCACAGAAAATGTTATGATGGGTTATAGAGCAGGGCTGGTTGTAGAAGGAGAATGAAAGACAGTGGATAGCCGTGCCACATTGTGCACCAGTGCCCACAAGATGGAAAAAGCATACATAAAGGTGTCTAGGTCACTGGGTGGATCTATGGGAGATCCACGGAAGAATATGGAAATATGGAAAGAATTTCCCTGGATGAGAAGATATGAATGAGATGGCATCTGCACCACTGGAAGGAATAAGTGCCATTGATGAGATCAGTTACGTTCTAGCACTAGAAGGGTGTAAAAGCAAGCACTCTAGCATACCCAGGGTGGCTGCTAGCACAGGATCTGCTTTTCTAAAGGAAAGCAACTCAAAATGGGTTAACAATCTTACTTTAATCAATCAAACATATATCACTTACATAGTTCAGGGAGAAAAGTCAGCACCCTGAACTTCAGAGAATGCAAAGAGAAGTTACAAGTAGACAAAGAAACAGATCAGCAGATGGGCTTCCAACCATCTCACCATTACACCCATACCTAGTTACCAGACACGGAAGCACCAACATCTGGGTTTTCAAAGTCGGGGGGCTCAACAGCTTCCCAGTCTTGTCTGGCCAAATCATACAACTCTTTCCAAAGTGAGCCCCAAAGCAAAAACTCACATGAGGGTATATATAGCCTTCTCCTGGATCAGAGAATGTCACAGCCCTCTTGACCCACTGCCCCATCACAAAGTAATAAGGAGCAGGCATTCCTGAAGAATAAGCCTCCTGCCACAGCTCCATGTGACCACATTCAGCCTATTGGGAGAAGAGTATATTTTCAAATCAGGGAAGGTTCTCAGAGCCACTTAATCCTATCAAAGAGCCTAGGGGAAGGGAAGATCTTCAGATTCTCAAAAGAAAGGGTCATAGGATGTTGACCAAAAAGGGCTTGAGAGATGATTGAGCACAACCTCTTCACTTCATAGGTGGGGAAACCGAGGCTCAGAAAGGGTCATACAACCAGTAAGCCTTAGGGTGAGGACCGAAACCCAGGTCCTCTAATTCCCAAACCAGGGCCCTCTCTGCTATACTCTACTGTCTCTATTTATTCATAGGATTATAGATATGGAGCTGGAAGGAATCTCAGAGGCCATCTATTACAACTCCTTCATTTATAGGAGACAAAATTTGGGCTCAGAGAGATGAACTGACTTACCTAGGGTCACACAGCATATAAGCATCAGAGGTGGGATTTGAACCCAGTTGTTCCTGACTCCCAGTTCAGTGATCTATCAGATATACCATCCTGTCTCTTCTGTGGCTATACACTGAGTCTTAATCTTAGTCATAGACTAGGCCCTAACCCTGGCTCCAGAGTAAACTCTAACATATCCATACCCCATTGGTTATAGGAGTGACTAGTAGAAGAGAGCATGTGTGGGTCATCATGGCTCCATCCTCCCTTAAATAATACTTAATAGCATTTATGTAGAAATTTAAGGTTTGAGAATAGCTTTATATATAATCTCACTTGCTCCTCCAAAAAGCCCTGTGATATGGTTACTATTATCCCCATTTTACAGGTGAGGAAACTGAGGCTGTGAGGGGTTAAGTGACTTGTCCAGGGTCACACACCTAGTGCCTAGAGCAGGATCTGAACTCAGGTCTTCCCCCCTCCTCATCCAGCACCACACAACCTGGCTGCCTCCCTACCACAGAAGCAACTCAGAGCCCACTCTCCCCTGACAAGATTTCAGGACAGGGTTGTATATAAAGAAGCACCTCATACATTAGATATCTGGCTCCCTGAGAACATGGAGTTTACCTCAGCTTTCAGTGATGGCTCTCAGAGCTGGGCAAGGTTACAGATTCCCTTCCCCTATCCCCAACCCTAAGCACAGAGGTGGGCACACAGAGCTTGCCTGATAAAATCTTACTGAATTGTACTGAAAACTGAGGGCAGTATTATGTCTGAATACGAAGGTCATGAAGGCATCCTCCCTCCCTTCCACTTAAGTTTTTCCAAATAGGCATTATTTGTCAGCCTCTGACATGTCCCAGACCACAGGATACAGCAAATATGTGAATGATAAAGAGCTTTCTCAAGGACACTGAAGTAAAAGAAAAAGACTCAGACCCTACCTATAATGGAACGATCTAAAATCTAGGGGAATGGAGCAGTATCACTGCTATCTCTGTAACCACCGTCCCAATCACCATCTTTGCTCTGTCATCAATATTACCATCATCATTATCCCCATCAATATCTTCACCCTGGGGACATCATCATCATTATCAGTTTCAAAAGGTCCCCCCTCTACACCCTGCCACCTTTATTGTGTCCATGGAACCACCCTGGTTTCTACCATCACCATCACAAAGCTTGGAGCCCCACAAGGAGATACTATAAAAGAAAAGCCTTGGCCAAACAGGGATCTTAGTCAAAGTCATTAGATGCCATGCAGTTTAATAGTGAAACCCTCACTGTCTAGTGGGGAAATGAATCTTCCTCACCTCACACCTCTGGTACCTGCAAAGCCTGCCAGAATCCTCATCTAGAGACACTAGGAACATGGCGTCTGAAGGTCATGAAAGGTCTCCCCAATCCAAGAGCAAGACTACCGTGGGGTTATGGGCACACCTTATGTATCCCCAGCAAGTAAGGACCTGAGGGCAATGTTTATATTGGAGAGAAGAATCAAACAGATCTAAGAGAATGAAAATATTGTGGTCCAGGTGACAGTATCTCACTGCCCTTAACTGGACAGAAGCATCCCTTTTTCAAGCCTGGAAATAGTCTCATTGGATTTTTTTTTTAAAGAAAAGGAAAGGTTTTTTTTTTTTTAATTAAATCATATTTTAATTCCATATGCCCCAGACTATAATACTACTAATAACGAGGATTTGCATAGTGCTTTAGATTTGCAAAGCACGTTAAAAATGTTACCTTGCTTTATCCTCACAAAAACCCTGTCCCCATTATACAGAAGAAGAAACTCAGATTGACAGAGGTTAAGTGACTAGCTCAGGGATCACACAGCTAATAAGAATCTGAAACTGAATCTGAACTCAGGTTTTCCTGACTCCTGGCTTAACACTGTCCACCACACTGACAAGTGTAGGGGACGGTGAGTTCATCTTAGTCAAGAAAACCAGGGTTCAAATCCTGCCTTTCATATGTGCAAGCCATGTGGCCTTGGACAAGTCATTTAAATTACCAGAGACCCAGGAAACAGTCTACTGTAAATTATAGTAGACATTATGATATATCTTATCTTGAAATAACTTTCAGATTAGGAGTGTTCTAGACAGATGAAATCACAGGTCCACACACTTCATCCAATCCTAAGAAAAAAGTGTGTGTCTGTGTGTGTGTGTATGTATATGTACACACACACACTCAGACAAATATAAGTTTAATCAATGTAGGATTTTTTTTTCTTTAATTAACATCATTATATTTTAAGCTCTGAATTAAGACATTCTCCCTGATAGGCTGGCCAGACTGTGAGTGGGTGGATATTCTCTCTTGGACCATACAGTATACACATCATGCATTTGCATGTATAATTCCGTGTGTCTGTGTATATCTACTTCTGTTTCTGGGAGTCCAAATCTGTGTGCATCTACAAATCATCTGTGCACATGAATTTATCAGCATGGGTGTGTCGGTGTGTGTCTGGGAATGTGTTTGTTTGTGCATCTACAAATCCATGCACCATCAATGTGTCGGTCAGTCTGTATGCATATGTGTGTGATAGTGTGTGTCTGTGTCTATTTACATGAGCAGTTATCAGAATGTGTGCTGGTGTGTGTCAGTCTGGACACTGGTCTAGCTATCTATGCATGTATCTGTATGGACAAGACTATGAATGTCTCTGTGGGCATGCATTCATACACATGCTTCTGTGTTTGTGACAGTACGCACATATCTGTGTGTGCATGTTTATGCCTAAGTGTCTTCGGGGCAAGAACTATATATTTTTGTCATTGCATTCCCAGGGCTTGTTAGCACAGTAGCTGGCATAGTCAGGTGCTTGGTGTATATGTATATGTATGTATGTATATATGTATGTATACATGCATACATGCATGCATGTTCTAGTCTATCTGCATGACTAGGGACAAGAGGGACCATGAGCAGGAGCCATTCTGAAGTCGCTTTGACCGCCTTTGCCCCACAGATTCGTTCATTTCCCTGTGAATTTTTAACAATAAAGCTCATTGATAAAGGGCTTGCAGCTTCCCCTGTCCTTCTTGGAGCTGCTCAGACACTTCTCTCCACCCCCTGCTGCCCCCAGACCCCCCCTTCCCAAAACACATTCAGGGCACACATAGGCTGCTACAGTTTTTTTTCAGTGCATTTTTTTTAATTTGGAGGGAAAAAAAGGATGAGAGAGGATACAGGAAGAAATGAGGAGGGGGGACTCGGAGTGAAGTTATCTGAGGTCAGTGGAGGGATGCCAGAGCTGCTAAATTTTATCTGTGGAAAACTCTCCCAACTTTCTTCCTGGAGCCCATGGGGAGGACTGCTTTTATTAGATCAGGGCCTTCCCAAAACCCCCCAAGGACGTCCTCCAACCATTCAGAAGCCACATCAGAAGATGTGAATAGTGCCTGGTTCAGGAGCTTAATAATAGCTTAATAATAGCAGGTGTTTAATATGTGCTTGTTGGCCGACCAATTAGCTGTGTGACCTTGGGCAAATTCACTGCCTCTCCTTAAGCTTCAGGCTTCCTAGATGCAAAACCACATAACATCAACCAACCTTGAAGACCTCTAGTGAGAAAGATACTTTACCTCCCAAGGTATCCATCTAGGTTCATATAGCTCTCATTGTGAAGAATTCCTATTAAGTCCTGAGTAAATTATAGAAATGTCAGGAATTTGCTAAGGGATTCTTAGGAATTCTTTATCCTTTCCAATCCTCACATTTTGGGGTTCATTCAGGAATTGTTCACAACGAGAGCTCTCCAGAAGTAGGTTGGGATACCTCAGAGATAATGGTTCCCTCTCCCCAGTCTTCAAAGGAATATTGAATGATTATTTGTTGGGGGATGTTATAGAGAGGTTTTTAGTCAAGTTTGGGTCACATTCAATGGTTTAATGGAGCTAACTCATCACAGCTTGAAAGAGCTGGTCATTAAATTTCCAGTGTGAACATTTGAACCTCAGAAATTGGCAAACACTACAAATCAGGACTTGATTTGTTGTTTTATTGACTACTTAGACTTAAGAAATCAATGGAGAGAATGTTAATAAACCCAGAGATTACACTTAAAAGAGTGTCCTGAAGACATCCCCCTACCCCCACCCAAAGTCTGTTGTTAAACATTTACCTGCACACATTAGCTATCCTTTGAGGCACCTTCCAATTCTGTGATTCATTATGTGTGCCCCATCTCTTCCTTTCCCTGACAGAAGTGCTATATGACCCTGGACAAAATTTTCCTTTCTTTGGGCCTCAGGTTTTTCTTTTGTGAAATAAGAGAGTTGGATTAAATACTCTCCAAAGCACCTTCCAGCTCTGAAAATTTAGGATTCAATTATTAAATTTCTTGTTGCCCAGTTTTGAGCAAGTCAAAGATCTTCAATGGTTCCCCAATGATTTGAGTTTATCTTTAGACTAGGATCCAAGGCCCTCCATGTCTTGTTCGGTCATTTTCATCATGTCTGACTCTTCTTGTCCCCTTCTGGGGCTTTCTTGGCAAAGATACTAGAGTGGTTTGCCATTTCTTTCTCCAGTTTATTTTACAGATGAGGAAATTAAGGCAAACAGTGTTGAAAGTCTTGCCTAGGGTTACATAGCTGGTGTCTGTGGATTTGAAATCAAGACTTCCTGACTCCAGGCTTGGCACTCTAGCCGCTGTGCTACCTAGCTGCCCCATAAGACCTCCATAATTAAGTTCCAATCAACCTTTTGCAGCCTCACTTCACATTATTCTTCCATATCAATCTTCCAATACAGACAATTCAATTCAAGAGACACTTAATAGAAGATAAATCAAAGAGCAGTAGTCAAAACAACACTACTACTCTGGAAAGCATGTGTCAATCAATTGTCCTACGAGTCCAATAACCATCTCTTTTCCTTCCCTGCCTAAAACACAACTCATTAGCCAAATGTATTGTATTTTTATATTAGAGTGTAAGTTTCTCCAAGTTAGGGAATATATCATGCCTTCTCCTCAAAGTTGCAGGTGCACCTCATCACCTCACACCTAGACTACTACAGCGTCCTACTGATCAGTCCCCCTTCCCCAGATCTCTCTCTACTCCAGTCCATCCTCCATTCAGCTGCCAAAGTGAACTTCCCCAAATTCAAGTTTATGTCACATACCTCCCCTTATCCCCCACTATGCCTGGCTTGCTCTCCCTTCTCATCTCTCACTCCTAGCTGCCATGACTTCCTTTAAGACTTCCCCCATGGCATCCCTACCCTTCACTACTGGGTCTTTCACTCTGTCCTCACTTCCAATCTATCCTGTCTACATCTCATACAAACCTAGTTATTTCTATGTTGTCTCCTCCAAGAGGAGGCTGGGACTGTTGCCTGACTCATACTAAATGCTTAACAAATGCTTATTTACTTAATTTATTGATTTCATTCACTTATTCAATATTAGATACCTACTATTTGCAAGGTACTTGTTGGAGCTTCAGACACAAAGACAAAGAAGGAAATAGTCCTTGCCCCAAAGAACCTAATACTCTACAAGAATATGATATAAGAACTTACATAAACTAAGAAAGTTAAGTTTTACAAAGTGTTTTCTACACAATGGCCCTTATAAGACATTATAGTGTATATACGGTATATTATATATAACATCATACACATATATATTATGTGTTATATATAATGTTATAGTATATATGTTATAGTATATTTCATATATTATTTTCCCCATTTTACAGATAAGAAAACTGAGACTGAGAAATGGAATGACTGATGGGATTTAAATCCAGGTCTCCTGTATTCAAATTCAGCCTTCTATCCACTCTACTGTATTGCACAAACTGGGGAATAAAGAAAGGCAGGAGGACTGAATTCCAAATATAGGGAACAGATTTTGGTTTAATTTGGTTGAACTGCAGAATGCCTAAAGGAGAATAATGTGGTGTTAGGCTAAAAGTGGGATAGGGGTCAGATGCAGAAAGGCCAAGCTGGGAGGACTGTAATTTGTTCCAAAGGCAAAAGGGTGGCACTGCAGAGAGACTCACTGTGTAGTAGTATGGAGGACGGCTTAGACGCAGTGGTTCTCAACCTTCATAATGCTGCCACCCTTTAATACAGTTCCTCATGCTGTGGTGACCCCCAACCATAAAATTATTTTCATTGCTACTTCATAACTATAATTTTGCTACTGTTATGAATTGTAACATACATATCTGATATGCAGGATGTATTTTCATTGTTACAAATCGAACATAACCCCCAGGATGAGAACAACCACTGGTCAGAGGGAAGACATCAGAGGCAGGGAGGGCAATTAGGAAGTGATTCATAGCTGCTCAGGTAAGTAGTGAGGAGGGCCCAAATGGGGGCAAGATCTTTATAAGTGGAGCAAATGAGGTAGATGTAAGATACTGAATGGCCCTTCCATGTTCCACTGCCTGATAGGTCTCTCTCCTGCCTCCTCTCAGCTTATATCCAAATCTTCCCAGTCCTCCAAGGTTCAGCTGAAGCACCGCCTGACCATCCCTTACTGCTTTCCCTGAGCTCCTGCAGCACAACAGAGCGCCCAAGCCCACACAGATCATCTGCTGAGTGTCCTTATCACTTACCTTCCTTTAAAAAAAACTCTGGACTTAACAAACACCAAATAAAATGAACATTACTATATACAATGTAAAACAGGAAAAGAGGATTATAAGGAAACTTTGGATTTATTACATACAGATTGATTTTCCCTTTAAGTACACAATCAATTCAGCATGTAACTTCCAAAGTTGCCCTGCTTGACTGTGTTCTCTTCTGGTTCTTTCTCTTCTATTCTGGGCATTTGAAAATACTTCATTTAATCTCTTATTTTCCTTTTCTTCTTCTTTTTTTCTTTTTTGGTAACCTTATTACTACCTTCCTATGGTCCTTTCTACCTCCTAACTAGAAAATGATGAAGAAAAAGGAGGAGGATGAGAAGAAGGAGAAGGAGAAGGAGGAGGAAGAGGAAGAAGAAGCCTTTGTAACACTTAATGGCACAAGTCAAGCAATATAAATTTCCATCTTGGTTGTATCTGAGAATGTCCATCTATCCTTCCCCTGGAGTCCATTCCCTCTCTGTCAGGAGGTGGGCAGTTTCATCATCAGTCCTTCTGAATGTATCCTTTCATGTATGAATCTTATCTCCCTACTGGATTGCAAGCTTCCCCTTCCCATCAGTCAGGCCTCCCATTTCCTGACTTCCTTTATTCAAGACCTGCTCTCTGCTCCCCCTGCCAGGACCTGGGTAGAGTTCATCCTTACCACCTACTGAAACAATTCTACAGCTTTAGAGAGGTCTTTTTGACTCTACTTCTTTCTCCATCCAGTGCTTTCAGGATAACCTTTCTTTCAGGTCATAGATCTGGGCATGTCCCTCTTCTGCTCACTCCTACCTACATTTCACGGTGAAATTCCAAGAACAACTCAAACTTTTTGGCCCAATGTTCCAGGACCTACATCTGAGCCTTATCTTGGTTTTCCAGGCTTGTCTTCTACTACCACCTTTCACCCATTCTTCAAAGTATCAACTGTGCCTCCTCCATACGCCATGCACATTCCTCTGTGCTTCTGTCCACACCACTCTCTCGGCTTGGTATGGCCTCCCTCTGGCTTTCTGGCTCTTGAACACCATCCCCTTCCTTTATAGCCCAGTTCAAATGTCACATCTTCCAAGAAGCATTCCCTGATATCTGCTACCAATTACAACCTTTCCCTTCTGACCTTACACAGCATTCTGTGTACACCCTGCATCATCTTTTTCTACTAGAGTCTAAGCCCCAAGCAAGGGTCATTTCTTATTTGTCCAGCATCCTGGTCACGGGGCCCTGAATGTAGTAGGAGATTAATAGCTCTCTGTTGTAAGATGGAGTGATTCAGGCCAGAGAAGTAAAGGAAGAATTCTGTCTTAACAATGACCTTCAATGCTCCATTCCAATCTTAGCTCTTCCACAAAGCTTTTCATGGATGAGCCCATCCAGTTCCCATCTCTTCAAACAATGTTTCCTCAGTACTTCTGCATATATTTGTTTTTGACTCTATCTTTTGTATACAGAATCAGAGAAGGAAGAGAAGCCCCGTTTTATAGTGATTTGTGATTGGAAATAAAACCACTTTCCTCAAATGACCTGCACCTTACAGAACATAAATATTGTTATTCCCATTATACAGATGAGAAAGAGAGGTGATATGATTTATCAAAGTTCATGGTTTAAGACATGTTAGAGCCAAGATTTGACATTGTTCTCTTGGCTCCAGGACCAGTGCTCAATTCCAGGTCTAAGAAGGATTTAACCCCTGTTTCTAGAAAGAATCCCATCCTAATCCAGAGGCCTCAATGAACAATGTCACCTTTCTGAGGCATTAGCCCCTTTCCTCAACAGGTGCAGAAAACTGCTGTCCTTGGCCCAGGGGCTTGGAGCTTGAACATTGAACTAAATCTAATTTCAAAGCCTTTATTCTTCCCTGACAGTCAGATTCAGGCACCAAAAGGCGGTGGGTGATCTTCCCAGACTCTGAGTAGGTTTGCTACCCTAGGCTAAGAGATCAACTACCCCTAATTCCTAGTTATTCTCCCCTTTGCCTGCTGCTATCACAGTAAATAGATGCCTAGATTTGGCGTCTGCCCCCCTCTTTAGCTCCTCCACTTTTTCTCCAAACAAACTAGGCCAACGTCTGTTTATATGGTTAATTCACAAAGGGCTGTTTTACAAAGGAAAAGAAAATACACAAATCCAGAAAAAAAAATACACCAGCATAAGGAGAATAGAAATACATATAAAATATTCTACCCATCCCCATACTAAATGGTCACTCACAGCACCTTGATGAGTTTAAGATGCTAGTCAATCAATCAGTCAATAATAAGAATTAAAGAGATTAAATGTGCTAGGCACTTCGCTGAATTAGATCCCAGGGTACTGAAAGAGCAGGAGGTTATGACTGCTTAGCTGCTCCAGTCTGTCAGTGATCTTGGAAGAATCATGGAGGATGGGACTGGTCCTGGAGGCCTGGGGAAGGATAAATGTTACCTGGCTTTTCAAACTACCGGAGAGAGTCCTTGCTTGAAATAACTGACAAGATTCAAGAACACATTCTTAAAGGGATGGTTGGCGAACATCTGGAAATATCTGGAAAGATAACTGCTAAGAACCATCAGAACAAGTCATGCCAGACACAAAGTTTCTCGTGCTTTTTTATGGACAAGATGGACAGAAAGGAGACCTGTGATATAGTACAGTATGGTGGATTCAGGAGGTGCCAAAAACAATGAGCTGTCACTAATAACTCAGGGTCAACTGAGGTCTCTAGTAGAGTACTTCCAGGATCTGTCCTTGGCCTATGTTGTTCAACTTCTGTTTATCAGTGCCTCGGATAAAAAAAGCATTAGGTGAGATGTTTATGAAATGTTGCAGATGTCACAAAGCTAGGATGCAGAGTTAATAGAATGGATGGCAGAGTCAGAATCCAAAAAGATCTTGGCAGGCTGGAACATTGAACTAAATCTAATGAACTTAAAATTTAATATAGTAATAAATAGAAAGTCTTACATTTGAGTTCAAAAAAATCAACTTAATAAATATATTATGTCAGAGATTTAGTTAGATAGCAGTTTGCATGAAAAAGAATCTAGGAGTTTTAATGGACTGCAAGTTAAATCACAAAACAAAACAAAACACACATATAATGAGATCTTGGGCTGCAGCAAGAGAGATAAAGCTAGAGGGAAACTGGAAGAGAAGAGCTGAAGGTACAATGGATAGGGAGCTGAGTCTGGAGTCAGGAATTTTTTAGTTCAAATTCAGCCTCAGACACTTAGTGGCTGTGTGATCCTGCACAAATCATCCTGTCTGCCTCAGTTTCTTTATCTGGGGATAATAGCACCTACCTTACAAGGTTGCTGGGAGGACAAAGTAGTTGTAAAACACTTTGCAAAACTTAAAATGCTATAAAAATGCTAGCTATTAAAAGGCAAGAGAGAGAGAGAAACAGTGAGAGAGAGAAGTAGGTGGTGTGGTGGATAGAGCACCAGGCCTGGAGTCAGGAGGACCTGAGTTCAAATTTGACCTCAGACACTTGACACTTATTAGCTTTGTGACTCTGGGCAAGTCACTTAACCCTGACTGCCTATAATGTTAATGAAATCAGAAGATCTTCCATGCCCCTTTCTATTGGCACCTAGTAAAGGCACTTAGCTCCTTACTTCAAGTTAACTCCTTGGAAGTAGTTAACACCTTAACAGGAAGGGGCAGAACAAGGAGGAGCTATACTGTATATAAGGAAGAGAACCAGAAGGACAGTCAGATTTTCTCTCAGTCACCATCTGGAGACTGCACCTTTTGCTGAGATCCTCCTTCTGCAGCTTTTACCAAGAACTTCCAAGGACCAGGCTGAGGAGCTATTGTGAGTCTGAGAGGGATCCCTGCTT
>CM053594.1:70103692-70121882 GCA_028646575.1 Pseudocheirus occidentalis | reverse complement strand
TTTTGGGACTCGGTGTTCTGGTTTCTGAATAAAGACCTTGGTTCTGCCCTCCATGTGGAGAGTTTGCTACAATTTGTGATTCATAACTATACCAACATATTCATAACCACCATGGGTGTTGTGAATATTGCATTATTGATACACTGCCTACCCCAAAAAAAAGTATTTACAGAGCACCTACTGTGTGCCTGAGTCCGCATTAAATGCTTTTTGCAAATATTATCTCATTTGATGAAGAACTTGACATCATATTGCATGTACATTAGTTAAAGGAAATGGGCACGTTTAGCCTGGAGAAGAAGAGAATACTTAAGCATTATGAAGCTTGATAGATATCTTCAAATAGTCATTTAAGGAACTATCTTGTGGTAAAGGGATCCAACTTATCATGCTTGGGCCCTGGAGAACAGAACTAAGGCCTATCAATGGAAGCTGCAGAAACGGGTTTAGGCTTAAAGTTGGGGGAGATGGAGGGTAACCATGAAACAAAATGGAACCTGGAGCTTGACAGTGAAAATGGTGTTCTCTTCACTGGACATCTCTATCATTTGCTGGGTTACAGACTGGATTCTTGTTTAGCCTCTGTTTGGATTACACAGCCTCTGAGGCCCCTTCCAACCCAGACTCTGATTTTGTGACAGATTAGTAGGTCTAAAAGCTGCTTCATTTAGATTTAGTCCCTAGAGCCTGGCTTGGAGCCATGATCCCCTGAGGCAAAATCTGTAGCTTCCAGAGCCCTTCCCTCTCTCTCCCCATCCTTGGTGGATAACATATAAAAACAGTAGTAGCTTCTGCCCCAGAACATCCATTCATTCATATGGACATGTAGACACATCTCCAAAAAGTAATGACTTAAGAGGCGACATGCTTTCACTCACATGGAAGTGTTTAGCTAGATTAATCTGGTGATCGCTGATTCCAAGCTTATCCTCAGCCAATCAGGAAGCCTGCTGATTTCTGGAGATGTGGTCCCACCCACAATCCTACAAAATCACAGGTTCACTAGGAATCTCCTGTGTGACTTTGGATGAGTCTCCAGGTCTCAGAGAGGAGGATGAGTGAAGTTCCACACCAACTATAAAATCTTAGCACCTATTCCTCAGGGGAAGGATAGAAGGAACCACCTTGTACAATGAAAATGAGTTTCATCACCAAGACAACAGAGCAGTGAAACCTGTCCTGGTTCCAGGGTCACTCGAGCTAACTGGCTCATAGACAGTGGTCTCTGGCTCACTTCTTTTCCCACCTTGGTCCCTCATTTTCTTCTTTGTCAGACACCCCCCCCACACACACACACATATTCTTTGTACATATGATGATAATAATTCTCATTTCTGTAGTGCTGTGAGGTGTACAAAGTCCTTTTCTTAAACAGACTCTGTGTGGCAAGCAATGAAAGTCTATGGTGAGAGAATCAGAGGCCATCTATCCAACCTGTACCTGAGCAAGAATACCTTTTACCCACAACCAGCTTCTGCCTGAACACTTACAGGGATGGGGAACTCATTATCTTTCAGGTCTGCCCAGAGATGACCATTTCTCCTTTGAATAGTTTGAACTGTTAAGTCTTTCTTGACATCATGCCTAAGTGCATCTCTCTATGATATCTATAACTCTCAGATCTTTCCTTTAGGATAAAAAAACATCTATCTAATCTCCTTTCTCAAAGACAGTCCTTCAAAAGTTTGAGTCACTTCACAAGCATTTATAAGCACCTTCTATGTGCCAAACACTGTGCTAAGCACTTGAGGACACAAAGAAAAGGCAAAAGATAATCTATACTCTTGAGAAGTTCACAGCCTAATAGAGGAGACAAATAAGTGCAAACAACTATGGACAAACACGATAAAGAGAAAAGGATAAACCGGAGATAATCAAGAGAAGAAAGACATTAGTATGAAGGTGAATCAGGAAATCCTTCTTGTAGGAGAAGGGGTCCTTGGTATTTTTTAAGAATGTAAAGGAGACCAAGAAGTAGGCAGCTCTCATAATCATACGCTGCAGAGATCTGCATGGGTAGAGGGAGTTTCCTTACACTAATGAAAGTACAGGCCCCTCCAGTCCCTATCCCTAGGCTTGAGTACTTTGCATTGATCACTATTAGATTTGGCAATGGTTCAAATCTTTCGGAGATATTTTGGATCTTGATCCTGATTCTTTCATTTAGAACATTAATCATCCTGGCTTCATATCATCCATCATTTTGATAAAAATGTCATCTGCAGTTTTATTTAAGTCATTTACAAAAATTAGTGACCAGTTCAGGACCAAGGATAGAGGCCTATATCTATACCCAGAGACTTCCATGAAAGAGGTGATCTAGTGACAATTATTCATGAGTAGTAAATGACAGTTATCAGCTCCTCTCTCAAGAGCAAGTTTAAAGCTAGAAAGGTAAAGAAAGCACTAGGAGTAGTAGGCACCTAAAGAGAAAGATAAGGGAGTCTAGGATGGAGAAAAGGATGAGACAAGGAGACTAAAGGCCAAGAAACAACCTTTATCAGTTTCAAAAGTCTACAGAGGTCCTGCACTGAGAAAAAACAATATGGACTCTCCATGCACATGCAAGCCACTGTACTTGACTTAGACTAAAAGTATAACTCCCCCTCTCCATTCTAAAGGTAGGGAGTGCACCGAGTTCCTGATATAGAATGGGAATCATTAAAAATTTGGGAATGATAGTAATAGTGATAATAATGATGACAGTAATGGTACTGATGATGTTGAGTTTGATAGTGATGAATGGTGGTGATTATAGCAATAACACTGAACGGAAAGGGAGGATAGTAATGATGGTGATTCATACAATCCTGAGGATGATGTTGAATGTAAAGATGACGATGAGACTGAAGATGGCAGTGAATGGTTGGTGCAGTGAAAATTATTAAGTTATTTTGATGATAAGTATAGTAGTAATCATGATGACAAGGATGGTGGTGATGATCATAGCATGAATAACAGTAATGGTGATGAGGAGGAAGATGATGATGATGCCAACACAATGGTAACAGCAATGATATTTAAATGACAAAGGTGCCCATGAAGACTGTCAGCCTGTCACTCGACTATCATTTACAAATTACCTACTATGTGCCAGGCACTGTGCTAAGCATTTAGGGGTGTAAAGAAAGGTAAAAAGACAGAGTCTGACCTGAAGGAGCTCACAGTTTAACGGAGGAGAGAATATGAAAACAAACATTTATGTATAAACAAGATAGTGAAAGTATTCAATGGAGATATATTGGGTAATTCTTCTGATGTTTTCAAAATCCATAAATAAAAATTGTTAATTAGGAAAAGGAATATAATTAGAGGGATGATCATAGGATTGTATACTTAGCATTGTAAGGGACTTTAGAAGTCACTGAGTTCAAACCCTTCATTTTTCAGACGAGGAAATTAATAGGGTTAAGTGATGTGCCGGGCATAACACAGCTAGCAAGAAGTTGAAACAGAATTAGAACCCAGGTCTTCCTGGGCTCAACTATTGCACCGTGATGCCTCTTGATGATAATTTTACAAATAGCTTACATCTATAAAAGTTAGCAGTGCTCTGGGCCTCATAATAACCCTGGGAGGTAAGCATTATTACGTGATTTAAAATCTGAAGTTCAAAAAGGATAAGCACATTGCTTAGGATCACACACTTAAGTATATGAAGTGGGATTTGATCTCAAGTATTCCTGAGACCAAGTGCACTGCTACATCCATTGGTCTGGGCTAATTTAAGGACATGAGACAATAAAGCCTTCTCCTCACCCCTCACTGTTGCTGCTCACACAAATATTAAGAAGAATTTAATTCAATTTCACAAGTATTTATTAAGTACCTATTGCCTGCAAGGTCATCAACTGCTAATCTACTGGGTATCATCCAACTCATAAACCAATGCTACCATGGCACAATGGCACATGATCTTTCACCTTCCCCAGAAAGACAGTCACCATCAAACCTGTGCATACTCTTCCATCCAAACTTGTTCCCCAGTGGTATCAATGGCAGCTACTGAATTCCAGAGATATGACCATTGGTTCATTCAATCTCTGCTCCAGAAGGCCCATTCTGAGGTCATATATTCCACCCTCTTCATGCATCTAAGCCATCCAAGACAGTTAACAGGAGTCTGACATCCTAGTGTCTTCCAAAGAGAAATGCCTCCTATCCCAAACCCCTCTTGCCACACAATAAGCTCCTGCTTTTGCTTTTTTCCATCATCAGAGAACATTCAAGTTCAAATACAACAAAAAATTCTTAAGTTGCTACTATGTGTAGAGCTCTATATTTGGCAGTAGAAGAGTTACACAGTTTAGATAAAACATAGTCCTCATCATTAAGGATTATATCATCTAATAGAAGGGGTAAAATCATAATAATCATGATTGTATATTGTGATTATTGTCAATAATGTCATTTGACAATGTTAGCATGTTGACAGTTATCAAAATAATATTTATAAAGTGATTTAAGGTTTACAAAGCAATTTCCTAATGTTATCTCGTTTTATCCTCATAAAAACCCTGGGATTAGGTGCTATTTGAGTCCCATTTTATAGATTAGAAAACTGAGGCAGACTGAGGCTAAAATGACTTGCCCAGAGTGGCACAGTGAGGAAGCGTCCAAAGTAATCCAACTTTGACTCTCTACCCACTGTACCTTAACTGTTGAAGATGTGAACATATATAAATAAAACATAATAATAGATTTATCAGAGAAGTTAAGTGCTATAGAAAACTTCAAAGAACTGATTGACCATGGAGGTATCAAGGAAGGCTTCCTGGAGGAGTAGAGATTGAACTGGGCTCTAAAGAAAGGGCAGGAATTCAACAAGTGAAAAGATGGGAATAGGGTTATCCCTGGACTGAGTGAAAAAAGGTACATGGCTCATTGTAGGGACAAAGAGGCATTCAGATTGGCCAGGAGGAAGACTATGCAGGAGGAAGTTAACAGCACATTAGAAATGAAATGGTATGGTGGCGCTAGACTGGGGAAGGCCTTGAATGCCAGGTAAGGAATTTCCTCTTCCTTGCTGGGAAATAAGAAGTTGCTAAGGCTCTCTGAATGGAAGAAGGCATGATTTGTGTAGAAAGACAACCAGTCGACAGTGACCTTCCAAACAGTCCATACCTTTTCATGAGGCTCTCCCAAGTCTGGAAAATGGTCCCTGTTGATTCAGATAAGACCCTGAGGGTACCCATCCACCTCTAACGATGATTTGCCTTCCAAGGGCAGTGCTATCTTGGGGTTTTGTTCCCCAGTCAGACTTACTGTAATGTGGATCCTCCCTATATTTGCTCATCTCTCCAAAAAGAAAAGGGCATTGACCTGGGCTGCTGCCTGTCCAGCAAACTGTTCTGATGGGTGCTTAAGGGGGTTACTAATGGAGGCTGTAATTGATTGCCTGATGGATGGCCCAGTGGCCTCAGCAGTGGGCATGTTGACATGGTGGTCACTGACATTTTCAGTCACTGGTTGACCCCAGGGTTGAATGTACACATGAATTATCACCTTTCCTATCTGTAGATATCATTCTCTTAATAAGCATGCCATTAAGGAGCAGCCAGGAAGGCAGGGGGTGGGGCTGCTTCCTTTGCTGCTGGAAAGCAAGAGAAGCCCTTGGAATCAAAAGGGAAAATCACATATAGCCAACAACCCCTGATGGAGCTCCTGTCTAATCTTGGACATGGCTTTTTGGACAGGCTGGAAGCCTGGCAACCTGCTGCATTTGCTGCAAAGCCGTTTTTCTGTCCTAGCATAAGAGCATAATCCTCCCAGGAGACAAGGGCACTGATTCTCTTAGGCAGACCCTAAATCAGTCTCAGCAGGGGTTTCTAACAAGATACACTGGAAACCTAAGTTGACTCGGAAGCCAGAAAACCTGGGTAAGGATTGATCTTGAACCTCACTTATTATGTGTCCTTAGAAAAGAAGGGATCACTTAGCCACTGTGAGCCTCAGTGTTTTCATAGCTGCAAATGGGGTACCACCTAACTCAAATGACTACTATGGGCATGAAATGAGACACGATGTGAAAAGCATTTTGTTAACTTACAGCTCTTATATAAACATCACTGAGCATGACCACTGTTATTTATTTATTTATTTATTTACATTTTTTGCTTTTTAGAGACGGGGAGGCAGGGCAATTGGGATTAAGTGACTTGCCCAAGGTCACACAGCTAGTAAGTGTGTCAAGTGTCTGAGGTCAGATTTGAACTCAGGTCCTCTTGACACCAGGGCTGGTGCTCTATTCACTGAACCACCTAGCCGCCCCTTATTGTTATTTATTTCAACACATGCTAAGAAACATGTATTAAGCTCTGACTATGTGCTGAGGATACAAAGATGAAAAGCCAAACAGACTCTGCTCTCAAAAAGCTCAAAATCTAGTGAAGAAAGAAGGAAGGATGCCATCTTTGTATGAAAAAGTAGGATGCAAGGCAGGACATGATGGGAATAAAGGAAAAGACAGACACTCTCTCTGGTCCCCAAAACTCCTCCTTGTTGTTGCTGACTTGTGTCAGTTGAGTTCAACTCTTTGTGACCCCACTTGGGGTTTTCTTGGAAAAGACACTGAAGTGGTTTGCCATTTCCTTCTCCAGCTCATTTTTCAGATGAAGAAACTGATGCAAACAGGATTAAGTGACTTTCCCAGGGTCACACAGCTAGAAGTGTCTGAAACTAGATTTGAACTCAGGTCTTCCTGACTCAGCTCCAGGTCCAATGCTCCATCCCCCTGTGCCACTCAGCTATCCCTCCTGAAACTCCTAGGGCTTCCCAAGCCAGATTAATTGGGAAATGTTTAACAAAAGAAATAAAGATGCAATACAAAACAGATAACACTAGCTTGTGGTTTTCTAAGGTGATGCACAGCCAGGCACCAGGGATTCCTTTCTGCTCCAGGGTAAAGGTGTATAATATGCTGTCTTGCCCTCGACACTCCCAAGTATGGCCAGAATCAAATTAAAATGTAATTGGGCATAACTGAACAAAATAAACAGAAATACAATAAAGCACAATGTTAATATGCGGTTTTCTAAGTCAATATGCAGCTGGCAGGGGGCCTTATGTAAGTGGCCTCACCTCTGCTAGAGCTTGACACCACTGAC
Source organism: Pseudocheirus occidentalis (assembly GCA_028646575.1). NCBI lineage: Eukaryota > Metazoa > Chordata > Mammalia > Diprotodontia > Pseudocheiridae > Pseudocheirus > Pseudocheirus occidentalis. The sequence goes on along the minus strand of CM053594.1, from coordinate 70,114,776 downwards.
GTTTGTAGACTGGGAGAGAGCACTTTCCATTGGGAGGATTTAGGGAAGGCTTTAGGGAGGAGGAGGGACCTGACTATCCCTAGAAAGAAGAAAGGGATTGGAGGGGAGAGTGTGCCCCAGGAACACAGGCCCTGTGAGAATGTGCAGAGGTGTGAAAGGGCAAGATGAGACCAGAGAAGAATGGACAGCCCAGTATGACCAGAGCACAGAACACGCGAAGGGCAGTGGTGAGACACAAGGCTAGGGCCAAGTTTAGAAGGCCATGTTCTTGATCTCTAATGTTAGCCTGTTCTCTGAACTGCTGAAGGGGCTGGCCCTTTCTCTTGTTCACAAGACCACCAATCCCCACATACTGTTGACCTGGAAATTGCAATTGTTCCTCTGGTTCTCCCAGCCTTACCATAACAGCATCTTTTTTCCTCTGTCTATCCAAAGTTAGAGTTTAGCTTTTTCAAGAGCACTTTAATAGAGTGTGTGTGTGAGGGGGAAGCCTTCTGCTAGAGACTGCTAAAGTCTTCCTCCAATGCCTCCCTGTGCCATGGAGACAACCCTGAGTTTTTAGGGGCCACAGCCAGAACAGACAGTACAATCTCTGGCAGAGCTACCCAACCTGGAAAGGCTTCCAATGGGGGCTTAGTGATGGATGCTGTCTGGCATTGAAAGCCCAACCTAGCCCAGCTCTGCAAGACACAGGACCAGAGCCTCTGACTGTTCATCAGGGGAGACATATTTCTGGCCACAGAAACTCAAGAAAGCCTCTGTTGAGGTGTAGTAGAATTGTTTTCTAGGAAAGGGGTAGGAAGGCCCACACCAATGAAATCCAAATTCCTTAAAGTATTGAAGCAATGCGAATAGGCAGAATTAAACAAACTTACAAAGCAGAGAAATCTGAGTTTAAAGTTCATGAATCTTGGCCTGTGATGCTTGAAATCTGGTCACAGATTCCTTTCTACATAAGATTCTATGATTTATTTTGACCGTTAAGATTCCTTCTAGTTCTGACATTCTGTAATGTATGTTCTAAGTTGTCATCTAGTCCTGACAGTCTAAGTTCTAAGGCCCTTTCCAGCTCTGACATTCTAGATCCTGTGTTCAAGGTCTCTTTCTGCTGTCATAAACTGACTCTCTGAGGCTGAATCAGCTGGCCTCCCCTCTCTGATGACAGCTTCCCTGGCCCAGGCTCAGCTTTGTGCCACTGACAGCAGAGTAAGGAGAGGGTCCAGGCAAGGGAGCAAGCAGGCCTACTGTCCTAGGAAAGGTCACCTTAGCATGAGGAGCACAGTTATGGAATACATTTAATGGGCAGGAGAACAAAACTTTATCAGCCCTGCAGGACAGAGTTAAAACCAATAGAAAGGTTACAAAGAGGCAGATTTCTGACTAATCAGAGTCATTTCCAAATGGAACAGAATGCTTTGGGAAGCAGTGAGGTCCCCATATTGGAGATGCTCAGTGGAGGTGGGATGATCACTTGTCAGGGATGCTGCAGAGGGCTGATTCCTATTCAGGGAGGAGCTGGATAAGATGGGGCCTAAGGCCCCTTCCAGCACTGACATTCTGTGACTCTGATACTACAGCAACTGTTTTAAAGTCAGAATACAGAGGATATCACAGTCTGAAAAAGGTTTGCATTCCATGAAAGGAAAAAAAACCACATACATTCACCTACTTCATACACATATACACATGCTATACATGCAAGCACAGATGTGTTCACATATAGTAATAAATCTTGTCATTTATGATCAAAGAGAAGAACCCTGTGTGTCAGAAATCCAAAGAAGTAGCTGTCCAAAATTATGCCGGTGGTACAATGGATAGAGCATTGGGCCTCAAGTCAGGAAGACTCATATTCCTGAGTTCAAATCTGGCCTCAGACTTTTAACAGCTGTGTGACCCTGGGCAAGTCACTTCATCCTAGTCATCTCAGTTTTCTCATCTGTAAAATGAGCTAGAAGGAAATGGCAAACCACTCCAGGACCTCTGCCAAGAAAATCTCAAAAGGGGTCACGGATAGTCAGACACGACCGAAAAGAGTGAACAACTAAAAGTAAAGCTCACTGGCCTTTAGTTCAAAAAAAATTTCCTTTTTTTGGAAAATCAAGACATTTGTCCTTCTCCATGTCTGAGTTTGCTCTTGAGCTCTCTGAAAATTTCCAATGATCACTGGCAGGGCTTAGCAATCACACCTTTCACTCCTTGAAGATGAAGTTCATCTGAGCCAGGTGGTTTGCATTCATCAGCTCCTATTATCAACAGCCAAGTTCATTCTCCTGTCTCTCTTCCTTCACTCTTTCAGTCCTCTATGAAGTATTTTTGACCATGTTACTCCCCTGCTCAAGAAGCTTCCCTGGCTCCTTATTACCTCTTAAGACAAAATAGAAACCCCCTGGCTTCCTTCAAGTCTCAGTTAAGGTCTCACTTTCTGCAAGAAGCCTTTCCCAGTTCTCCTTGATTTTCCCTCCCTTGGAAATGATCATCTCCATTTTATCCTAAATACAGCTTGTTTGCACACAGGTGTTTGCATGCTGCCTCCTCTATTAGACTGTGGGTTCCTTGAGATCAAAGACTGTCTTTTGCCTTTCTTTCTATTCACAGCACTAGGTACAGTGTCTAGCCCACAGCTGTTATTCAGTCATTCAATCATGTCTAACTCTGTGACCCCGGGGACAATACTACACTAATATTGCCCATGGAGTTTTCTTGAGAAAGATACTGGAGTGGTTTGCCATTTCTTTTTCCAGTGGATTAAGGCAAACAGAAGTTAAATGACTTGCCCAGGGTCACACAGCTAGTAAGCATCTGAGGCCTGATTTGAACTCGGGTCTTCTTGCCTCCAGGCCCAGCACTCTATACACTGGGCCACCTAGCTGCCTTGTCTAGCCCATGGGAGGCCTTTAATAAAGACTAAGTGGGACCTGACATCTAAGGTTCTTTACAATCTGCCTCCAGACTAAGTTTCAGTCTCATGAGTCTACCAATCTACAGGCACAGATATGACATTGCATCGCTGGCATCTATGGTGACTCCCCTTCCCATTTCCCCTGGCATTTCCCCCCAGGAATTCTCTCCTCTGGATCCCCAACTCTTGGAGGCTCAGCACAAACACTACTGCCTAGATGAGGCCAATCCTGAGCTCCCCAAGTATTAGTGCTGCTCCCAACCTCCAGTGAAATCACTGTGTATATATTTTCTGTCTATACTTATCCAAGTATGTATTGCTTACCACCAGGAAAATGGAAACTCATTCAGAAAGGGGGGACTGTTTCATTTCTGTCTTTTTATTCCCTGAACTTATCAACAGCATCTAGCTCTTAAGAGGTGCTTAATAAATAAATAAATGAAGAAAAAATATTAAGTACTTAATAAGTGCCAAGTACTGGGCTAAGAGCTAAAAATATCAAAAGAAAAACAAGACAAGCTCTGCTCTCAAGGAGCTCTCATTCTAATAAGGGAAATAACACAATATAGCTGTGGGGTGGATGGCAAGGTCTGGGGCCATGACTCTTGAATTGCAGTGAAATGAATTTCAGAGTTTATAATCCATGCCTGCACACATACATGCCCATGAATGCAGCACTCTATACATTTATAACAGGCAAATACCCACTCATAGGGACAAACAGCACCTGATAAATGCCCATAAACTCACAAAGATGCCATAGACACATCTCACATACATATAGCCCTATGATACACAAAGTAATGCAGAGATATATTCATAAACACAAATATAAACATATAAAATATACCCATAAAAGATCTCAGACACAAAGTCCTATGCATCCATCATCTATACACCACTTATCCATGCGCACTCAGCCTCATTCTTCCTCCCTCTTTTCTCTTGAAGAAAAGGAAGTGGAGAACTAAAGTTGCTCTGACCACCTGAAGATGTCTAGGCAAGCTCCCATTTTTTTTTGAGGTCCTGGCAGGTAAGCATCTCATGAGGAGTGAGCTACATTCCAAATACTTGGACTTCCCATGAACAACTGCCTCATTTTGCCAAGTGAGGGCTGCAGAAGAGAAGGGGCAAAGAGAACAACCCCCTTTGAGATGGGATGAAGAGTGACTCATACTGCCCACACCTGTGACACTGCAGGTCCCTTGGCAAAGGCAGCCAGCCCCATTTGGGAGCTGGCATTGGGATGGATGAATCAGTAACAGGGCCAAGACTGCAAAACTCCTCAGTTTGCCCTGGGAGATGAGTCACACCTGGCATATCAGAGAAAGGCTCTGCAGAGGCCTGTCACTCATGAAGGTTTCTGTTGGGAGAGGCTGAATCCCACAGATAGTTCCAGCCTACATATTCCCATTCTTCTGACTTTCTTTGGCCGTTCAAGTTTAAAGTGCGTAAACAGTCATAGACGACCCACAGAATGTTAGGGGGCAGAATGGATCTTGGAAGATAGAATGCTGGAACACAGAAAGTCAGAGCTGGAAGGAACCTCAGAACACAGAGTGCTTGAAGTCTGCATGGTGGAGCTGAAAGGTGCTTTAGAATACAGAATGTTCATGGGAGTATTGACTGAGAGTTGCAAAAGTCCTTAGAGAAGGTGTCTTTACCTGATGTCCACGAACTTGGTTAAAAAAAATCTTGTGTTTCAATATAACTGCTTTCCTTTGTAACCCCATGTATTTCATTGTAGGCATTTAGAAGCATTCTTCTAAGAAGGGCTGCACAGGCTTCACTAGATTGCCAAAGGAGTCCATGACACAAAAAGGGTCAAAAACCCTGCCTCAGAAGACATCCAGCTCAACTCCCTCATTTTACAGATGAGAAAAACTAAAACCCACAGAAGAAAAGAGATTTGCCAAGCCCATCCAGGTAGAAGTAATGGAGGCAGTTTCTGAATCCAGGTCACCTAACTTCACAGCTGGTGTTCTGGTTGTTAGTGCTTTCCCTTGTACCAAGCTCCCTCTTTTTGTAAAAAGAGCTTGGAAAGAGGCTTGGGATCAACTGATCCAAACCTCTCAGTCAAAGCCAGAAAGGAACTCACTTCCTATCACTTCCTATCAGAATCACAGCTGGCAAGAAACCCCCGGCCTTCTGACTCCCAGCTGTCCCTGCTAAAGCCCTCCACGATCTTGCCGCAGACAGTCTTTCCACCACCCCTCCACAACCACACCATGTTGCAGCCAGATGGGAATATTCCCATTTATCTCTGGTGGAGCAGTGATGAGGGATGACCACTACCAGGCCATCTTCAAAGAGCACTCTCCCGAAGTCTCAGTGATAGGGAGAGGTGGCTATCAGTTATGGCAGAGAGAGTGTTCTCCTTGGAGTCAGGAAGACCCAAGCCCAGTTCTTGGCCCTGACACCTACAAGATATGTGGCCCTTTGTAAGTCAATAAGCCTTTCTCAGAAGCACCTAGTTCACAGCACTGTTGTGAGAATCAAATGAGATAATAAATAGAAAGTGCTTTACAAATCTTAAAATATTCTATATGTACACATGTATACCTATACATCCACAGATATGTGTGCACATGCATGTATGCACATATACATGTATATATGCATATACATATTAGCTGTGTGACCTCGGACAAGTCATTTACTCTCTGCCTGAGTTTCCTCATCTGTAAAATGAGTTGGAGAGGAAACAGCAAATCACTGCAGCATCTTTGCCAATACAGGGTCTTGAAGATTTGGATATGACTGAAAATGACTCAACAACAGCACATACACAAAAACACACATATGTATCTGCACACACATGTGCATATGTATATAGGTACACACACACAAGAATGAAATCAGGGAGGAATCTGTGACGTTGTCAGAACAGCGCTGGGGATTTGGGTTTCAATCCAGAGAATTCCCGACCGTGTAGACATCATGGCCCAGGATCTACCCTTGTCTGACATGCATCAACTAGGTAAGCAGAGGCCTCTTACCTCCATGGGTAGATAATGCCGCTTGCGTTACCTACTTCATGGTTTGGTGAAAAGTTCTTTGTCGAACCTTGAAGCACTACATGAAGGTGAATTGTTATTACATTCTACACTCTGGAACCCAATCCAAGTCTAACCTCCTTCACTAAGCCTCCCTGGGAGTCTCTCTCTTTTCATCTATTCCCACTGTACTTTTTGTCTGTAATATTTGACACATGATAGACTGGATGGTCCTGTGGACCATCTTTCCACATGCACACAGAACCAGGCTGTGTGTGGGGAGCAGCATTCTCCAAGTATAGTGACTTGGGTTCAGAGGGCCTGGGTTCAAGTCCTGCCTTAAAGCTATCTATGTTACTTTGGGTCATGACTTCCTTTGCTTTGTTTCCTATTTTATAAAATGAAAGGGCTGGGTTAGATGGTCTCCAAGGTCTCTTCCTGCCCTAAATCAATGATCCTGTGAATCATCTTTATATCTCCCGAACCACTGAGCACAGAAAGTTGGGTAGAGTGCAAAGGCCAGGATGCCGAGTACGGGTCATATATAAGAGATGCTGTGGAGACAGAAATAAGTTTTGAAAACTGATTAGATGAGGTGAGTGAGAATGAGGAGGACTGATGATATCATGGGGCAATGCCTTGACTTGTTTGTGAATTGGATTTAAGTGAGGCAGAGATGCACAAAGTCGTCCGTCTCACTCGCTCTCTCTTCCAGAGTCACAGAAGTCCAGTGGCAGAACGAAAGTCAGGACAATTGGAGATGACCCAGGATGCAGTGGGCGACCTTGGTGTCCTTGATGTCTGACCAAGCTCTAAGTCCTCCACAGTGTCTATTTCAGTATCCTTCATGGCCATTGGAACAAATCATTCTCATGTGCTCCGTTCCACTAGAAGTCTTCCTATGTGTGGAGTAGACATCTCCCCAACTCCTGGAAGGGACTGAGGCCTGTCAATTATCCTTACCCTGGCTTAGCCTATTTCCCAAGAAGGGAAATAGGCTACCCTGAGTGCTTGGCAAGCCTCTCTAAACACCCCACATACTTCTGGTCCTATTTGACAATTAGGCCAATACCAAGGTTACCAAGTTGGTAACTGGAAGAATGATGGTGCCTGTCTATAGAAATGAGGAAGTTTGGGAGAGGTGAATTTGGTGGGAAAGCTAACAGGCTGTTTTGGATCAGCTGAGTTTGAGATGCCTATAAGATATCCAATTTGAATATCCAGCAGATAGCTGGTGATACAAGAAAAGAGAGCTCAAGAGAGAGATATATAGAAATGGGGAATGCCAGTATAGACATAATAATTAAACACTTGAGATTAGACTCCTGATGAGGTCACCAAGAGATATGGAAGTATGTAGCAATAGGATGGATTCTAGGGAGACAACCACAGTGGCATGACATGGATGATGGATGATCCAGCAAAGAAGACTGAAAAAGAGACGTGAGACAAAGAAGAGAACCAAGAGAAAAAAGTGTCATGAAAACCCAGGGAGGAGAAAGTCATTCATGACTCTCATTCATGACTTGCCAATCAAGGAGGGTATTCAATGGCTCAAAATGCTGTAGAGAAGTTGAAAAGCATGAAGATTGAGAAAAGGTCAACAGACCCTTAATAATTTTGAGAAAAGTCATTGCAATTGAGTGATAAAGTCAGTGGCCAGGTAGCAAAGGGTTTGGAAGAGAGGGATAGGAGAGGAAATAGAGGAAACAAGTCTACAGGGGTTTTTCATGACATTTAGCTGAAAAGAGGAGAGACATGATGAAAGGTAGAGGGGATGGTGGGGTCTAGTGAACAACTTTTAAGAATGGCCAGGGGCGGGGAGGGGGGACTTGGAAGAGTTTGTAGGCAGACTAAAAGAATCTGGGAGATAGGGAGATAAGGAAGATTAGAAACAGGGAGGGGAAAATAGTGGAAGCAAACTTCAGGAAAAGATAGAAGGGGAAGGGATTAAGGAGAAATGTAGAGGACTTGGCCTTAGTGACTATAAAGACCAGTACTTTAATGGAGCCTGGAAGAAAAGAGGAGTTGGGGAGAGTAGTGTCAAGGTGCTGTGAAATGTGGAGAAGGGAAGAAGAGGGACTCATGCCAAAGGACCTTGAGGCAGAGGTGAGGAGGGAGCATTTTCCAGGCATGAGAAATAGTCTGTGCAAAGACAAAGATCTGGGAGATAGGACATGTGCGAGGAATACCAAGAAGGTCCATCTGGACTCAGGAGCCACGGCGTTTTCCATGGTACTGCTTGCCTCACAATCTTGGGCCCTGAACAGGGCTGCTGAGGATTCTATCTCCACAACAAGACGAAGAATCAAAAGATTCTAAATTTTTTTTGGAAGGATAATAATAGCTGACATTTATGCAGAGCTTTAAGTTTACAAAGTGCTTTACATATATTATCAACTCCCATGAGTTCAATTATCATATTTCTCTGCAGATTATTCCTAAATCTATATATCCAGTTCTGATCTTTCCTCTGTACCCCAGAAGAGTACTACCAATTGCCTCCCGCTGGACAGCTCTCTCTGGGTGTCCCATAGGTATCCTGAACTCAACATGTCCAAAATGGAGCTCACTATCTTTCTCTCTAAACTGATCTCCTCCTTCAAATTTCCTCATTTTCATCTTGTCACTGTCTTCCTTCTAGGCGCTCAGATTAGCAACCTCACACTCATCTATGATTCTCACTCATCCTCCCAAATCATTCCTTGTATCTTATCAGCTCCCAAACCACAATATTTCTTGTACACACATCCATCTTACTACTCACACAGAAACAGCCCCAGCTCAAACCCTCATCACCTGTCACCTGGACAACAGCATCTCCTAACTAATCTTTCTTTCTCCAACCTCTCTCTCTCCAATGCATTCAATGCACAGCTGCCAGATGTATGTTACTTAAACACTGACCCCCACCATGGGTGTAATGAAATATAGGAAAAGTGCTCTAACATTAGAAACAAAGGATCCGGGTTCAAATCCTTCTTTGAAGCATCACGCCACTTTCCTGGGCTCCTCATCTATAAAATATAGGTTGCACTAGGTGGCCACCACTGGGGTCCCTTTCATCTCTAGATTTTTGGCACTATGATTCTATGTCACCTCCCTACTCAAAAATCTTTAATCATTCTACTGTCTCAAAGATAAAATGCAAAATCCTGAGCCTAACATTTAAAGCCCTCTCCAATGTGGCACTTCTTGAACTTTCCAGTCATTCCTATTACTCCACTTTATGTATTCTCCTTTCTAGGCACATTGGCCTACAAGTTATCCCTTGTAAATACTTTTCTATTTCCTGCCTCCATGTCCTTGTACACATGGCTCCCCCTGCCCCACCCCATTCCTGAAATGTTTTCCTTCCTCATCACTGTCTCAGAGATTCCTTGTGTAGCTGTTCAGTCATTTCAGAGTCTTTGTGACCTTGTTTCTTCTGGAAGGGCTTTGAAAGGGGGAGGGGGATTCTTTGCAAAGACACTAGAGTGATTTGCTATTTCCTCCTCCAGCTCATTTTATAGAGGAGGAAGTAAGGCAAACAGGGTTAAATGACTTGCCCAGGGTCACACAATTAATTACTGTCTTAGGTGCGGCTTGAGCTTAAGAAGATAAGTCTTCCTGAGAGAGCCCAGTGCTCTCTCCACCGTGCTACCTAGCTGCCCCAATAGCTCCTTAGCACCCTTCAAAGCAGAGTTCAAGCACCACCTCCTTCCTACATGATGTCCTTCCTGATCCCCCATCTGTCTCATCGGCACCCTCTCACTCTTAAAATTATTTATAATTACTTAACTCTTGCATATGATGCAAACCATCAGTAGACATTAACTCCTCCAGGGCAAGAACTGTTTAGTTTGGGCCTTTGTATCCAAGGGGCATAGCATACAGCAGCTGCAGCTTATTAAATGTTTGTTGAATTAAATAGAATTATCTCATTTGATCCTTAAAACAGGGAAAATCAAAGCCACTGGGTAGGCATTTCAGGCTGGCACACTCTACTACTGCTACGAAAATGTTTCTCTGGGAAGGAGAGAGAGGGTAAGTGAGCCAAGAGAGACCTCCTCATGGCACAGCAGTGCAGGGGGTGGGGTGCCAGCATTTCTGATTCTATTCCTGTGTCTCTGTATTTCCCTGTGTTGGGTGGGACCCTGAGGAGCTCTACAGTGGTGAACTGTGCTATGAATTGTCTGTGGTCTGGGGTACAAAGGACACTGCATGGCTTAGGAATAATGAATCAGCACCACAAGATCAGCAACAGATGCATCTTTGAAAATATATTTGGTGCTATTTCCTCTTCTCTTGACCAAGTTTGTGTTAGACCACACCCACCTCTTGCAAGAAGACTTCTGGATCTACTACAGTACTCCCTGACTTTGCCTATCCTCTGAGGGGAACATGCTGGGACATATGCTCTTATTCCCCCTCAACTGTTCCTCCTGACTTCATGATATCTGGAGATGGCATCACTATTCACATGGCAACCCATGGGTGAACTCCTTGTCATTGGGGTCGATTCAATTCAAGTAATTAAATCATCATTACTTGCCTACTATGTGCCAGACTTGGTATCATGCACTGGGCATTCAAAGACAAAAATAACAACATCCTTTGATCTCAAATAGCTTATACACAAAGAGAAAACGACATTACATAGACAAATGCATTCAAAATAGAGAACAAACAAAAATTTATTGAAGGGAGGGAACTAGCATTGAGAAAAGCTCAATTAATATAGATGGTGGTACTTGAGCTAAGCCTCGAATGGAACTAGGAATCCTAAGACCAGATGAGGAGGGAGAACATTCCAGGTATGGGGAATAGGCTATGGAATGTTAAGGAAGTAGGACAAACATATGGCAATAATAAACAGCATTACATGTGTAACCCATGACCGAGACAGAGCATCTCAAAGAACTCAGGTTCACACAGAATATGTCTGCTCCTGGGAACCAAGTTCAAGAGGGCTGCTATCTTTTTAGTATATTGCCTCTGAAAAGAGTTGTTCCAGGAAAATCTCCTGATAGATTCAAGATATAGTTCATGTCTTGATTTCCAAAAATGCGTAAGTGAGACCTTAGCTCCCTCATAAGCATTTAAAGCAGCAAATGCAGGCTGGGCATAGGACAGCCTTCATTTTCTCTCTCTCTCTCTCTCTCTCTCTCTCTCTCTCTCTCTCTCTCTCTCTCTCTCTCTCTCTC
>CM053594.1:70038577-70095458 GCA_028646575.1 Pseudocheirus occidentalis | reverse complement strand
ATAATGTTGCTCTTAACCTAGCCTAGACCTCCACTGTCTAGCAGCTACTTCCCACCCTTGATCCTATCAAAATATCTATACCCAAATCTGTTACCCTTGAACTAGCCTAGCCCTCCATTGTCTGTCATCTCCTGGTAGCCTTCAATTACATCCCACCCTTAATCTCTTTCCTGGAATCTCACCTCTGTTCCACCAAGATCCTCTTTAGACTCCTCCTCAAGACCCTCCCCAAACCCTCCTCTAGACCACCTCTAGATCCCTCCCACAATCTTTCTGTACATAAGATTTATCTTGCCTTCCTATTAAGGTGGTGAGATTCAATCTAGTTCAGACTTGATCTGTGTCACATGGTTCTGGCCTGCTTGTCAATACTAGCTTCACAAATACTTAGGCTCCTTAAGATTCTACCCATTATGGAGAATCTTTAATAAACTGCTTTTCTTTGGCTGGGAGAAGGTGTGAGTTGAATTCATTTGGCAGGACCCGGTGTATCAGTATTTTGGGGTCTTGAGTACCCCTAAACCCTAATACCACTGAATGCAGTAGTATTCTATCACAGTTTTTTTGTCATACAAAGGTCCAATCCCTAATATACTCATCAAAAGAAAGCTCAAATAACCTCTTGAGAGCCCAAGGTCCAGATACCAATAACCCCAAACCAAATGACACAAAACCCAACCTATTCCCCCATTAAGAACTAGGTCCCACACCAAAGGACCATGATGCTTTTGGAAAAGTGACAGTTTCTGCATTTTGTACAAACAGATGATTCCCTTTTTCTGCTGGGAATGTTTGGAAACTTTCCTAAAGAAATTTTCCCTAGTCTGTCTCACAGTTGGGTCAATCCACCCATCAGTTTATTCTGCAAAAACAAAAGAAGCCCCACAGACAGCAGGTTAGTGAAGCACAGTGTTGGGCATAGCTGGTGGCCACATTCTCTGGAAACTCCCAAAGGGAGTCTTCTGAGGCCTAGTTTCAAGCCATGTCTGGGTATATGCCTGAATTTTTAAGATTATATTAGAGCTCCTGAGGTGACCTTGGCCAGAACAAGTAAATCTGGGGAGGTTTTCTGGAAGACGTGATCTTATTTTGCACTGATATGATTTGTTTAGAAGAGAATATATGCGTTCCTCTTCTGGCCTGGGAGCAGCAATAAGGAAAGGCATCTGGACTCCTTTGTCCATCCTGCATTGGTCCCAACATGAACCATGCCTAGAAATGGGCCACATATAAAGTTAGAGGTGTTTGAAAAGAAAAGATAAGAGAGATGATAGATGAAAAAAAAAACACACACCAACTAAACACAGAACTTGGCTTTCATCAAATGGCAAAATAGTTTCACCTATATGGTATACATAAATCCTTTGTGAGTAATCAAAGGGTACAGGAGTCCCTGTTAAGCAGGGAGTAGAGGAACAGACCCTTGTAGTTCTTTCTAACATCTACTATGATTCTATGAATTTCCAAAATTCTGAAATGCAACAACTCTAAGGTTCTGAAATCCTAACACCCTATGACTATGATTCTAAGATTTTAAGACTGCAGCACTTATTTCATGATTCTAAAATTTTGTGATTATGGTCATAAGATTCAATGACTGGGTGAAGCTGATTCTAACATTTTGCTATATAGTTTAAAATTATGTAACACTCATTTCAAAATTCTGAGGCTTCTGACCCATTCTGTGGCTGGGATTCTAAGATTCTCTGACTCTGAAACTGACATCAAGATTCTGAGAGTCTAACATTCTAGGATTTGATGATTTGGAGAATCTATAAATACCTGCTGCTTTTGCCTGCTTACCCAGCTTCCCTGGTTTTATTTCAATTTCAAAATCAAAAGTCAAGGACTGTCCCCTGCCTAGGATTATCCCTCACTTCCAATAGTGCCTGACCATCCCTGCAGCCTATTAATCTCTATTTCCTTTTGACTTGGGAAATGCTGCATGTTGGAGATGATAATTGTTTTCCTCAAGGAGGAAAAAAAAAGATGTTGATGAGCCTCATGCATAATGTTAGCCATCGTTCTCCATTTCCTGCCCCTCCCCTGGGCATAGAAAGGCCCTTATCTGTGCTCTGAAGCTGGATCTCACATGTATTCACCATGTTGCTCTCCCAATGGATATCATTATTTCAGAACAGGAGAAAATCACCATTCATTCTAGCATGAAGAGAGAAGCTGAGGAAATGCCTCGTCTCTAGGCCTATTCCCAAGGTGTACTGGGCACGTAAATAGCATGACCACCACAACTGTTCTCCCCAGCAACTCACTATGCAACCTTAGGTCAACCGTAGTCTCTCTGGGCTTCAAGTGTATAGGGTCACAAAATGACTGGACTATTTATAACAAAGCTTCTTTCCCCAACACTAACCCCCATGTTCATTTGTCAAATAATTAGATTGGCAGGGGAAGGTGGTAAGCATTTATATAGTGCTCTCTGTGGGCAGGCCCCATACTAAATGTTGTTTTACAAACATTATCTCCTTTGATCCTCACAGTAACTCTGGAAAGTAAGTGCTATGATTATTCCCATTCACAGGTAAGGAAATTGAGGCAGACAGAGGTTAAGTGGTTTGCCTGGGGTCATACAGTTAGTACATGTCTGAGATCATATTTGAACTCAGGTCTTCCTAACTCCGGGCTGAGCATGCTACTGAATGCACCACCAGCAGTCTTCTTGCACTAGATGGTCCTTTAGTTTCCCAAGGGCTCTGAAAATTATGACGTAATATAATAAACATTTCTTAAGAGTCTACTGTGTACAAAACAGGATGCTCAACATTGTGTTCAATGACTCCATTATAAGGCGAGGATTCCGCCTCCACTCCAATTAATGTAATCAGAGTAGCCTTGAACACCTCCATTGAATCAATACAATCAATGAAAAGTGTAAACTAAACATGATTAAGTCCTTAATCGAGTCAAGAGGATTAGAGGGTTTTGGCCACTGGATGAAAGATGATGACTTCACTTATTTGGTTGAGAAGATCTAGTCTTCTCTCTTGAGGCACCCATAAAAAAGTACATGCTAGCTTGAAGTGGGCGGGTGAAAGTCTAGTGATGGACCACTTCTGGTTTGGAGGATTCCAGTCTGCAGACGCTAGGTGGATTTGTGGGAGAGGGTACCTCATGCTTCTGCGGGGAATGTTTTTGTGGCTACATTCTCGCTATTTACTGTCTTAGTAAATATCTTAAGGCGAGGGAAAAGGAAGGGAATAAACATTTATATAGGGCCTACTGTGTGCCAAGTACTGTTCTAAGTAAGTCATGTTAATTGTAATAGGGGGCACAAAGAAAAAAGAGGGACTCCTCCTCAAGTTCCTTCCGAAACCCCTCCTCTAGACCACCTCTAGATCCCTCCCACAGTCTGTATATAAGATCCATCTTGCCTCCATGAAGGTGCTGAGAATCTACCACAGACTCAGTCTGTGTCAGATTGTTCTGGCCTGCTTGTCAATACCAGCTTCACAAATACTTAGGCTCCTTAAGAGTCTACCCATTATGAAGAATCTTTAATGAACTTTATTTTGGCTGAGAGAAGACTTGACACGAATTCATTTGGCAGGACCTGGCATGCTGATATTTTGGGGTCCTGCACAGCACTAAACTCCAAACCTCGTGAGAAGTGGGAATTGGGGAGGTAGCCCTGGAGGGGGGCTACATATTAACTCTTCATCCTTGTGAGTATATCATAAGCCTGTGAATCAATGGGAAGTTCTAGATATGTAAACCAACTTCCTCCTGTGGCTTATTTCAATGGCTCTGGGCATGCTGGAGACAAAATGTGGCACCTCAAGCCTCTGGGACGTCCTTCACGCGAGGCTTGTGAACTCTTGTACTTGAAGATCTAGGCAATTCTATCACAACAAACACTGGAGGAAGCTGGCACAAGCAGGGTTGTCCTCATTTTACAGATGGGAACACTGAGGAGATGAGAAGCAGAACGGCCCCAGAGTCACGCCATGCCGCCAGCCCAGTATAAGAGCTGACACTTAACCCCACTCCGCCGCCTCCAACCACAGGGCCCCTTCTTCCATATCCACTGAGATTAAGCATTCTCTCAGACACCTCCTGGAATGTTCTCTCTCACCCAAGCATAAGGAGAAAGTGGGTAGAGAGATTAAAAAAATAAATTAATAAATGGATGAATAAGAATAAAGAGTTTATAGAAAAGAGAAAAAATCGTTGACAAGCTTTACTATTCCAAGGCAGTAATTATCATCGTCGGTGGGCGGGAGGAAATGAGCAGTCCATGAATATGGGGTGGGGAGAAAGAGGAGGGCAGGCTGGACCCAAGCCAATGGCCAACCCCTCCTCTACCCCCCTGCCACAGCTTTTGGAAATGGGGGTCTGATTTTAAAGGGCCCATTGTTATTCCCTCAAAGATGGAGGCAGGGAGAGCAATGGTAGAGAATACTTACCTGATAAAAATAATACCACATTCCCATTGAACATTCGTAGAACTCAGAGCTGAAAGGGACCTTAGAAGTTATCTAGTTCTTCAAGAAGGGAAATGGTTCACCCAAAGTCATGCCAAGAACAAGTGTCACCACTAGTCAATCAATCAATAAACACTAATTCAATGCATACCATGATCAAGGAACATGCTAGGAGCTCAGATCACAAAGACAAAGATGAAGCCAGCCCTACTAAGAAGGAGCTGACCAGTTTGCAAGGTTTTCCTTAGGACTCTGTGCTGGGAAGGATGATTGCTTTTATTCTGCATATAAGGTGGGGTAAGAGATCCAACCAATCATCATACAGTTAGTTGGCAAAAGTCAGTCCCAGGAGAAATTTGTCTTTGTAGGCTTTCTTATTCCTCTGAGCTCTTCCACCCCAGCCAGGCTCAGACCCACCCAGTCCAGGGCCTTTATGTAACATGGCACATGATCCTTTGGTAACATGGCACACGATTCCCATCTAGAGCCCTTTCTGCCTTTCCAGATACTACTTCCTCCAGGAAGCTGGATTCACTAGAGCACCTTCATCAACCTTCTGAAACACTAGGAGAAAGAACTGAATCCTGTTTACATTTCTATGGCATTAAAGTTTAAGAGGAGCTTTTACACTAGATGTAAATGAGAAGAAACCCAGTTACTGTAATCCCATTTTACAGAGGAGATTGAAATACAGAAAGATAGGGTGACTTTTCCATTAAACATAAGAGCCCAGGTTGAACTCACATCCTTCTTCCTCCAAACTATGACAATTACTACTAAGCTTCAGTGCATGAGAATCCCAGAATCACTGAATCTGAGTTGGAAGGAACTTCAGCAGCCACCTTGCCCATCCTATACACAAAAGGGTTACTCTCACTGTTACATGTCCCCTATCAGGCTGACTGATTATTCAGCCTTAATAGAAGACCTCTAAGGAAGAGGAACCCATCCCCTCCACAGGCAGCCCTTTCTGCTTTTAGACAAGAATAATAAGAGTCATAGGATAAGAGAATGACATGTGGAAGACATATCTGAGACCATCTGCTGGGGTTCTTAACCTGGGACTCTGAACTAGACAGGTAGATAGATACATATATACATATACACACATACATATATATACAAATATAGATATAGATAATATAAATATATATGTATGTGTGTGTGCATGAATATATATATACACACACACACACACACACACACACACACACACATATTCATATACTGACAACTCTGTTTCAATATCATTGAAATTTCCTTTGGTTTCCTTTGCAATTTGATGGATTTTATTTTTTGCATTTAAAAACATCATTCTAAGGGGTCCACAGGCTTCTCCAGAATTCTCGAGAAGTTCAAAATACAAAGTTAAGAAGCCCTCACCTAACTAAGCCAACTTCCCACCACATGGATAAGCACCCTTGATAGCCTTCCTCCCAAGGGGTCATTCAGCTGTCTTCTGAACAACTCCAGTAATGGGGAATGCACTACTCCTCTGTGCTATCATGGAACAGTGCTGAAGGTTAGGCAGCTCTTCCTCATGTTTAAATTTGTTTGTCTGGGACTTTGTGGCCTCACTCCTAGTTCTGGACCCTCATGGACCTCAGAGAACAACTCTGCTTGTTCTACCCCATGAGAGAATTTCTGAAAATTAGGTAGTTGATGAAATGGGTGCTGCGAGCTGTACAGCACCTTGGAAAGCACAGTAAGGTTGGCCCTGAGACTATGAGTCATGGGAAGAAGTGAGGGTAGATATCTGAGAAGGGCAAACAAGTATGGCAAAGAGAAGTCCGGGGGGTCAAGAAGCAAAGATGCAGCCAGCTAGGAAGGACAAGACTACTGGAGCCCTACCAAAAGTCTGACTCTACAAAGAATGAGAGCCTCACATATAAGACTAACAGCATCTGGTAACTTTCTAGACTTACCACAATGCTCTACCTTCCATGCACTTAACATTTCAGCCAAAGGGGACTGCTAGCCTTTCTTTAGTTTTTTCTTGCCTACTCCCATAACACAATATTCCCCCATTCATGGGACATGCTCCTTCCTCATCTTGGCTTGTTGAAATCCTTTACCTTTGAGACTCAGCTCAGGTGCCACCTTCTCCAAGAAAATTGTATTCCCCGAAGCAGGATGCTGAAAATGATCTCTTCTGAAGGCTGCTTTGCCAGGTCTCTTTTGCACCTAGCACATACTATTATTATACTACTGTATAATCCTCATCCATATGGTCCCTGTCACTCTCTAGATGGTAAGCTTCATGAGGGCAAAATGGAAAAAGCAATGAACACAGGTGTCTTTATGAAAAATGGATTTGAATTTCATAACTTTTGTGATCTGGGCAAGTTACTGTACTTCTTTGGGACTCAGAGCCTCAGTTGCTTCCTCATTTATAAAATGGATAATAGCAATCATATCAGCCTCACTCATCTCACAGGCCACGGCCATATGAACAATTATCATCTACATTCTGTGCTGCTCCTGACAGAGTGCTATGCATATATGGATCTCCTCTGCATAGAAATAATAAATAAATGCCTGTTAAATGAATGAATGGATTGTAAACTTGGCAGGGGGTCCCAAGTGTTAATGCCCTCCTTATCTCAAAATAGCCTTGTCTCAACTTTACATAAATCTTGTACTCACTTACCTGTGCACGTTACTCTCAAACCCTAACAGAACATAAGCTCATAATTCTTGAAGGTTATGTAATTTCATTGATGTGGGAACACCTTTCACTGATGCAAATTGCTGCCCTTCTGTACTATCTTGGAGAGCTACCGTAGCCAACCTTGAAAAGTTTCTCGTTCGGGAGAAGCAGCCAGAGCTCGCATCTCATTGGCACAAGAAGTCCTCAGAAACAGTGACCATGTCATTTTTCATCACTGTGACTCAAGAGCTGAACTGAGTGTCTTGCACGTAGCAGGGGTCTTCTGGATTGTTGAATGTGGACCATGCTGTAGGAGGATGGTCTTGGGGGTACATGAGATCATCAAAGCAGACACAAAGGGGCCACAACAACACAGTAGAGACACCAACCACAGTATAATAACAGGGACTAGGAGGGGGAGGTATCACAGACACAGGAGAGACCAAAGAAAGAGACACAGGGCAGTGCTGATGGTTACAAGAGCAGCAACAGAGATAGAGGAAAAACTCAGGAGCAAGACAGGCTTAGGACAGGTAATGCATCTATCCAGATAGGGAACAGACCTGTGTCCTGGGTCCAGAGGCCTCAGTCTCTCAGACTCGCCAGTCAGATAAATCCTCAGGTATTCCCTCCCCCGGGGTCCAGCATAGTCTGCATTGGGGAGTCATGTGTGCTCACAGAGATCCCCCCAGACTCTAGCATCACACAGAGGGAAATAATACTCCTCTATCTGTGATCCCTTAAGATTTCCAAGTGGCTTTCCACATAGCATCCCTTCGAGGTAGGTAATGAAGGCACTGCTGTTGTCATTTGGCAGAGGGAACAGAGGCTCTTAGAGGAAAAATGTGACTTGGTTAGAGTCACATGGCTAGCTAAGGTTTGAATTCAAGTATCCTGACTCTCTGTTTAGCATTCTTTCCACTAGTAACAATAACCAATCCCACTTCAATTAATCCTTTCAGATCTACAGAGTGTTTTTCTCACCAGAGGTACTCTTGTTGCCTCTTATAACAAGAATTTACATTTATTTAGTGCTCTGAAGGTCCCAAAGCAAGCCCCTTTATATGCACATATCTTTGGATCCTCATACTAGCCCCATGGGGCAGAAAGTATAAGGATTATTAGAGTCATCTAACAGAAGAAGAAACTGAACTAAGGCTAGGTTTTTAGCCCCCAGAACTGCAGAACTAATAAACACTGGCTAGAACCAGGCTTTGGCTTCAAGTCCCTTTCCATGTGTCTTTGAAGGGTTTTCCATACTTCCCCCCAACTCCTGAAATATTTCATTCCATAACTTATTTTCACAGAAACACTGGAAAATGGACTGACTTGCCCTGGGTACAAAAGAGGAACAGGATGAGTAATTTGCTCAGTAGACAATTTGAGAAAGTCCAGAGAGAACAGTCATAATCCATGACTTTCTGGAAAATGTACAAAATGCCACTATCTTTGGCTAGGGCCAGGCAGCCTTTGAACATTCAGAGATAATCCAAAATCCATTCTAGCTTCTGAATACTTCCCAGCCAAGAAAATCAAGGTGCCCAGGCCAACTTTAAGGGGGGAACTATGCAACACTAAGCAGGTCATGTGGCCTCTCTGTGCCTCAGTTTCCTCATTATCAAAATGATGGATCATAGTATTTGTAGAGGAAGGGATTATCTAGTCCAACTCCCTCAATTTGCAGTTAGGGAAACTGAGGCACAAAGGGGCTAAAGAGATTTGCTAAAGGTTATGTAGGTAATAAATAGAAGAGCAGGCATTCAAACTCAGGTTTCTAGCTCCAAGAGGCCTTTCCAATGAACCAACCTGCCAATAATAAAAATTTGAGGTGGTCATGAAGTTTAAATGAGATACTATACGATAACAGGCACCAAGACTATTGGATTTGGAATCAGGTTCATCAAAGAGTTAGAGCCAGAAGGGAACTTCGAGACAATCAAGTCTCAACCTTTTCATTTTACAAGTGAGTAAATGAAGGCACAGGGAGCCAAAGTCACTTGCTCCTGCTCACACAGCTAGTGTCTGGGACAGGATTTAATCCACATTTTCTTGTCCAATCCACACTGTCTTGCTCCAAGTCTAGGGCCCTAGCCACCATGATAAGCTGCCTCTTGAGACCTAGCTGAAGTTACAAGCACCAACCCTTGCTTACAGTGTGAACCTGAATAAGTCACCACTCAAGATCCAGTCTTTTCCCCTGTAGAACTAAAATAACAGTTTGACTCCTTACCTCACAAGGTTAATGGGAAAAAGCATACTGTAAAGTTTAAAGCACTGTAGAAACACAAATTTATTATATTATGGTCATCATTCTTGATCAGCCATAATGAGACTGATGCATCCTCCTTCTACCCACAACAAATGATGATGAAACAAAGGGCAATTTTCCAGAAAGGAGATTCTGTGCCCTCATGCTTTTGTTATTGTTGTTGAGTCATTTCAGTGAGGTCTGGGTCTCTGTGACCTCATTTGGAGTTTTCTTGACAAAGATATTGGAGTGATTTGCCATTTCCTTCTCCAGCTCATTTTACAGATGAAAATCTGAGGCAGACAGGGTTAAGTGACTTGCCCAGGGTCACACAGCTAATAAGTGTCTGAGGCCAGATTTGAACTGAGGAAGATGAGTCTTCCTGATTCCCTAACTATGGCTCTATCTACTGTACCACTTAGCTACCCCATCCTCATTCTAGAACAGCTAGGACATCACAATGTCCTCCCTTAAGGGCAAAACACCTGAAAAGCTTCATGGTTTGCCCCCTTCTGTTTTCTCCAATACTCTCTGATGTCCATGTAGAAGATGAAAGACAGAAGACATTAGCCAACAGGCTAGACAGGAAAAGACAGTTTTTGTATGCATGAATCACCCTTCTGTTTTCATGTCTGTTCCCAAGGCTCAGGACATCTTTGCTTAAATAAGACCCTCTGCTTTAATGAACTCTATTAGAGCTTAAAAACATTCATTCAGCTGGAATCCCTGGAGGAAGACCCATGAATTAGACATTTCTGGTGAAAACTGTGCTCTCCTAATATTCCACAAAATCACAGATTTAGGGATGAGAGATTCTTCAGTGGTCATCTAGTCCTAGTCATTTTGTCAGGTTTCCGCCACAGCAGAAGCATTTACTATATAATAAACACTCAGCCCCACAAAAAGAAGTATCAATAGAAGCATGGTTCATAAACAGGATAATCGAGCTTCTCTACCAGAGACATTTGTGGGCCTACAAGTAGACTCTATATCCTTTTGCTATGAAAACACTGACTCATTATATAACTAAACCTTGATATTAAAAATTAAATTAGATTAATTAATGAATAAGTAAAAGAAAATATATAGAAATCAGATGGTCAGTGATGGTCTGAGCTAATGGTGCCCTAGAACATTTGCTTATTACTGTACTACCACAGAATTTTTTAAAAATTATTATGTAAGATAAACCTGGATTATGTGACATATCTTTTTCTTTTCCTCTGGGACTGGCTGGTTTTGATATAAGCATCTCTTTATCAGTTAACCCAATACACTGCAGGGGATCCTAATGGGGATAGGTTCACAGTTTTGATTTCCACATGGGCTAACTGTCTTCCAAGGCACCAGGCTGAGCCCTAACCCTGGTCACAGAAGAAACCCTTGTCTAGGCTGGAAGACAGACAGACAGATGTCAGCTGGACGGGTAGGGACCAGGGACCAAGAGACAGAGAGACATGGGCAGGGAGAGAGAAAGAAAGAGAGAGAGACAGAGAGAGAGAGAGAGAGAGAGAGAGAGAGATGGACAGATAGCATTTACTTACTTGGTGCCATACCTGTTGTTAACTGTGGCACATACAAACACAAATAAGATCCTCCTTGCCCTCGAGGGGTTTACATTCTAATATGGGAGTTGGAAGGGGGTAGGGATGGGAAGGGCAGTGTAAGGGGAATCTGGTGGAAAGGTATAGAGGCTTGGTTTCATAAAAGAAGGCTCAACTATTGGAGCCCATCATCCCAGGGGCAGAGTCCAAGGTTTGGGGTGGGAAGAGGTAGGAAGGGGGGGAAGGCAGAGATGATCGCCAATGTGTAGGCAGCATGGTGTGGAGATAGTCAGGAAGTGGTATGGAAGCCAGATTCTAGGTGAGATATGGTAAGGGCACGTCTATTAGAGTCCCAGTCACAGGCTGACTTGATAGTGGGACAGACAGGCCCTAACCCTGGAAACAGCCAGAGCTCTAGCACACACTATGCCATTGGTTTTCATGGACCTGTGTGAGATACCAGGTAGGCTCTAGGTAGCTTGTCCCCCCCACCCCTCCTGCCTCCACCCCAGGAAACTGATCTTGGTGTACACGGTCTCCTGAGGGCCGTGGGAGGAAAACTCTTCTTACTGGACACAAAGCACTATGTGAGGAGTAGAGTCCACAGCTCAAAGGGAGATTCCTTAGATCAAGCCACCCCATCTGCTCCCTGTCCTTCTCCTCCTCCATTCCCTCATGCCTCCCAAGAGAAATAAAGATATTACTGCATTACAACCCTAGCTCTCCAACCCCGTGCTGTGTCCACCAGGACAGGATCCCCCACCATGTACACGACACCCACCTGCCTTCTGCTCCTCTGTGCTCCTGTGGTGACCGCTAGGGGAAGTGGGGTCTTGGATTTCTCTGCTATTTTCTGTCAGACAAAGAATTAGAAGGAGGTGAGGATGGAGACAAGTAAACAGAGAGCTTCTGGCTAGGCCCACAGACATAATCATGCTCACTTGATTCCCTGTCACCCACCCTCCCCAGGGGAATTGGAGATGGCCTAGGAGGGAGAAACTTGGGACTCAACAACTAGTGAGCTCTATGGCCTTGAAAAACAATGCTAGGGTAGTAGAACAGCCAGACTAGAGGTTATCTGGGTCACGGTTTTAGTACTTACTAGCTCTGTGACTGAACCTAAGCCCCTTCACCTCTGTAGGCCTTACTGTCCTTGTATGTAAAATGGGAACAGTAATCCTGACACTTTCTATCACACATGACTGCTGCGCTTCGGAAAATCTAAAGAGTCACAGAAATGTGAACTGTTATTGTTGCTGTTATATTATTATACCCTAACATGCTGGGAACTCAGTCTTTCTTATCTGTAAAATTGCTGTAAAACTTTCTTATCTGTAAAACTGGTCTAGGGTCTCTTACAGACCTAATTTAATTTAATACCATTCTGCAAGCATTCACTCACTGTCTACGGTGTAGTATAAAAAAGTCTCCACCTATGAGTCAGACTGCCCCTGAGTCTAATCTTGGATAAATCATTTCCCCTTTCTGGGCCTCAGCTTCCCCATCTGTACAATGAGGGGAGGCAGAGGTTGGACTAGATGACAGATAAGGTCTCTTAGCTCTGACACTGTCTTTCAAGGGCTTTTCTCGCTCAGGGACACTATGTCCTGGCCTCCAAGAAAGCCCTGGGCTGAGCTCAAAGGGAATGATTTGTGGGGAACTACAGTAACAACAACCACCCCCGCCACAGGTGAATGTTATCATAGTTATAATAACATTTGTATTACCTATCTCATAGAGTTACTCTAAAGGAAGCACTTTTAAAACCCTTAGGTCATTATAAAAATGTAAGCCTGTGGTCTTCTTATTAGGCTTCTCTGACTGTACAATGAATGGAGCAGAGGCAAAGTATGTATAGAGATGTGCCTTACATAGTGATCTTTGGGAAGATTAAGAAGCATTTGAAAAGCCCACAAAACCTAGTCAGCACATCTCAGGGACGCCAAAACATAGATCACAGCAGGTTAAAACTGTAAGGGACTTTGGAGTATAGACTATGAGAGCTGATAGGGAACTTAGAACAGAAAGAACCTCAGAACCTAAAACCTAGAACCTGGAATCTTAGATCCAGAAGAGACATAAGCACAGAATGTCCAAGCTGGAGGGAACTTCAGAATGCAAAATGTCAATATTTAATATTTATGGTTTGTAAAGAGCTTTATATATAAGTCATGATTCTCAAAAAAACAAAACAAAAAGCCCTGTGAGTTTGCAAATGAAAGTATTATTAGCCCCATGCTGCAGGCAAGGAAACTAAGGTTCTGAGAAAATAGTGATTTGTCTAGGGTCATACAGTCAGTGGTACAGTCCAGTCTTTTGAGAAAGTGACTAAGGGCAGAGAACCAGGAAGTACTGAACCTAATATCTGAACTGTGGTCTCCTGACTCCAAATCCAGCACCAGACTTCCTGGATTGTAAAAGAAGTCCTATCTACATCTCTGGGGGGTTGTGAGGATTGGATGAGCTAAAGGAATGGGGAATGGGCTTTAAACAGTCAGAAAAAGGGTGTTAGAGATGTGAGGCTTTATTCAAAACAAATCACACTGGGCTCCCAGCTACCCCCACTTTGGCTATTACAGAATCTTTTCCTGAGGACAGTCCAGTAATTCTCTAAACCCCAGGATTTTTATCTGTTTTAAAAAAAAAAAACTTGCTATCTACTATAGAGGGTCATGGTGAACAAAATAACTGCAAATGTTTAAAGTCCTATATAAATGAAAGGTATTTTCATCATTATTCTTCCCCCTCTAAGGCATGCTGTAGAAAAGTCAGTGAATGGTCCCAGAGCTCTCACCTTCTGGACAGGTCCATAGCGCTGGAGAATATCCAACAGCTGATTCCTCAGTCGGTCTAGCTGAAGGCATTCTTGCTGCAAGGAGGAGAGCAGAGAATGGATGAGGGGCACTCCTCTGGTCAATGAGCATCCTGGACCACTGTCATGCTCACTACCACCATTCATTCCACCCTAGAGAACTAAAGGGGTTCTAGAACCTGAACTGGTGCTGTTATTTGCAAAAATAAAGGTTTGATGGACTACCTGTGACTGAATGGAAGGATGACTGCCCTACCAATCACAGTTTAATGCTAGAAGAAGCACTGGCAAAATGTGGTCCTGAGACTGTCAGTATTGTTACTAGTGATACCTCCTGAATCAAATTTGAATTTAGAAAAGATCATAACTCTAGAGCCAGAAGGAATCTCAGAGACCATCAAATCAGTCCAATCTCCTCATTAAAGTGATTTGTACTGTGTCAAAGAGGTATGAAGGATCAGACAGGATCCAAACCCTGGTCCACTGACTCCACAGTCAGTGCTCTTTCTATATTTTAAAAGAATTCTTCTTTAAATTAACAAATCTCCTTTCTCTTCCACTTCTCATCCCATTAAAAAGGTGGGGGGGGTGGAGAAAGAAAAACAATTTCTTTTTAACAATTATGCATACAAAAAACAAAAATTCCCTCATTGGCTAAAAACAAATATTTGTGTATGTGTGTACACACACAATATGTTATGTAACAGACATGTATGTATGTGTATATGTGTACATATACATGTGTGTATATGCGCACATATATTTTACATATATATGTAAAAATTCTGCACTCTGAATCCATCCCTTCTCTGTCAGGAGGCAAAAAGCATTCTCTTTCTCCTCTGGATTCATGAACGGTCACTGCATTGATTAAAGTTCTAAAGTCTTTCAGAAGTGCTTCTTGTCTTACAGCATTTGTGGCATTGTATAAATTCTTCTGGTTTTCCTCATTTTTCATTCTTTATCACTTTATACAATTTCTTCAAAATGGGTCACTTCTATGATATTGATGTTACAGGATAAATTCTTCTGGTACTGCTCACTTCACTCAGCATCAGTTCATACAAGTCTTTCCATGCTTCTCTGAAGCCATCTATATCACAGCTTCATTTCTTATGTCACATTAGCACTCTATCACATTCCCATACTACCGTTTGTTCAGCTATTTCCCAGATTAGCATCTCTTTAGTTTCCTTTTTTTTTTTGCCACCACTAAAAGGGCTGCTAAGACTATTTTTGTACATAAAAGATCTTTTTTCTATTTCTTTGATCTCTTCTAGGTATAAGTCTAGCAGCAATATAGTTGGGTCAAAGGATATATGTTGCTTAGAAACATTTCGTGTATCATTCCAAATCGCTTTCCAGAATGGCCGTACCCATTCACAAGTCCACCAAGCAGCACATCAAAGTCCCTGTTTTATTACACCTGTTTCCTTTTCTTTTTTTGTCAGTTTTGCCAATCTCGTGGGTGTGAGGCAGAACTTCAGAATTGCTTTAATTTGTTGTTAATGGTCATTCAGTCGTTTTTAGTCATTTCTCACTCTTTGTGACCCCATTTAGAGTTTTCTTGGAAGATACTGGAGTGGTTTGCCATTTCCTTCTCCAGCTCATTTTATAGTTGAGGTAACTGAGGCAAACAGGGTTAAGTGATTTGCCCAGGGTCACACAGCTAATACGTGTCTGAGGTTAGAATTAAACTCATGAAGATGAGTCTTCCTAACTCCACACCTGGCATGCTATCTACTGAACCACCTAGATGCTCTTGCTTTAATATGCATTTCTCTAATGAATGATTTGGAGCATTTTTTCCCCCATGATTACAACTAGCCTAAATTCCTTCCCTTGAGAACTTGGTGACACAGGAAAATCCTTAGACCTATCAACTGAGTAACAGTTCTTATTTTTATAAATCTGACTCTATTCCTTATATATCTTGGAAATAAGAACTTTATCAGAGAAACTTACAACATTTTTTTTCTCAGTCATGTTCATTTTTCTCTTTTAATCTTAAGTTTATTGGATTTGTTTATGTAAAAATACAGCCAAATTTCATGTAATCAAAATGATCCATTTTATCTTTGAGGATTCTCTCTATTCCATTTTTGGTTGTGAATTTTTATTTTATCCATAAATCTGATAGGTACTTTTTCCATATTTCTTTACCTTTTTTGTAATGTGGGCTTTTATATCTTAGTCACATTTGGACTTATCTTGGTATATGGTATCAGGTGTGGCTCAAAACCCAATTTCTGCCAGAAGCTGGTCAGTTTCCCCAACAGTTTTTGTCAAATAGCGGGTCGTTAACCCAGTACTTGAGGTCTTTGTGTTTATCAAACACTAGGCTACTAGGACATTTGCTTCTATATGTTGTGAATTCAATCTGTCCAACTAATTGACCTGTTTTTGCCATGTAGTATAGAGTTTGAGATGGATCATAGTGCTTGCCAGCATGATCTCTTGTCTTTTCATCTATGTGCATGCCCTCCCTTTCTCCTGGTAGAATGCAATTCTATAGATAGCAAGGACCATTTTGTCTTTGTCTTTTGGGACTCTGCACATAGTAGGTACTTAATAAATGCTTGTTGACTGATGGACTGATTGATTTTTCTCTCTCTCCCAATCCATAATTGTGCGAAGTGCTCAACCAACCCACAGCAGTAGAAAACCATCAAAATGGGTTGCATTTCATAATGGGTCATAAATTCTGTGTTAAGTGCACAAAGTTCTCCAGGCTATCATTTAAACACCAGCTTCTGGCATGAAACTATCATGACATCAGATCAGTGCCCTGGCAATTTACAGAGCAGAACACCAGGGTGAGAGTCCATCAATTCATCATTAAACCACATAGGCAACTCCACAGCAAGAGCCATGACTTTCCTGGACTTCCATGTTCTCCTCCAAAAAATAGGGGAACAGAGTAACTTATTTCTAGGGCCTCTTAAGGTTCTGAAATTCTGTGATCATGTGCATGGTCATCACCTGTATTTCAAGCTCTCAACACAAGTGATTCAGTATTTTCCAGGAGTAACCTAACCAGCTTCCCCATCTCTGACCCAATCCATTCATTCCTCCACAGACTCCTGGGTTATTCATTCTGTTATGTCACAGTATAATCCCCCTGATGTTGGTGATCCCAACAGTGGTGAGGACCATCACAGCAGTAAGGGGGCTTATGTTGATATGAACAGTAGTTTGATTACGATGACAGTGATGGTAATAATGGTGAGAGTGCCATTGAGGATGGTGATCCTGATAGTCATGATAATGGTGATGAAGAAGGCAATAGCACTGATATTGGCATCAGTGAGTGAACAATGATGGTGATTGCCCTTTCCAGATAAATAGGGCAGAAAAGATCATTTAACAATTCAGGCCAGATATGATCAATATCTGAAAATAAAGTGAGTCAGACATCTCTGCACAGACAATGGCTACCTTACCTGCTTACAGAACGAAGGGCTCATATTTAGACAACTATGGCTGCCAATTTTTTTTTAAATTTGGTTCTAGATTGCATATTTAGGAGAAAACCTGTAACAAAGAGTGTGACTATCTCACTGAACAGGGAACAAGCAATTTACTGGAAAGTGTGTTTCAAACTCAATTTAAAGGCAAACTTTCTAACAATCAGAGCTGATCCAAAACTGAATGAGATTTCTAGGAAGAGTGCGTTCCTCATCTCTGACTGTACAGGCAGAGGCTGAATGACATCTTGGCAGGTGGCTAATGAAAGTGATTCCTAGACTAGGAGGGAAATTCCTCATCCCTCGATTGGTGGGATTCAAACACATCTACATGAGGTTTGCAGTTCTTTGGGGTTGGCAGGAAGGCCCAAAGCTGAATCTCGTCCTCTCCCAGATCCACCTTGCCAATGGCACGATGCTCTGACCATGGCACATACCTGAGATGACCCACGCACGAACTCTGACAGCTGCTTGATGGTACTGATGCTGGCACAGATGGTTTTATTGGTCTCCTGCTGTGAGGTATGCCTGAGGAGCAAGGAGCAGAATGTCCAAGGGAGGCAAAGAGATAGAAGAAAGATTGGAAAGAGACAAAGACAAAGGCAAACAGAGAGAGACAAAAAAAAGAGACAGAGAGAAATACAAAAATTGAGAAAGATATAAAGGGAAAAAGAGATACAGATGGAAGGAGGAGATAAAAATATAAGGAGAAAAGGAGGAATGGTAAAGGAAGTTAGAAAAGAGGAAATGAGTGTGAGCAAAGGGGGGCAAGATAAGAGAGAAGGAAAGAGGGAAGGGAAGGGGAGGAAAAGGTATAGAGAGAAAGATCGAGGGAGTTGGAGGGAGTTAGGACAAAGAGAGAGAAAAGAAAATTTACAACTGAATTTCCAGGCCAGGGATGGTTAATAAGGGCTCCCAGACTAATAGGAGCAGCATTATCTATAGAGGGCAATTCTCCAGGTGTGCAAATAGCCAGCACCAACTCCCTTCCCCCTGTATATACAATAAGATCTAGGTGAGCAGAAGCTGTGATTGTTGGCAGGACTAGCGTCCAAATGTGATCATGCTTCTCAGGTTTGCCTTCAAACATGCCTTTATTCTAATCCTACACAGTATTCCCCTAACTGCCTCACAGACCTTTCCTTTCTGCCTCTTCAGCATCCCCATCGATCCCCGCAGTGGAACACAGGGTTACAACCAAGCCTGGGAACTCAGATTCCACCACTATGTATTATTATTCTTGGGCAATAGAGTGCCTGGCCTAGAATCAGGAAGATCTGAGTTCAGATCTGGCTTCAGACACATATTAGCCTTGTGATCGTAGGCAAATCACTTAATCTGTTTGCCTCTGTTTTCTCATCTGTAAAATGGGAATAATATAAATACCTATCTCTCAGGGTTGTTGTGAGGATCTGATGAAATAATAATTGGAGAGGGCCTGGCATATAGCTAAGTGTTATATAAATGTTAGTAATTATTACAATGATTATAAGGATACTTGCATTGGGAATCAGGAGATCTGGGTTCTGGTCCTGGTTCTTGACTCATATTTTACTGGGAAAAAAGGGCCATTCCCAGAAAGTTCTTCTTACCCCTTCCTCCTCCCCCCACCACTATTCCATAACTCACATAACTCAGATGCCCTCCTTCACTTTATTCCTGTCTCACATGAAGACCTTCTCCTGGCCAAAGCAAACCTTCCTCCATGCACAAGCGATCCCACTCCATTCTATCCTCTCCAGCAGATTGCCCCCTCCTCCAACATCCCTACCCTCTCACTCATCTTTCATTATTCTCTGTCTCCTGGCTACTTCCTAACTCCTACAAATATGCCCATGTCTCCACCATCCTCAGCACCTGATCTGTCCATCCCCACTGTCTACTATCCTTTATCTCTCCTCCCTATTGTGGCTAGAATCCTTACCCTACAACTGGTGTCTCTACTTCCCTTCATTTCGCTCTCTTCTTAACACTCTGCACTCTGAGTTTCTTCTTAACACTCTGGTTTCTGACTTCATCCTTCAAGTGAAATTGGTCTACACCCAGTTATCACCAAATCCAATGGCCTTTTCTCAGGTCTCATCCCTTCTGACTTCTTTGAAGCCTCTGACACTGCCCATCACCCTCTTCCACTTGATACTCTTCTCTCTAGGTTTTCCTGACACTACTTTTTGCTGGTTCTCCTCCTATTTGTTTGACCATCCCCACTTTTGCTCTTTTTCTGGATCTTTCCCAAGTCTTGCCCTCACCATGTTAATGATGGGCCATCCTGGTCCTTCTTCTCATCTTCCTAGATACCAGTTCTCTTAGTGACTAATGGATTTGATTATCATCTCTATGCTGATGACACTCAATTCAGCTTATCCAGCCCTAACCTCTCTGCTGATGTCTTGTCTTGCATCTCCACCTGCCTAATGGACATCTTAAACTGGACATGCCCCAAATTGAACTATTTACCTCTCTGCCTAAACCGTCCCTTCTTCCTAACTTCTCTATTCCTCCCAATTGCCCCAGTCCTAAACCTGCATATCAACCCCAACACTTCACTTGCCACTTAGATCCAGTTTGTGGATAGTGAGTGACTTCAGAGCAAGGACAGCTATTCTGCCTTTCTTTGTACCTAAAGTGCCTAGCATGGTGCCTAGCACAGAGTACATGAGTAATAAATGCTAGCTGCTTGCTTGACTAGTTCTGCCACTTGAATTTAAACTAAAACATCTCTAAGGTTCTCTCCAGTTTTAAATCTAAATATACAACAGATATAGTAGAGAACACGGGTTTCAATCAGCACAACTGTGAGACATTTAAGTTTAAACATAACCAAGACTACTTAGCAGATCAGGGGAAAGAGAGACCAGCCTAGACTGAACAAGGCAGAGAAGCTTCCTGGAGGAAGTGGGACCTAATCACTGTGTTTATCAGGATAAGGACCCCCAGACCTGAACCTCACATTTTTTTATGGACTGATTAAAAAATGTCCCGGGGAATAGGCCATATGCTAAGGAAGTGATGGTCCATTCTGAAGTGTGATGAATTCAAAGAATCATAATTTTAGAGATGGAGGGACCTCAGAAGGCATGTAGTCCAATCCATACCTGAACAAGAATCTTCTCTAAAATATACCTAAAAAAACCAGTTCCTACCCTCTGCTTAAACATTTCTACTGATGTTCATATCCTCACTAGTCAGTCTATTCGATTTTCAAATGATAGAAGCACAGTGACCACTCCATGGGTGAAGAACTGCATAGTTGAATAGTGGCTGTTGCCCATTATCTGCTTTAATGTAAGACATAATGGGTAAAGGAGAATCCTTCTTGTTACAATGAGAATGAATTCCTCAGGCTGGATAACACTAGAGTGGTATAGGTGAAGAGTGTAAATGCTGAGGGACAGGGCTGCATGGGGGAGGAAGGCGGGGGAACAACAATTATTACTGTCAAAGATCTGAGGTGTTGTTATGGGGCCCAGAGAACAGATATGTTCCCTGTGCCACAAGAGGGCAGAAACAGAACCACCAGGGAAAAGTCCTTAGGAGGCAGATTTAGGCTCAACATAAGTAAATGCTTTTTAACAATAACGGATGTCCCATAATAAGGCAGTAGTATCCGTGGGCAATAGTGAGTGCCTCTTCATTTTAAGATAAGATGGTTGAGTGCAAGCCCTTGGGGGCCCATGGACCCCAGTTTAAGAACCCTTGGTTTAGAATATTATATTCAGTTCTGGGTGTTACATTTTGGGAGGGATTTTCACATACTTCAGGGTTTGGGCAACCAGAATGGTGAGAAGACTACAAACTATTTCATGTGATCAGATGATCATTTTGAATGAGATGAGAATGGGGGATCATTTCATTTAATCAGCACTTTCATTTTGCAGATGAGAAGATTGAGACCCAGGCAGGTTAAATAGAAAATGGCTTTCTCAAGGTTATACATGTGGTAAATAGCT
The DNA here is from genome assembly GCA_028646575.1 of Pseudocheirus occidentalis. Classification (NCBI taxonomy): domain Eukaryota; kingdom Metazoa; phylum Chordata; class Mammalia; order Diprotodontia; family Pseudocheiridae; genus Pseudocheirus; species Pseudocheirus occidentalis. Next base: position 70,074,348 of record CM053594.1, on the reverse strand, counting down.
GAGATGGACCCAGGGCCTTGGACTTCAATTCTAGTGTGTTAGTTAGGCTGCAAATAAAGGAAATAGATATGTTTGCTGGGAGAAGAGAAAACTTGGGCACCCAGTATCAGTTACTTCAAATTTCTGATGAGAAATCAGAAAGAGGAGCAATAGAGGGAAGCCAATGGGAGGCAGATTCTGGCTTGTCATAAACAAAAATTTCCTAACAATCAGGGCTACTCAACAAGATCATAGGCTGTCATGGGGATACTGTAGAAGCAACCTTTCTTTTAAAAAATGGATTGAACTAGGTTCAGCTCTAAAGTTTTTTGCTTTTTCCTCTCAATCATCTAATTATTCATTTATACATTCAACCATTTACTTAATCCTTCATTCAACCAATTACTCAGATTGTATTCATTTGTGAAATCACTGAACAACTCCATACAAAGTACTTTCACTCTCTCTCTCTCTCTCTCTCTGTGTCTCTCTCTCTGTCTCTCTCTGTCTCTCTGTCTCTCTCTCTCTTTCTCTCTCTCTGTATATATATATATATCCTGCATGTACCAAGATGTTGCATGTTGTCTCACGCATTAGCTTGTGATTTCCTCAAGGACAGTGACTATCTTTTGCCTTTCTTTGTAACCCCAGCCCTTAGCACTGGATCTGAAACATAGTTAAGTGCTTGAAAAATGTTTGTTGATTACTGAGAAAAAGAAAAAATGGCATCATTCCTACCCTCTTGGAGTTCACCCCCAGAATCAGAGTTGGAAGATGAATGATATTCAGATGAAGGGAACACCATGAGTGGAGGAACAGGTATGCGAATGAGCTGATCATGTAAAGGGAGAACAAGGAGACTATGGAGTGGGTATGTGCTGAGGGAAGGAAGACACAGAATTAGTAAAGCAATTAAAACCAAGCTATAGAAAGCATTAAATATCAGTGCAGCCTTTTTGTAGGAAGAAGCAACTTCCTATTTCTTAACCCTGAAACATTTTATGGATCTACAGCCATGGGCAAGTCTATAATGCTCCCCAAGCCTTAGTTTCTATATCAATTATAAGCAATAATTATCATGCTACCCACCTCATAGGATTGTTGTGAAGAATGTTGTTGTTCAGTCATGTCTTACTCTCTGTGATCCCATTTGGAATTTTCTTGGCAAAGAAACTGGAGTGGTTTACTATTTCCTTCACTTGTTCATTTTACAGATAAGGAAACTGGGGCAAACAGGGTTAAGTGATTTGCCCAGGGTTGCATAGCCAGTAAGTGCCTGAGGCAGGATTTGAACTCAGGAAGATGATTCTTCCTCACTACAGGTCCTGGCTCTCTATCTACTGTGTGACCTAACTGCAGCATTCTGTAATTTGTTAAAGTTCTAGAGAAATGGGGTTTATCTCTGTAGTCTTATTGTTGCTGTTATCATTTATCAAAAGTCTTCTCAAAGACTGGCAAAGGCTCCACAAAGAAGCCTAAAAGGAAAGACGGAAGGATAGCCACTGCTGCCAAACCCCCTTTCCTGTAGCTCTGAAATACTTCAAGTGGAGTCATGAGAGAAGGTCTTTTCTGCTGCCCAGACAGCTGCCAGAGCTTTCAAGTGAAGCAAAAGTAGTAACCTCACAAAAAAAGCAGTCATTTCCCTAGCTCCAATAAAAGCTGACAGTTTGGGTCAATAATAATACTAACAGATAACATTTTTATAGCACTTTGAAATTTGTCAAAAGTTTTCCTCACAAGGTGGGTGGTGAAAGTTTTACTATGCCTAGTTTAAAGATGAGGAAACTGAATCTCAGAGAGCTGGTGTCTTACACAAGGTCACAGAGTTAATAAGCATGAGAGCTAGGACTGGAATTAAGGTTTCCTGACTTCAAGCTCAGCACCCATGCAAAGCGCATACAGAAGGCACTTAATTAATGTTGTCATTGTAAATGTTGCCCCATTTTCCAAAACAGGGACAATGGAGCTTTGGAACTATAAGGCAGTGGTAAGACTTTGATTTCAGGCCAAATTCCAGACTGTATTATTAAAAAAGATGACATAGAAAAGGAAGTGGGAATCACTTAGAGACAGTATGAGTTTATCAAAAATAGGTCATGTCAGACTAACCTCAATACTTTTTATGAGATTGTTAGTAGATCAGGGGAATGCAACCAACACAGAATGCTTGGATTTTAGCAGAGCATCTGACAAAGTGTCTCATATTATTCTATTGGGGAGGGTGGAAAGATGAGAATCTGATCACAGGACAGTGAAGTCATTTCATTAGAGGTTGGATGGCCAAAGTAAGGAATAATCATTAATGATGGCAGGAGGTCTCCACTGAAGAGCCCCAAAGATCTGACCTTCTCCATGTGCTGCTTAATAAATGATATGGATGAATGCATAGCTCATGTGCCTATTAAATTTTTAGGTGACAGAAAGCTGGGAGGGAGAGCTATCACATGGGATGAAGGAGCTGGGATCCAAAAAGATTGTGACAGACTAAAATGACAAGCTAAATCAAACAGAATGAAATTTAATAAGGAAAGATGTACAGTCCTAAACTTGGTTTAGGAAAATAAAACTGCAGATATTCAAGATGTCCAGACAAGAGTTTGTGTGAAAAATAACTGGGAGTCTGAGTGACCACTAACTTTAAATGGGTCAAAAGTAAAACATGCCAGTCAAAAAAAAGGTGGAAAAAAAGCTAATGTGTCTTTAATTAAATGAATCAAAGTACAGAGTCCAGAAAGATGGTAGTGACAAGACTGATATACTCAGCCCTTGTAAGATACCATCTGGAGAACTGTGTTCACTTCTGGACCCCATATTTTGTGATCAGTGACAAGCTGGAAAGTGTTCAGAGAAAGAGGACCAGGATGGGGAAGGGAGTAGAGACTGGATGATACAATGACATAAAGTGATCAAAGGAAAGAGGGATGATGAGTCTGGATAAAAGAAGACTTAGGGAAGAAATTATTCTTGTCTTCAAGTGTTTGGAGGGCAGAAGAATTAGACTCCTTCTGCTTGGCCTCGAATGAGCAGAATGAGGAGCAAAGGGGTGAAGCTGAAGAGAGACAAGTGTCAGCTGGATGAAGGGTCATCCTCCTCCCAATAAGAGCTACCTAAAAGTGAAAAGGGCTGCTCCATATGACAGTGAGCTCCCCATCAGTGGTGCTGATCAAGAGGAGATTTGACAAGTACTTGGCAGAGATGCAAATGCGAAGATTCCTGACCAGGTATATATTGGACTGAATATCCTCTAGGGACCCTGCAATTCTGAAATTGCATCAGTAACAACCCCAAATGCTCATGCCTACAGAATGGAAGACTACTGAAACAGTTAGGTAGACTAGAAGGAGCACTGGACTTTGGATTTAGAAGACCTGAATTCCAATCCACGCTCATAAGCTGTCTAAACTAGCCTTCTTGGGTTCAGGTTCTGCCAGGAAAAAGGAACAAAGAACGATGATCAGAACAACTCTTTATTAACCTCAGGAGGGGAATTAAAGGGGTAGGGACGACTGAGCAGTCCAGTCCAGAAACACAGAGGGGCACGCGCGCGCGCACACACACACACACACACACACACACACACACACACACACACACACACACTCTTACACTGGCAGTAATCAAGGGGAAAGTTAAGGTGATGGCCTGTATACGAATGAGGACCCAGAGCATTCACTCGCACCAAACTGCAAGGAGTCCTCTTCCCATGCACAATCAGCACTGGGCCATCTTCAAGGGGTGAGTTGGAACCTGGGCATTTTATTTTCTGATGGCCTTTTTTAGGAAAGGGGCAGTCCCAAAGCTGCCACTAGTGGGGTTTTTTTGAATGATGTCAATGGGTCCCTTTAAATAGGCATGAGGGCCCAAATGTTAGGACTGAGCTTGCTGTCTAATCAGCTCAGATACATAATAATCACAATAATAATAGCCAAAATTTGTATATTGCCTACTATGTGCCAGGCACTGTGCTAAAAACTTTATAAATCTTATCTCATCTGATCTTCATAGCAACTCTGGAAAGTTGGTGCTCTTATCATCCCCCATTTACAGATGAGGAAACTGAGACAAACAGAATCAAGTGACTTGCCCAAGGCCACACAGCTAATAAGTGTCTGAAGTCACATTTGCACTCAGATCTTCCTGACTCAGCATTCTACCCACTGCACCACCTAGCTGCATGACTTTGGGTAAATTATTTAGATTCTATGAATTTCCACTGCCTCATCTGTAACAGTTGAATTACTTCCCTTAAAGATTACAGGAAGAAGGTATTCTGGAAATCTTAAAGCACTATAGACATATCAGCTGATTCTGGATGCTATAAGGGGAATCCTGTTCAGATGTGGGATGCACCCATAGCAACTAACAGAAGCCAGGTCTCCTTCCAAATCCAACAGTCCTTCTGCTACATCATAAGGACAAAGACTGGCAGAGATACATGAGACTCTAGTGCCCTTCTACTCTGCCCCATTTTATAGATAGGAAAATGGAATCTCACAAAGGGTTAGAGACAAGTCCAAGGTCACAAAGCAATTTAGAGGCAGGTCTGGAAAGAAAACTCAGATTCACCTGCCCCCGGGGACAGCCCCTATTCTTTTCTGCCCTTTCCGGCAGAGGGACAATGCTATCCATACAAAGTGTAACTGTGTGTATTGGGGTTTGCAGCTTGGATTTCCAGCCAACCAAGTTGTTTTACGCTGGGGCCCAGAGAAGAGCAGATGGCAGGAGCCGGATGTGCTTACTCAAGACATTCTAAGCACACGAGGAAGAACGATGTTGTTTCCTCCCGCTCCTCTCTCCCCTCTCAGGGCTACCCTTCCACTGCCACTTGCCAAGCTCACATGGTCTGACAAACTGGGTGTGCTGGGTGCTGGCATCCCTCCTGGAGGGCTGGTGCCAACTTCTAGAGACACACTACCATTTAAAGTGAGAAAGAGAAGGAGAGAGGGCCCTGAGGGCCCTGTACTTGGGGCCAGAGGCCCTGAGCTTGATTCTCTGCCCTAATATATATTAACTGTGTGACCATGGACAAACCCCTTACCCCTCTCAGCCTCAGTTTCCTCATCTGTAAAATGTGGTGATTTGACTGAACCTGGAATATCCAGAGATAGAAAGTAAGAGTCTGAAAAGAACTAGCCAGCCACATGTTGGCTCCTCTCTAGTCCCAACGACCCTTTGGATATATTTTTAAAAATCTCAAATGATCACATTAGGCACTGACTGGCATACCAACAATCCCTAATTGTTCTTCTACTGAGTAAAGAAAATAAAACAGACCTTCTGATCAAGGCCCCCAGGCTCTACATCTCCTCCAACACACAAGAAATCAGTATTGAACCGTATTAGAACAAAGAATCATAGAACTTAAGTGGTGATAGATGTTAAACAGATGAACCACCTGTAAAACTACTGTGTGTCTTGGGGTGGAGGTGGAGGAGTGGTTACAAAATATCAGAGAACGGATCCCAAAGCAAACACTGTACTTGGGGCTCATCTACTCTTTGGGATCATCCACTATCCTGTACGTAGGACTGACTGCCCACTGACTGCACAGCTGAGCCTCTGCTGCCATTTTAGGCAGCCTGATAATCTCCTGACTAGGAGGTCAAACCAAAGAACCTTTGAAGCCTCTTCCCAATCTGAGATTCTAAGATTTCGATGATTCTAAGATTTCATGATACCAAGATTCTAAAAATACACATTTCTCAGATTTTATCATCCCTGAGAGTTTTCTCTCTTGCGCCTTTGTGTTTCCCCTTTCTTCTCCCCCCGCACCACCCCCTTCCCACTGTTCATGTTCTTGGAAACCCTTTCAGGCTGTGTTTTCTTAATTTAGCCTCCTTCTTCAAGGTTTTTTATCAACTCCCATTACCCGGGGCTTCATTGTGAGTTCTTCATTGCCTTTTGTCTGCTGCGCCTGTAATCACCTTTCACACAGGGACCAAGTCTGAGCCTAGACCTGTCCCCATTAAGGGGCCCCACCCTTCACGGATCGGGAGAGGGGGGGTGAGGGGCCCTGCAGAGCAATTCTTCCTCCCTCCCCACCCCCAACCTCCCCATACCACCCACCCCCAGTACCATAAAGCTCCTATGGCTGCCCTGGCTCAGCGCCTCCTATTGCCCACTCAGGTCCTTCCCTCCCTCCCTCCCTGCCTCTTTCTGTCTGTCTGGTTTCCTCCTTTCACTGCTGCTCTCCTACCGCCAGCCTACCCTGCGTTCTTTCTCCCTCTATTCTGCAGTACACCAGGACTTAAAGAACTAAGGGACAGTGGAAAGATAAATGAATTGGAATGTGGAAGCCTAGCTCTACTGCTGACTGGCAATGTGACAGTGAGCGCCTCTCTGGGCCTCAGTTTGTCCTTCTGTAAAATGAAAAGATAAGGAGATAGCAGGGAATGGTGCAGAAAGCACTGCTTGGCATCCAAGACGCTGGATCCAGCTTCCACCTCTGAAGGCTGTACCTGCGTAACCTTGTGCAAACCACTTCATATCGCTGGATTTCAATGTCCTCAACTTTAAAAGCTGGAGTGAGCTAGGGAGAAAACAAATTTACTAAGTGGTAAGTGCTATGGATGCATACAACGTAAATACAAGGAAGCAAGACAGTCCCTGCCCCCAAAGTGCTTACATTCTAATGGAGCAAGACAAGACAAAACTTTTAGGGGAGCTAGAAAGGCATGGGGGGACGGAAGGAAGGAAGGAAGGAAGGAAGGAAGGGAGGGAGGGAAGGAGGGAAGGAGGGAGGGAGGGAGGGACGAAGGGAGGGAGGGAGGGAAGGGTAATGCAACTAGCAAAGAGGAGGAGGATTATGGAAAGAGACTACTTGTCAATGAGTGAGGGGAATCACGGTTGGGGTCCTTCTTAAATGGTTGGTCAGGAGATGAGGAGAAAATATATATATATATGATCTCTTGTACCAGAGAAGAATGCTGGCTATGGACTATATGATCTCTTGTACCAGAGAAGAATGCTGGCTATGGACTAAAGAAAGGACTTCCAGGTCATAAAGTGCCAAGAGTTCTAAGTTACCAATTTGTTATGTGCATCCCTTATGTAGGTGCTTCACTACCAAAGGCCATATCCAGTTGTCCTGATCTATATCTTGCCACTGACCCAGATGGCCCCTGAGGAGAGAGCAAGGCTGGTGACTGGACAGTCCTCCCTCAGTTAAATCCAATTCACTTGCAAGTCATGGCATTATCTTCCTGATGTCATGGTCCTGTTAGTGAATGAAGAACAGCAACAGCTTTACTCCTACAGCACAATAAACTCACGCTGCCTATGGACCTATGTGTATTTGTGGAAGACCATGTCACAGGCTTTCATTAAGAATATTTTGTACCAGCTATCTTACTCTATCATCTTAGTAAATGCCATTGCAAAATTACAAAGTCTATCAGCTGATTATTAAGGGGAAACTTACTAATAGGGGTTCTTGGGTGTTAGCAGTAGTAGCCTCATACAAGTTTACACTGAAAACACTAAGAGTACATAACAGCAATCTTTCTGTGTATCTACCCTGCCAATGCAAATACTAGTTTGGGGAGTAGCCCAGAGGGAGTTCCTATGTGTGCATCATGTCATCTAAAGGAAATCAGGAAGCCCTCCTTGCCCCAGGGCCTAAAATATCTTCCCAATCAATCCTTTGGACCAAATCATAGAAAACATCTGTTGTATCATAGAAGACATATGCATACAAATACATCAACAGGATGAAGTAGGACATTGGCCTTTCACTTGCACCTTTTTTCTCAAACTTCCTCCAGCATCAGATGTCTGAGCAGTTACCAGCAAGTGAATATAAATTTGTACAGCTGGCAAAAGCCCTAGTAGGTGAGAGAAAATACAAATGCAAAGATCAGGAGGTAGAGATAGTAAAGAGGAAGGAATAATACACATGAAAAGGATTATCATCAAATAATATGTCTGCCTCCTCATCAATAAAGTAAAGGGATCCACAGTTGACAGACTGATGCTGGTGATCTGATATCACTTGTCACTTGTCTGCTGTCAGTCACAGCATCAGAGGATTCAGAATTGGAAGAGACTTTAAAGATTATCTTTTCCAACCTCTCACTTTCTTGACAACTGAGGAAACAGAGGCAGAGAGAAATAACTTGCCCAAGGTTATACAAGAAGTGAGCAGAATGGCCAGAATTTGGAGCTAGGTCTTCCAACTCTAACTCAAACATCATAACTACACTTCAGGCAAATGATGGTTAAAGTGGACCCGGAGCGGAATGCTCACTGCACTGGGAAAGCAGGCAATGTTTTTGTCCTCTTTCCATAGTGATCTACTTGTCTTCCTCAGAACAGTGTACTCAAAGAGATGGTGTCTCATTTCTGTCTTGTCTGTCTGGATCTATCCTGCAGGGAGCAGCAAGGACAACTGTGGAGGGATAAGGAGGCTTTGTCCCAGGGGAGGGCAAATGGATTTCAGGTTTGAGAATATAGCTAAGAGTCAGTCACATCTGTGCTCTATCACTATATGCCTGGTAGGGGGGAAGGGAAAGGGAGAGGGGTGCAGAAGATGTACCTTTACATTTGCCTATCCAAGTCTTGGGACATCAGAATGGTGCACTCAACAGGTAAGATGAGGAAGGAACATTCTAGACTCCAGGGCACTTGCTCCCAGAAGGAAAATATATAAGTGAATGAAAGGAGGAGGAAATCTAAGAGTTGGCAGAGGGTCTAACAAAGGAGAAAAGTCAGCACTTCAGTATTCCATGATCAAGTCTATCGATGCATACTTTAAAGGCTGACAATGGCTCGTGTTTACAGCAGGAAAAAATAGTGTGAAACTCCCTATTTACTCAGTTATTATGAAATGTAAGCATTTATTAGTTTAAGTCTACATACGCACAAAATCTATTTGTTTATCTATCTCCTTATTTTTCTGTTTATTTATTTTAACCAGACCTTTATATTACAGCAGTGGTTCTCAACCTACCTAATGCCACGACCTTTTAATATGGGTATGTGGGCATATCTGAATGTGGGCAGACCAACCTGGAGAAGAATGGAGGAACAGTGTCATAGGCAACCCCTGTGAAAGGGTCGTTCAACCCCCAAAGGGGTTGAGACCCACAGGCTGAGAACAGCTGTATTACAGAGATGCTTCAGTACAGGCAAACGTTGGCAGAACTAACATGTTTGTAGAAATTCAAACACACTGATGAAGGCAGATGTGACTTATAACAAACCAAAGATTAGCTTTTATAATAAGATTGTATTGACAGAGAGGACAGATTTTTTTTTTTAATTACTTGCCTCAATAAAAGTGTAAACAGGAATGACAAGACATGAAATCGCTCCCTGGTCTTCACTGATGTGGTCATTTGTGAGGGTTCTTGCGACTGTGGGAAAGCACTCAGTGACTCAGTTTCCTCTTTTGTAAAATAATGTTGGACTCAAAACTCCCTAAATCATCCTCTCAAATTCATTCACCACTGAATTATTGTAAGGAAGCATGGAGAAGGGAATGCTTCCCCCTCCCAGGTCAGAAGGTCTGTTTTCCTTTCCAGGACCAACAGAAGAACAATTAGTTACTAGTGTCTCTGCCGCCTACATTTTTGGAGGCTGTGTAGCAAATTCCCCAGTTACCTTGGCCGAGGTGAGGGGACAAGGGGAACCAATTACCGAAAGCTGGTGGTTTCCTGAAAGCTTTGGAAATCCTCAGGCACCAGATGGAATGAATAGTCAGGGCCAGTATAAAGCACTGATTTTTTGGCCTATTTTCCCTTTCTTTCTTTTTTGTTAGGGTTCTTTTTGGCAGTGGGCACAGGGACAGGATTGTGATATTACAGCCCTCTCCTTGGACTCCACAACAGCTCTCAAAGGTTACCGTCTATGACATTTCTGCCTATTCCCAGTCATATAACCTGGGACAAGTTACAGAATCTTAGGGTCACAAATTTAGGCCTTGAAGGAACCTTAGAAGCGGCCTTGTTCAACTTCTTCATTTTACAGAAGAAAATAGGGCTGAGTTGAACTGACTTATGCTCATCCTGCTTCCTGTTCTACAAAACAGGCAAAATATTTGCACAATCTCCCTCCCAGGGTGGTTGTGAGGAAAGTGTTTTGTTGGCCATAAAAACTCACAGAAAGGGAACTTATTGTTATTGTTATAAAGGGACTGCCACAAGTTGAATGTGCTGAATTGACTCATTATTGCAGGAAATATCCCTCCAGAGCAAACAGAAGCCTAAGGAAAGGATCCATACGACGAATTCAGTCCTGCAGCATCCCAGGGATGGAAGGATCTCTGAGGTCATCTGACCCAACACCAGCAGGAGTTGGATCCTGGAGAAGGGGTCATCCAGCAACCATTTGAATAATAACAGGGTTTCAAGGTTTGCAAAGCACTTCTCTTAATTTATTCTCACAACAACGCTGAGAGGTAGAGACTATTATTGACCCCATTTTACAGATAAGGAAACAGAGGTAGACCAAAGCTAAGGCATTTGCCTGGGGTTATGCAGCTGGTAAGTTTATCAGGGCGAGCAGGGCAAATCTGAATTCAAATCTCCTTGACTCCAGGCCCAGCGTTATAGATACCACGCTTTAAGACCTTCAATGAAGAAAAGCCCACAACCTCCCTGGCAACCCATTCCACTTTGGGATCCCCTAGAATGGTTAGGATGTTCTCCCTTATTCTGATTTGAAATTCGACTCCCTATGACTTCTCTTCATTTCTACCAGGTCTTCACAATGGGCCAGGCTGACGTCTAACTCCTTTTAGGATGACCCTTCAAATCACCATTTTACAGATGAGGAAACTGAGGCAGACAGAGGTTAAGTGACTTGCCCAGGGTCATACAGCTAGTAAGTATATCAGACTGGATTTGAATTCAGGTCTTCCTGACTGTAGGCTCCGTGTTCTGTATACCACACTTGAAGATCTCCAATGGTCATTGGTTATGATTCACTTAAACCTTCTCTTCTCCAGATGAAAGGCCTCCAGCACCTTCAAGCACTCCTAGAGGATCAAGGTTCCCCCAGCATGGACACTCTCTACTTTGCCAACATTCCTCTTGAGACACAGCATTGAAAAATGGCTACGATGCTCTATATACTATCTGACCAAGGCAGAGAAAAGTAGGACTAGCATCTTCTCCATTCTAGAGATTATCCTTCTAATAACATAATGGGAGATCAGTGTAACTCTTTTTGGCTGCCATGTCACAAGTTAACTCCCATATAACTTAGAGTTGGGTGGCCCACTGGATAGAGTGTCAAACCTACAGTTAGGAAGACCCGAGTTCAAATTCTGCTCCAGAGACATCAACTAACAGGATGAACCTGAAAAGTCAATCAGTCAGTCAATAAGCCAGAATTAAGCGCCAGCTCTCTGCCAGGCACTGTACTTCATGCTGGGGATACAAATAAAGGTAAAAAGCAGTTCTCCCTCTCAAGGAGCTCACCATCTAAAGTCACAACTAGCCTCTCAGTTTCCTCATCTTCAAAATAGGGATAGTAATATCAACTAACTCACAGGGTTGTGGTGACGATCAAACGAGACAGCGTATGACAAACAAATTAATTAGGCGGTACAATGGGGAGAGAGCTGGGCCTGTAGTTAGAAAGACCTGAATTCAAAACTGACCTCAGACACTGGCACCTAGGTGGCACCACAGTACACAGAGCGCCAGGAAAGGAGGCTGGAAGATTCAACTTCCTGAGTTCAAATCTGGCCTCAGACACCCAGTAGCTGTGTGACCCTGGGCAAGTCACTTCCTCCTGTTCGCTTCAGTTTCCTCATCTGTAAAATGAGCTGGAGAAGGAAATGGCAAAGCACTCCATTTTTTTTGCTAAGAAAACCCCAAATGGGGTCACAAAGAGTCAGACATAGTGGAAACAACTAAATGACAACAACAAAAAATACAACAAACGTTTTGCGAACCACTAAGCACTCCACAATGTCAGTTAATATTATTACGGTCTCTCTGGATCCAGTAATAACCATTCCTTGGATGTGGGCATTCAACCAGCTCCAGAGGACCTAAGTACACTACCCATTAGGTGCTCCACCCATGACCATCTTGCTCACATGGAGAGAATAAGAAGCATTGTGAAATGCCTTTCTCAAATCCAGTCATTCTGAGGTTGTGGCATTCCTCTAAGGCAGGAGTCTGGTGCCTCTGTCCAAAACGGAGGAAGCTGAAGCTAGCTTGACATTACTGCTGCCATGCTGGCTCTTAGCAATCACCACTTCTGATCTGCTGTACCACCATGGTCAGGTGGCTTTGCTTCCAGTTTCAACATCTAGTTTCCTCCTCTGTGAATAAAGCAGCTGGACTAACCAGTGTGCAGAATGCATACAATCTCTTTTTTTCCAAATTCTAAGGTCCTTCCTAGATCTGACAGGTTGGGTTCCAACAGGCTCTTCACGGATCAAAAGATCTCAGAGATAGGAGGGACCTCAGAGGATATCTAGTTCAACTTATTCCCAAAATTCTCTTTTTGAAAAAGGGCCAACAAGTGGTCCTCAAGACTGTTTGAAGACCCCAGTGAGACAAATGACTGCCCTTCAGGATAGCTCTTCCCCCACTTATCTCTTCTCAGAACTTTCTGCAATTTGTTCTCCTAAAAGTAGGTACTTAAAACTCAAACTTGGACTGTCCTGATTTTCTAAAGTCTTGATCCAGCCTTAGCTTACATGACTGGCATTAAAGGAGAAGAAAGAAAGATGGCAGCACCAGTTGTCAAACAAATCCCCCCATATCCAGTAATGAAAATTAGTACTTGCCAATGCAAACCTTGTGGGATGAGGCAAAAGAAAGTTGCAAAGTCAAGTGAGAAAAAAATTAATAAATAAGGACAAGATAGAACCTTGAGAGAGGCAGGAAAATGACCTTCACAGGTCACTGTCTCAGAGAAGGTAAGATCTAGGATAATTTAGTGAGAAGGAGTAGTATAAGTAACAGTAACTCACATTTCTAACTTAAGTTAATATTTACAGTGTACTTTCTGCACAAGACTCCCTGGGAGAAAAACAGTACAAGCACCCCTCCCCACTTTAAAGATGAGGAAAGAGAACCTCAGAAAAGATCAGTGATTTGACCAAGGTTACAGTTACATGGGTCGAGATTCAAATCATTTCCTAGTAATTTAATGATAATGAATGAAGGTGAGTGACGGAGAGATATAACTTATCCCAAACTTATTTGGCCTATTTCCCCCTCAAAAAAATTGCTCAATGCCCCCCTGGGTTAGGTTAAGTTAGCCCCAGGGGGTAGTATTGCCCATTGGAGAACCTATGTGGGTCAGCAAGCTGAGTCAGGAGACATGGGTTCAAGACCTGTGTGTTCAAGGATAGTTACTAGAGGGAAAGCCCAGTCTTAAGACAACCACCATCTTGAAAGCAGTCACTTAAACCTTGGTTCCCCAGTTCATGTGCTGTTGTTCATTCATGTTTCAGTCACGTCTGACTCTGTGACCCCATTTGGCGCTTTCCTGGCAGAGATACTGGAGGGGTTTGCCATTTCGTTTTCCAGCTCATCTGAGATGAGGAAACAGCAAACAGGTTAAGCAACTTGCCCAGAGTCACACAGCTAGTAAGTGTCTGAGGCCACATCTGAACTCAGGTCCTCCTGACTCCAGGGACGGTGCTCTATCCACTGTACCACCTAGCTGCCCAGTGAGTTTCCCAAGTAACTGTTTTAAGCCAGTAAATTACAAAGCAGATGCCAGATCTGTATTAGCAGAGGAAGTTTTCTCCCTTGGAGGTCCTTATACCAATGAAATCAGATCTAGTTTTTTAAAAATTGTGATAAATGACCTCTCTTGCGTATGCAGTACTTTTCAAAGAAGGGATAAGTCCAGCTCTCATTTCATCTTGCCAATAGCCAAGGAGAGGCAGGGAGGAGGGAGGGCAAGGATTATTCTCCACATCTTACAGATACAAAATTTAAGCTAAGAAGGGGAAGCAAGTCAAGAAACAAGATCACAGAACAAATCCTTGCCAGAGCTAAGACCTGGAACTAGAACCCAGGTCTCCTAACCCCAGGTCTAGAGTTCCTTCCAGTCCATTGTTCTCTCTCACAACCCTGCAGATTGGAGTTTTCCAGTCTCACCTGTCTTCTGTGCCAGTGTTCAACAATCCCCACTTCTTGAAAAGGAACCCTCTACCAAGTCTAACCCATATTCCTTTCACTGCAGCTTTCAGCCTATGACTTCTTGCCCTCAGTGGAGACCAGAACAATAATTAAAAGTAATAATAATTAGCCAATCAAAGTTATAGAGTGCTTTATAATTTACAAAGCATTTCCCTAAAAATAACACTAGTAATAATTGCTAACATTTATATGTGCCAAGCACTGTTGTAAGCACTTTACAGTTATTAACTCATTTGATCTTCACCACAACCCTGGGAAGGAGGTGTTATTATTTTTTCCTTGTTTTACAGATGGAGAAACTGAGGAAAACAGACATTTAAGTGACTTGCCCCAGGGTCACATAGCTAGTAAGCATCTGAGATAATGTTTGAACTCAGGTCTTCCCAACTCCCAGCCTAGTGTTCTGTCCACTGCACCATCCAGCTTCCCCGTATAGATCTTACCACCATTTTATAGAGGAGGAAACTGGGGCTAGGAAAGGGGGGAGTCACTGTCAGAGGTCACACAGCATCTCAGAGGCAGATCCAGGCCTCACACTGAGTCTTTTCACCCCAGTCACACCCAATGTTCTTCCTATTATACCACACTCCTACTAGGTGTCCCTCTCCCAAACAAGCACATTTCATGTATTACAAGACTGGCACTGGGTGCACTTTCATCCCTCTTCTCCCAGTGTTGAATAACCCTACTGTGCTGTTTCCCTGGCCTCTGTTGCCTGTACATCTCATGGCAGAAAGCTCAGAATGCAACCTCCAAGCCACCAAGTTCTTCCTCTTCTTCCTTCAAACCAGATTCTCTTCCTTACTTGCCTCTGTCTGTTAATGGCCCCATCTTCCCAGGCAGCAGGTTCTTAGCACCCAGTCCCTCTCCTAACCCAAACCCAATCCCATAAGTTACTAAAGGTTCTGAATTCTACTCATTTACATCAGCCTCCTTGTTTCAAGTCCCATAGCCACCAGTCATCACTCTGGTATAGCCTTGCCTTCCCTCTCACCTGAACTCATCTAACTGCTGCTTCACTGCCCTCCCTGCCCCCAGTCTTTCCCCATTCCCAACCATCCTGCACTTGTAGCTAGGTGAGGCTTTTTAAGCTCAGTTATAATCAAATTCTTCAACCTTCAATCCCCTCTAGCTCACAAACCTAATGACTCCCCCCAGGACCTATGGGAGAAAATAAAGACCCTATTCAGGTATTCTAGGTTCTACAGGCCTGGCCCCAGCCTCTCTCTTCAGGCTTCTCTACTCCTATTACCCTTCACAGACTCTCCCCTCTAACTAAACCAGAAAGGATGGATAAAGAGACTGGAAACTGACCAGATCAAACATTCTAGTCTGATACCAAAGACAGGAGGGCACAAGGTGAAAGGCAGAAGATCAGGCCCCCTGCTGGGGGCCCTAAAGACAAGGCTCTCTCAAGGTACTGCCCAGGCCAAACCAGGCTGCCATTTCCCCTCTCCCCCTAGCTCCAGGCCAGCAGAAAAGGTGAGCACAAATAGCTGAGGTAGCAATTTAGCTAAGCCTCTGCAACTGCGCATTTCACCAGAGCAGTCCTACGAAGTCCTTTATCACTCTAAACAGCAGGGAGCTTCTGGAGAGGCAGGGTGAGAAGGGTCCCTACATCTAGCAGGCAGCTTCCAAACATGGCCCAACTCTCCATCATCACTGCCAAGGGAATAATTCAGGGGCAAAGATAATCAGAAGCATTTATAGAGTCAGGATTCTTTTTTTTAAAAAAGGAGTTTAATGTCTCCAAAGAAGATCTATGTATTTTAATCTTGACTGTATAATGAAGAAGCACTTTTAAAATTTACGAAGCATTCCCCTCACAACTCCGCGAATCATTATTTCCATTTTAGGGTCACTGTGCGAGGACTAGGACCTCAGAGGCCATCCAGTCCAACCCCTGGTTTTATGGACGAAACTGAAGGCCATGGAGGTAAAGTACCTTGTTGAAGGTATTAAGTATCAGAGGCAAGATTTGAACCAAGGTCCTCTGATGTCAGAGCACTATCTCCAGAATGCTCCTGGCTCACATAAGCCAGGGGTTGTTGGAGGCTACAGCATATCGTGTTTTGATGGCTGCTCTTCTTTCAGTGGTAGGCAGCACATTGTGCACACCTCTCCCCATGTTCCAGAAAGCCAGGAGCATGTTGGAAGGAGAGAGGGAAGGACCAGTTGCAAGGTCAGTTTTTGCCACAGAGCATCTCCAGATCATGCACTGCAGAGATATCCTCTGTCATTCCCAATGCCCAGCTTAAGTCTGTCCCTCCGGAAGCCACAGGTCCCAAGGAGCTCTCCCTCCTCACAACTCTTCTCTCAGTCCCTTGGGATAACCTAAGATTCTCTACACTCTGGCCACACTGGCTAATTTCTGTGTAGTTTAGTGGCTCATAAGAAAGGACTGTCCAGAGAGCAGGGCCAGGCTCTCCGGCTTTTCTTTCTCATGCCTCCCAAAATGGCCAGCCCAGAAGACATGAAACTCACCTTGTCGAAAAAGACCAAAGACACCAAGATAAAGAGGAAAGAGCCGCTGCTCTTAGAGTCGTGGGTTAAAAAAAAGTCACTTCACTCAGTTCTGTAATAATGGGCAAGCTATCTCTTCCTTAGTTATTCCATGTGCAGTACTGGGTAAATACCAATAACACTACCCTGTCTTCAGGAGTGTAATGAGTAAAATGCTTTGTAGACTTTAAAGTACTATACAGACATAAACTATGTTTAGTCCAGGTTAATATTGTTTACTACTAATACTCAACTTTAGTTTAGTGCTATTGCAGTGATGGGTGTTACTATTATTGGTTTCAGGAAGCTGGACGGCCCAGTGGAGAGTGTTTGACCTGGAATGAGGAAGACCTGAGTTTGAATCCTGCCTCAGACACTTAGCAGCTGTGTGACCCTGGGCAAGTGCCTTAATCTCTCTCAGCCTCAGACTGCTCATGAGTAAGATGAGGGTAAATAATAGCACTGATTTCACAGGATTGTCACGAGAATCAAATGAGATAATGTGAAGACATTGCTTCCTCAGTCTCAGAGACACTATCTATGCTTGTTGTTATGACTATTCACACGGTATCATTCTCAGTCAGCTTTGCTGGATGACCACCTCTGCTGGACCCTCTCCTCTTTTCTCTCTACACCCTTGGAGGCTTCCTCAGTTGCCCCACCTTGATTATCTTTGAGCAGATTCCCAGTTCTCTAGATCCAGTTCCAGGTTCTCTCCTGGGACCCAGGTCCACGTGCCCGAGCATTTCTGCAACTTTATGCTCTGTAAAATTCAACATATCCACAATCAGATCAGTTCTCACCAGCCTCCACCATCAAGCCTCTTCTTCCTAACTTGCCCATGTCTACTGATGGCACACCATCCTTTCAGGAGGTCAGGTTTGAAACCTCCCTCTCATCTCCTCACATTCTCTCAACCTGCCCCCAAACCCACTTGTCAGAGTTTACTGGCTCCACCTTCACATCATCCTTCTCATCCATCCCCTTCTCTAGACTCATGTAGCCACCACCCAGCCTGCATCACTCAGGCCCTCCCTCATCTTCACTGGTATGGTTTATAATAATGCCTCCTAATTGGTCTCCCTGCCTTCAGTCTGTCTCTCCTCTTCAATGTCCTCTCCTCTCTCTCCACAAAGTTGCCAGAGTGACATTCCAAACTTGACATATCACCCCTTCCTGCTTCAGAAACTTCAGTGGCTCCCAACTATTCCTAGGATCAAATACAAACTCTTCTTCTGGGCATTTAAAACCTTTCACAATCTAGTTCCATTCTACCTTTCCAGGCTTATTACTCTTCAGGGCCTTTCACAGATTTCTAGGTTCCTGCCAGACCAGCCAACCTGTTGTTGCTCCCTCATGGCATTTGCTTCATGCCTTTACCCAAGCAATCCTCAGGACTAGAGGGAATCCCCTCTTCACTTCTGCCTCCTAGAATCCTTGGCTCCTGCATATAGCAGATTTCCCCTAGTTCTTGGTCCCTCCCCTCTGAAATCACCTTATATTTACTTTGTATGCATCTTGTAGGTATTTATAGTTGTATATATTCCCCCCCCCCCCCCAACAGAGTATAAGCTCCTCAAGGACAGGAACTGTTTCATTTTGGTTTTGCTATCCCCAGCTCCTAGTACAGTGTCTGGTACATAATAGCAGCTTTAATAAATATTTGTTGATTGGTTATTATATGAGGGGCAGACAGGACTAAAGTCAGAAATCTGTCAGAATTCCTTGACTTGGGACACGTTAGACAGAATTGCTGTTCAGAGGGAAAGTCTCTTGCAATTCCTGAGTTTCACAAAACACCAGAGTTGGAAGGCAACTTAGGAGAACTAGGCTGCCCCTATCATTTCACTGACGGAGAAACTGAGACCCAGAGAGGGCAAATTATTTGCCCAAGGTCACGAAGCTTAATGAGAGGGATGAGGATTCAACCTAAGTCAACCAAGGTGGTTACTACAACACCATGGAACTTGTAATCCCAGAATCTCACACCAGCAAGGGGCCTCCAGAACCAGCCCTTACCTGCACAAGAACCTCATCCAAGATACTTAAAGAATCGTCATCCAGCCTTTGCTTGAAGACCTTGGGAGAGAGGTGACTCGTTGCCTCCCAAGAGAGCCCCTTCCACTTTCAGAGATCAGAAAGGGTGGATTTTTGTTGTTGTTGCTGCTGCTGTTGTCTTGTTATTTTGACATCAACACCATCAAGACTTACAAATAGCAGAGGTGGGCTTCAAACCTGGGTCTTCTGACTTTAGACAGAAGGGCTCTTTCCAATGTACTACCCTACTCTATGAGGGTGCTCCCGGTCTGTGCACCTGGGAGATAGGGAAGCAGCATCTCTAACTAGCCCAGATGTCACACTGCTGCAACTGGATTTTGTCAAAGCCCAGCCCAGGTGATTAGGTTTTAATGCCACCAGTGGAAAATCTTTCTAAATAGGAATGATAAAGCGGTGATTGCAAGTTTCTGTTCGTTTCTATTGCCTCCTTCCAGCTTCTAAAGTCAATCTGGCAGCTAGTGGCCTTTGCGGTCACCTGCCAGTTCAATCGAGGGGGATTTTCTCCAAGCTTCAGATAGCTCAGTTCTCCCGCCTCCTCCAAGCTCCGAGAGAGAAAAGCTTTGCCATGAATATTTCTGAAATGACGCCTCCATTCCCTTAACAGGCTAAGCCCTTCAAAGAGACGCCGTCCATGGGCAACGGGAATAGCTTGGATTAACTTGATCCAACTAACATGCCTTGATCCCCACACGCACCCAATGCTGACACACAAATCCAGGCTGGGCTCATGCATAGACAGGTTCCTAATTTCACTGGCAGCAGCCTTCAATTTCCCAGACCCCTCATTTGGAATCACAAGGCTGGAAAGGCCCAAAGAGGTCACCTAATGAGACCATGAGACCAAGCTCAGCAACCAGGCAAACACTCAAGGCTGTGTGATTAGGGCTTAAATTGTCCTATCTGATCGGTTAGGGTTCACCCTAGGATCAGGGTCAGGAATCAGGCTGTGACCAGACTTAGAGTTCAGTCTCTGGCCACAGTCATAGCATGATAGATGTAGAGCTAAAAAGGACCTCAGAGGTCATCTAGTTCAACTCTCATTTTACAAATTAAAAAACTGAGACTGCATAACTTACCCAAGGTCTTTTAGGTATTGAGTGGAAGGACCAGAGTTCAGACTCCCTAGAATCCAAATCTAAGGGTTTTTTCCTACCATTAAACCATTATTCAGGGTCAAGGCTCAGCCTAGGTCCAGTGACAGGGTTAATTCTGGGGTCAAGGTCAGGGTTCAGTCTGGCACCAGTGACAGGGCTAAGTCTGAGGTCAATAGCAGGGGTCAGTCTGGGGTCAGGGTCAGAGTTAAGAATGAGACCAGCATCAGGGTTCATGCACTGTCAGAGGCAGGGCTCATTCTGGAGCCTCGGTCAGGACTCAATTTGGGGTAAAGGTCAGAGCTCAGTCTGGGGAGAGGGTCAGGGTCAGGGCCAGAATCAATCCTCTATTTGGGGTGAGGGTCCAGGCTTAGTCTAAGGAAAGGGTTCAATCATATGCCAGGGTCAGGGCTCAGTCTGGAGCTAAAAGTCTGATCATAATTAAACTTAAATGAATGCCTGGGTGAGAGATCAGTCTGTGATCAAGGAACCAGAGACCTCTTAATCTGTGGCCAGGGTTAGGGCTTAATCTGAAATTGCAGTTAAGAGGCCAAGTCTGGCTTTGTTGTCATTGTTTTTTTCTACATAAAGAGAATTAGCCCAAATAGGATAGGACAGAAAACTGTACTTCCTTGCCTATCTGCTCTGTGTGTGTGTGTGTGTGTGTGTGCACGTGCGTGTACGCGTGTGTGCAAGCACGCTGCACATACACAGCTCTCATTTTGTTGGCAAAGGGGGAAGGGAAGAAAGGAGCATGACTTAAGGAAGAGCTCTTTGACACAGGGCTCAGGAGTCTTGGGTTCCATCTGAGGCCCACCCTTCACTTCCTTTGTGACCTTGGACAGGCCACTTCCCTTCTCTGGGACTCTCCAAGGACTGTGGAGCATTCAAGGCTACAGAAAGTGCTGCATCGCTGCAGAGTGACAAGTGTGGCATCCTGGGGAGCCCCGCTCACTGCAGAGCAGTCAGGGAAGAGCACTTGCAGCTACAGTTACTCATCCCGAGAGGCCGATTAAATATCTTCCCTCATCAGTCCGTTTTGTTCCAGCTTAGCAGATTTCTGGCCTCCTCACATATTCCCAGAGAGTTGCAGAAATCAACCCAGCCACAACAACCACAGCCCCTCTGGCGCAGCATGCACTGAATCAGGGAGAGAGCACCCGGTTTAAATACAGAGGACTGAGGTTCTAATACCAGCTCTCTTACTTACTAGATGTGACCTTGGGCAAGACTAGGAACCTTTGCAGGCCTTACTTCCTTCATTTGTGAAGTAAGGGGACTGAATCAGATGGTCTCAAGCACCTGAGCTAGGTGCTTGAATCTAGGCTTGTGGCTACTGCATGCCTAACCTCGTGCTGGTCATGCAGTGACAGAAAGGAGGGGAAAACCAAGACCTGCTCTCAAAGACCTGTGGGACATCTTCCCATCTGTTCCTGCAGAAGGTTCCTGGTCTGACAGGCCAGGCACAACCTCTTGATTACAGGGACCTTCAGGAAGCTCCAGATCTAAAGAAGAGATATAGCCCCCATTCCAATCAACTCCTTTCAACAAGTATTTCTGAGCACCTACTATGTGCAAGGGTCTAGGCTAGGAGCTAGAGTTAAAAAAAAAAAACCTGTCCTCAGAGGGCTTACAGTCTACCAAGAAGGATACCAAATACACACAAAAACAAATGAAAAATATAAACAAATCATACCAAGTAATTTCAGGAAAGAGAGAAGGTCAAAACCAGAGAACTCCAGAGAGGTCTTGTGTAGGAGATGGGACCTGAGCCATGCACTGAAGGAAGAGAGGAATTCTCTGCAGTGGCAGTAAGAAGGGGAAACATTCAAATGTGGAGAAGCTGTTTTGTACAGCAAACAGACAGTAGGCCTGTTTTACTGGAACGGAGAGTGCAGGAAGGGGAGCAATATGAAATAAGACTGGAAAGGTCACCACATCTCACCAGTCAGATTGGCTAAGATAACAAAACAGGAAAATGACAAATGCTGGAGAGGATATGGAATATGCATTGTTGGTGGAGTTGTGAACTGATTCAACCATTCTAGACAGTAATCTGGAACTATGCCCAAAGGGCTATAAATAACTACATAACCTTTGACCCAATAATACCACTTCTAGGGTTGTATCCCAAAGAGATCATAGAAGTGGGAGGAAGAACCATATGTACAAAAATATTTATTAAAGCTCTCTTTGTGGTGGCAAAAAACTGGAAATTAAGGAAATGCCCATCAATTGGGGAATGGCTAAACAAGTTGTGGGATAGGAATGTAATGGAATACTATTGTGCTGTAAGAAACGAGGAGCAGATACCTTCATATTTACCTAGAGAGGCTTATACAAACGGATGCTAAGTGAAAAGAACAGAACCAGGAGAAATTTGTACGCAATGACAAATACAATGTATGTGTGACAACCAACTTTGATAAACTGGACTCTTCTCAGCAATGCAAGGTTATAACACAAAAAGACTCAGGATGGAAGAGATATCTACATTCAGAGAAAGAACTAGAAAAAACAGAGTTTAAATGCAGACTGAAGCAAACTACATGCTCTTTCTTTTCTATGTTTGGTTTTGTTTCCTCTTTCCCATTGTTCATTACATCGGTTACAACCCTTCTATACAACCAGACTAATGTTCAATGTGAAAGTATCTGTAGATCCTACACTTGATTGTATGCTGCCATGGGGGGGAGGGGAAAAAGGGGAGTAAAGGAAGGCAGAAAATTTGAAACTCAAAGGATTGTAGAATTGAATCTTGTAAACTAAAAGTAAACAAACAAATCAATAATAAAAAAAAGACTGGAAAGGTCAGTGGGAGGGATAGTGTAGATGGCTTTCAATGCCAGGCTGAGGGTGTGTGTGTGTGTGTGTGTGTGTGTGTGTGTGTGCGCGCGCAATAAGGAGGCAACAAAGAGAGATATGGTCATATTTCTGTTCTGTGAATATCCACTTTGGTAGCAGGGCAGAGAGAAGACAAAGACAGAGATTTCAAAGCCTAGGTGAAAGTTGACAAGGGTCTGACATTTAATTCCAAAGGTACCCAGTTTCTCTAGGTAGAATCTATGCTGATAAGAGACAGATTTGAGAATGGTTATGGTGATACCAACTGACTGGATATGGGGACTGAGAGAGAGGGAGACATCAAGGATGTCTATGAAGCTTTGACCCTCAGCGATTGGAAAGATGGAGACACTAGAAACAAAAATGGAGAAGTTTGGAAAAGTAAAGCTAGATCTGATAAGAAATGCAAGGAGTCTTGCTTTGGGAATGCTGAACTGGAGATGCCTACAGGACATTCTGGCAGGGATGTCCATTGAATGGTGTGAGACTGGAGGGTTCCTAGTCTGAGACAGAAGCATGGGCCCTGAGAGAGGAGATGGGACACAGGCGCACACACAAGAGACGGGACAGAGCCAACAAAGAATTCACAAAGCAAAACTGAACTAGATGCTGTATAAAAACCCTGAATCCTGAACCTTCTACCACTATGGAGAGCATCGAAGGCAAAAACAATCCAAGGAGAATTTCACTGTGGTATTTAGAGTAAAAGTAGTGTTAACAATAACAACACTCATGTAGTATTTTCAGGTTTCCTAAGCACTTCACACAACAGCCCCTGTGAGGTCTTAGATTAGTAGCCAGGAAATCTAAGCATGAATCTTGTTCTTGCTATTAACCTTCTGTGTGATCACAGACAAATCTCATGGAACCACTCTGTGGATAGGATTTATCATCTATTAAATGGATGGGTTGCTAGGTGGCACATGGTATAAAGTGCCAGGTCTAGAGTCAGGAAGACTCATTTTCCAGAGTTCCAATCTGGTTTCTAGCTGTGTTACCTTGGGCAAGTCATTTAACCTTGTTTGCCTCAGTTTCCTCATCTGTAAAATGAGCTGGAGAAGGAAATGGAAAACCACTCTGGTATCTTTGCAAAAAAAAAAAAACCCAAATGGGGTCACAAAGAGTCAGATACAATAGAAGAAAAATGGAAGGGTTACTCTACGTCCTTGTTACTTCAAAATGATAAGTGGGGTGAGGTTCAAATCATCCAATCAATTAACAAGAACTCATTAAGTCCCCACCACAGTAAGTCCAAGATACTTTGTTAGACAATGGGAATACAGATATAAAAACAAATCTACCCTTGCCCTCAAGGGACTTACATTTGAAGAGGGGAAGCAGCAAGTGCCAGAAAAGTCGATACAAAACACAGACTAAGTGATTTCTGGGAGCTGCAAGAGGTACTCTTAACTAAGGAGAACCAAGATGGGCTTCCTGTAAGAGGGGACCCTGGGGCAGCACTGTGACAGAAGCTAAGGATTCTATGAGGTGGTGGCAAGGAGGGAGGACATTCTAGGCATGGGGAGTATCCTGGGTAAAGGATGGGGGCAGGAGATGGACGGCTGTATGTGGGGACAGTGGGGAGCACCTAGGAGGGCTATTTTGCTGGACAACAAATATATGAAAGGAAGAAAATGATGTGTAAATGCCCAGTTAGGTAGGCCGGTGCCAGATTATGCAGAGAGAGGATTATGCATTTTATCCCACCTACAGGCAACAGAGAGCCATAGGAATTAGAAAGGACCGCAGAAATGCCCTGTGGAAGTCTTATACTGCATCGTGCCTCCCTAAAAATGAATTTGGCCCAGTTACTTCTGTATCTGAAGGTTACCGGCTCTCCCTGGATACAGGTTGCCTGACAATACAAAGAGTGTGGGGGAGGGGACGCGACTCTGAGCTCATGGGTGTCAGGGCACAGCTGCAAAGGAGAATGCAGACCCCAATTCAAAACTGGCCAAAGGGGGTCAGGAAGGCTCTTCAGGGAGAGAATGTAAGGGCCAGGAAGGACATTAGAACAAAAAACATGAACCATCAGAGTTAGAATGAGAAAGTGACATGTTAGAAGACAAAACATAAAGACGGCTTTAGAATATTGAAAACGAGAGCTAGAAGGAATATTAGGGCATAAAACATAAAATATCAGAGCTAAAAGGAGCCAGAGGGGGTAGAATGTTAGGGCTAGAAGGAGATTAAAACACCCTGGAGGTACACTTCAGGGCCCTGCTTCTTCTTCCCCTCCTCCCCTCCTCTTCATCCTCTCCACCCCCCCCTCCCCTAGGCAGGCTCACTTCAGGAAGGGGGGGGGGTCAGCAGAGTCCACCACTCTAACTCCTATAGCCCTCCTTAATTCTCTCTTCCTTTTAATTGTTTCATCAGGATGATTATTGGCTTCTTAATAAAACATTTTCTTTATAAAGTGAACCGGCTTCATTAGAAGCCTCAGTGCTGACTGCAGCTGAAAAAATCTACAGCTACTAGCTCTGGGCTCCCTCTTACTTGAGCAGCACCCACCCCTCAAAGCAGAGAGACAATGACGGGAAGGAACAGAGACTGGTTCTTAAAGAAAGGACCGTGGGCACTGAGTTGGAAGACTCAGTTTAAATCCTACCTTTCCCATTAAATGGCTTTGTGACCTTGGCAAATCACTTAATATCTCTGGGCCTCAGTTTCCCCATTATGTAGACTACAAATAATCATATCTGTACTAAATACCTCAGGATTTTTATGGAAAAAAACTTTATAAGCTATAAGATATCCAGAGACATCTCAACTCAATATGGACAAAATTGAGCTCATTATTTTTCCCTAAAACCCTCTCCACTTCCAAAGGTCATCATCTCAAGAGCACTCCCATCCTTCCAGGATCCCAGATCTGTCACTTAGCTTTATCCTCAAAGTCTCACTCTCCCTTAACCCACATGCCAAATCTTGCCATATCTCTTATCAGAGCCCTTTTCTTCACTCACACAACTACCTGCTACCTTAATTCAGACTCACTCCTCACCTAGATTACTTCAACAGCCTCCAAGGTAACACAATGGATAGAATACTGGGCCTGGAGTCAGGAAGTCCTGAGTTCAAATCCAACCCCAGACACTTAGCAGCTGTGTGATCCTGGGCAGGTCACTTGACCCCTATCTCAGTTTCTTCGGCTATAAAATAAGTACCATTCCACTCAGAGTGATGATCAAATGAGATAAAATTGATAAAGCACTTAGCACAAGGCCTGGCATATGGCGGACACTTAATAAGTATTTTCCCCCTCATTTCTTCTCCAATCCATCCTATGTATTGCTGCCAAAGTAATTCTCCTTAAGTACATATCAGACCAAGTCACATACCCCCCTACTCAATTAACTCCAGGGGCTCCCTATTGCCTCCAGGATAAAATAAATTTTTTAAAAATTGAGGAATATTCCCTCTTACAGAGTGGATGATGACTGATGATGTGGCAATGAAAGGCAGAAATGATGCGGTCAAACATGTAGGAGGAAAACCCGTGAAGGTGCAGAAGAGTTTTAAGTTAAGAGAGAGGGAGAAACAGCAGCAGAGGAGTTATGAACAGGGAGAGGAATTATCTTTGTATCACTTATACCTATTTAGCTTTTAAAGAGCTCCAACCTCACCGGACATTATGACCTTCCAAATCCCTCCAATCCCCCAATGAGATGCAACCAAACGAGCCTTTTTTCTGCTCTCCTATCTCCACTCCTTTTCACCGGCTGTCTCCCATAGCTGGGGTGGCCTCTGGCCTCCCCTGAGCCTCACAGAATCCCCCATGGGAAACTTTATTCCAACTCACCACCACCACCTCTGCTAGTGCCCCCCCTCCCAAACTACTTCACACTTGACTAGTTGTATAGATTTGTATTTATTCTCTCTATATTTATTCCACATGTACTTAATATAGTCACTTACTGTCTTCCCCATTGGAAAGCATGTAACATGCTTGCAAGTAAGGTTTATTTCATTCACTCTTCTATCATGAGGGATTAGCACTGTGTCTGGTATACAGTAGGTGCTGAATAAATGTTCTACTTCTCACTATAAATCTGAGTTGTTACTGCTGTCATCATCATTTCTACTCTTTTATTCCCAGCTATTCCTTTCATTCAATGAATATACATTTACTAAGTATATACCATTTGTAGGTCTGTGTTTGGGGAGAAAGAGTTGATTAGAGGGTGTCACTCCTGCCCTAAGGAAATGTAATGGCCACCTGGGGAGAAAGAAGGCCCACAAAGAGATAAGCAGGAGACAGGGGTTACCTGAGGGAAAGGGCGAGAACTGAACAGGACGGGAACCGTGCTACAGGAAATACTCCTGCAAGAACGGGGCAGCATGGCCTAAAGAAGAGAAAACGGAAGGAAACACGAACTCTGCGTTTCCTAAAGACCTACTGTGGGGCGGAAGAAGAAGGCTGGTCCTGCCTGGCCCAAGAGAGCTCCCCGAGGGAAGGAAGGACTCTTTCTCTTCTCAGACTAGGAGATTCTGGAGAGCAGGGACTACACCTCCCTCTCAGACCAGGGGTCCCTCAGAGAATGGGCCCCGCCCAGATGGTATATCACATAGAGTGTGGGACTATGCAAAGAGTGCGAGGCTTGGAGTCAGGAAGACCCTAGTTCAAATCCAGCCTCAGAAGCTTATTAGCTATATGACCCTGTTTGCCTCAGTTTCCACATTTGCAGAGTGGGAACAATAATAGCACCTTCTTCGCAGGGTTCCTGTGAGGATCAAATGAGACAGTAACTGTAAAGGGCTCAGCGCAGTGTCTGGCACATAGTAAGTGAGCACTATACACATGCTAGTTATTATTATTATATCATCGTAGTCACTGTTATTGTTGTTACTATTTGAAGGCAGAAAGGCCCAAGTTCAAAGTCTGTCTCGGGCATTTCCAAGTTTTATGACCCTGGGCAAGTCACTTAACCTCTGTTTGTCTCAGTCTCCTCATCTATAAAATGAGTTTAACAAAAGCACCTGCCTCCCAGGATAGTTCTGAGAATCAAATGACAACCTGCGCAAAGTGCTTTGTAAACCTGAAAACTCTACTTAAATGCTTGCTATGATTAGTGATACGCCTGCATCTTCATCATAAGTCTGTGCTTTCTAGTCCATGGACTTCATCCTCTAATCTATTTTCCTTCCCTTCTCAAGGATGCTAATATTAAGTTCATAATGCTTTCTAACAATCCCAACCACTCTCCCAGTACTTAAGAGACTTGGATGCACATGCTGTTGTCACCTTCAAGACAGTGGCCTCTCAATTCATCAAACTCCTCAGCTTCTAAAACATATCTGCACTCCACCTAAGCCACCCACAAAGATGGTCATGCCCTAGACCTCACTATCACCCATACCTGAGCTCCATCCATCCAACCATCCATCTGTCCATCCATCCACCCGTCCATCCATCCATCCATCCACCCATCTGTCCATCCATTCATGTATACATGCATTCAGCAACCATTTATTGAGCATATATAAGTACCACTATGTAGAAAAACAGCTCTGGTACAGATACACAGCTAGCCTTAAAACAAGAAATACCTGAGTTCATGAATCACCTCTGACTCATTCTGGCTGTGTGACCTGGAACAAACAAATTAACATCTCTGTATTCCAAACAACTCTCCAAGATTTTAAATTACAGAAAAGGTGCCAGCTTACATTGGGTAGAAGTTTCATCACCATATGCCAGTGACATCACCAGTCTAATCTCTATCCTCCCATCATGTACAAGGCTCATCTAGGCACAGGGGCTACAAAGGTAATTCCCCACCCCGGTTATAAACCCTGTTATTTCTCCTTCTGTCTCACTTCTCAAACCTATTCTCCGCCTTCACCAGTTCTCCTTTGCATCTGACCGCTCTGTCTCTGCCTCATCTATCATCACTCATCTCTCTCCCTCCCTCTAAGAGTAAATACTCATCAAATAATTTTTATAGGCTTTTTCCAAGGTGATATCATCTACTCTAGTGAATTCAATTGTTACTTTTATGAAAATGACTCTCAAATCTACACATTCATCCCTCATCCTTCTCTGCTCTAGTCCTTCACTGCCTGTTACCCACAGTGGACAACTTCATCTGGATGCCCCACTGACACAAACAGTCAACAAGCCAAAAACAACTCATCTCTCCCCGCTCTGCTGCCCAAACCACCCCTTTACAGCTTCACTCTACTGAGGGTGTCATCATTCTTCCCGACCACTAGGTCTGCCATCTCAGTGTTATTCCTGACTCTTGCTCACCATCTTCCTCCACACCCAATCAGTTGCTGGGTCTTGCCAGATGACCTCTCTCACAGCCCTGGTTTAGGCCCTCTTCAAAGGACCTCTTGACCTAACAACTGCAATGGTCTCTTCACTGGTTTCCCTGCTTCTAGTCTCTCTTCACTCTAATCCATTGTCTACAGAACAGCTAAAACCATCTCCCTAAGACATAGATCTGACCATGTCATGTCACTACATTAAAGTCTCCTCTAGGCAGGTAAAGCCCTCCCTAACATGGCTCCAATCCATCTTTCCAGACATGATCATTATCACGCTCCTTCATGCTCTCGATATTCTAGACAAACTGCCCTGATAGAACAGAATATAAGTTTTTTGAAACAGAGAAAAACTTTTGTTTTTTATTTATGTATTCCCACAGCCTTGAAGAGAACCCTGCAGAATTACACAATCACAGGCAGTCAATAAACATGTATTAAACACCTACTATGTGTAAAGTATTGTGCTGAGTGATGGGGATAACAAAAACAAGAGAAAGGTAAAAAAAAAATGTCCCTCCCCTCAAAGAGCTCCCAATCTGGTGGGGGTGACAATATACAAGGAACTATAAGGAACCTGGAATTGACTGAACACAGCTAATAGCAATGAACAAAAGTTGCAGAAAGGCCCATTTTCTGATTCAGTATTAGGAAGAACATTCTAATAATTGCTGCTGTCCAAAAATGAATTACTATGTACTGGAAAATAGAGATTCCCACGCAGCATGTTGGATTTCTTTTTTTTTTAATTTAGTTTTTATTTGTTTTCTTGTTTACATTATTCATTTTCATTACATTTTTTGAATTACACATTTTCTCCCCATCTTGCTCCTGCCCCAACCCCATAACAGCAATCCCACTGTAAAGCCCCTCCCCTGCTCTGCTCTCCTATTTTCTGGTAGGGCAGGAGGGGTCTCCCTATCCACATGTTGGATTTCTAATGTCCCTTTTAGTTCTCCATAAACCCATAAACTAGGACCTTTAGTCTGAAGCAGAGCAGGCATGGGGAGATCATGATTATGGTCCTCAAGTTTTTAAAGGGCTGTCACACGACAGAGGGAGCAGATGGGTTCTGTGTGGCCCTAGATTAGAAGGCAGTGCTGGGAGCAAAGTGGGAGGTACAAGGACCTAAAGTTTTGCCCTTTTCCTACCACATCATACTTCCTCCCATAGAACTGAGAGGGACCTTTGAGACCTCTGTTTCTTCTTCCTCCTTCCCAGAGCATATGGGACTTGAACTCTGTTTTGGAGGATGAATGAGATTCAAAGAGAGGAAAAGGAGAGAAAGTCCACTGCCAGAACTGGGGAGGTCACGAAAAAAGTTTGAAGATTGGAAAGTACAGGACAATTTGTCCCCACTGCTCCTAGTTCTGTCTTCTGGAGCCAAGCAGAACTAGGTTGATTTCTCTTTCCTGAGTCTTTCAAATACCTGAAGACTATGAGGCTTCCCTCCCAAATCACCTCTTATTCAGGCTATTCCTTGTTTCCTATAACCAGTCCTCATTAATATTAGCATGAGTCTCCTATAACCAGGTCTCATCCTCATCATCACCATCCTCATCACCACCACCATCACCATCACCATCACCATCCTCATCACCACCACCATCACCATCACCATCACCATCCTCATCACCACCACCATCACCATCACCATCACCATCTTTATCACCACCACCATCACCATCACCATCATCATCTTTATCACCACCACCGTCACCAACATCATCACCATCAATCATCTTTTTAATGTCCTTTCTTTCCTAAAATGTGGTACCTAGAACTTAGCATAATCTATACCTAGCTATGCTCTGATCTGGTAGAGTACCCTGGTCTCTCCTTTCCATTGCCTGGGGCATGACATACATATTAAAACAATCTAAGTTTACAGGAGCTTTTATATTTGACACAGGGCTCTCTTGACTCATAATGAGCTTGCAGTTCATCAAAACACCTGCATCTTCTTTAGGCAACAAACTCTATAGTCAACTCTTTCCACTTTGAGCTAGGGAAGTTCATTTTTTGAGCCAAAGCAGAGGCCTGGACATTTCTATTATATTTCACATTATCAGATTGGGCCCCTTGCTCTAATATAGCCCATCAAGATCTTTTTAGGTTCTAATTCAGACTTTCGTGTCACCCAACATTTGACAAGCAGTATAGCCCTAAGTAAGTCCTTTACCTTTTCAGAAATTCAGTTTTTCTCACTCGTAAAAGTGAGGGAAATAACCCTTGCCCTACCTCACTCACAAAGGTGTTGTTAAGATCATAGAAAGAAACATATTGGACAAATTTGCCACCAAACAAGAAGCTCCCTAGAGATCTGAGTTACTTCTAAACTATTGCTTCTACTTTTTCTTCCTTCTTTCTCCCTGATGGTCCCTTCCCATTTTCTTGATACTAGGTCCAATTTCTATGTTGTTGTTTAGTCTGTTTTCAGTTGTGTCTGACCCTCTGTGACCCCATTTGGAGTTTTCTTGGCAAAGATACTGGAGTGGTTCGCAATTTCCTTCTCCAGCTCATTTTACTGATGAGGAAACCAAGGCAAACAAGGTTAAGTGAGCTGCCCAGGGTCACACAGCTAGTAAGTGTCTGAGGCAGGATTTGAATGTAGGGAGATGAGTCTTCCTGTCTCCAGGCCCAGCGCTCTATCCACCTAGCTGCCCTATAATACTCAGATTTTCACAAAGCACTTGCTAGTTTCCCCACAACTACGTGAGGTAGGGAGGACAAGCAAGAAAATACCCATAAGATAAGAAAACTGAGATTAGGAAACTCAGAGACAGGAAATCACTTGTCCAAAGTCATAAATAGCTAACAAGTGGAGGAGATGGAATTGTGAGCCCTTGTGTGACCTCTCGGCCTGTTTCCCAAACATTAAGTGAGGATCAGATGGTCTCGAAGGTCCTTTCCATCTGTATGGAAGGAAGTGTGGCAAAATGGGGTTATCAGGAGGCCCAAATTCAAACTCCAGTCCTCTTCCTCAAAATTGTATTGCCTTTAACAATCACCAGCTCTGAACCTCAATTTTCTCATCTGTAAAAAGTAGAGAAAGATTACTAAATACTTTGCACTACAGTTTTAAGGAAAAGATTTTTTAAAAAATCTTAAACATGAATTACTGGTATTACTGCATTTGATATTCTCTGTTTATTTCCAACTCTGATATCCCATGCTTTGCGTTCCTTCCAATTAGAATATTCTACAACCTCATGAACTCTAGTGACAGTATTCTCTGACTCCCAACATCCCATCTTACTGTGGGAAAGCTCTAATTATTAAGGAGTTCTTATGAAACCTGCCTCCCTGGACTTTCTTCTTGCCCCTCTGGAGTTACTCATGACAAATCTACTCCCTTAGAAATATAACAGTCCTTCAGATATTTGGACACAATGATCACCACCCTACCTTACCTCTTCCCTCTGGCTTAAATAGCCCCAGCTCATAGGAGTCTAGCATAGGATCCAGAATTAAGACCAGAAAAGGACATTAGAAATCCACCCCATTCCATGGGAAGCAGCACAGCCTAGTGCAAGGGTTCTAACCCTGGGGTCCAGTCCATGGATAGATTTCAGGAGTCTCTGAACCTGACTAGGGAAAAGAAATGACATCTTTATTTCAATATAACTAGCTGCCTTTGTAATCCTACACATTTATTTATATATTTAATCACTTTTTTTTTTTCGACTGGGTCTCTCTATCTTGCCTAGACTGGAAGGAAGTGCAGAAGATTCTGCTAACAGTAGATCTCAGTCCTGACTGACCAGGAAGCTTTAACATGCTCCATTTCTCTGCCTTGGGTTACTTTAATCCTCAATTAGACAGTCTGATGTCTTTCTGATCCCGGGGCTCATCATATTGGTGCCAGACTTTGTGTAGACACCTGACTGACTTGAGCCCTATTTAGCTCAGAACTCCTGGACTCAAGCAGTCCAGCAGCCTCAGCCTCCCCAGCAGCATGGACGACAGGTGTGTGCAGCTGTTACTTTTGTCACAGTTGTTCAGTGATTCAGGTGTGTCTGACTCTTCATGGCCCCAATAGCACACCAGTACTGTCCATGAGGTTTTCTCTGCAAAGGTACTGCAGTGATTTGCCATTTCCTTCTCCAAATGATTAAGAACAACAGAGGTTAAAGTGATTTTCCCAGGGTTACACAGGTAATAAGTATCTAAGCCCAGATTTTAACTCAAGTTTTCCTGACTCCAGGCCCAGTGCTCTTTCCACTAAGCCACCTAGCTTCCCAGCTTTTTAAAAAACGTTATTCTGAGGACTCCACAGCTTTCACCAGATTGCCAAAGCGCTCTCTCTCTCTCTCTCTCTCTCTGTCTCTGTCTCTCTACACACACACACACACACACACACACACACACACACACACACTCAAAGAATTCTTGGTCTAGTGAAAGAAAGTTGTATGTGGAATGAAAATAACTGGTTCCAAACTTTGTCTCTACCATATACATTCAATGTAACTTGCTCACTTAACCTCTCTAGGTCTCAGTCTCCTAATTTGTAAATTCTGAGAGTTGGGCTACACGCCTTCTAAGCGGCTTTCTTGTTCTAAGCCTGTGATTCTATCAGAGCTGAGGCTTGATTTGTCTGGGGTTGCCCAGACAATAAATGGTGGAACCAGAATGTGAACTCAGAATGCTTTTACTTCAAATCCTACAAAATACTGTTTTTCAACCAATCCCCTTCTCCCTCAGTTTTAAGTCTCCTAACTTTTCTGGTCATCCTTGAGGATAGTGATGAAACTCTTAAGATGTGGTGCCCAGATGTGAACACTACAATCCAGCTGGTTCTGACTAGAGAAGAAAACAGTAGGACTATACCTCCTGTGATGGAACATGAGTTTGGTACAGTTAGTGAATAAGTCCAGGAAACAGAACCATAAATTAAGATAACAACAATTTAAAAAACCCAAAACATTAAACTCCTCACAGAAAGCAACTGATTCTCCATCATCTCAGACCCTCTAGCTTTTATTCTGATAGGGAATGGTGTTGGGCAAGGAACTGAGTTTTAATTATTTATTGAATTTCTGATGATGTTGGAAAAAGAAAGGGAGAAAATGAGGAGAGGACAAGAGAGAAAGGAAGTGGAGGGAAGATGAGGGTCTGCTCCAGCTCATAAATGTCCTTTCCAAAAGGTGGTGCCCAGAACTGAAGAGAATACTCTAGATAGGTTCTGACCAGGAAGGGCACCAACTGGACTGTAAACTCCTTCATTCTGGATCCTATCTCTCTATTAACGCAAAGGAGAGAAATGGAGAGAAGAGAAAGATCGCTGCAATCTCAGATTGTTTAATGATGATTTGAATAACTAGAGACTTCATAAGAGCACCCACAGCTGTGTGACCACTAAGAAGGCAGGAGGTGCCTCAGTTGTGGGCCGTTGGTTTAACAGAATCATAGACCTTGGAGCTAGAAGCAACACAAAGTCTAGTTCTTTAACTTCAGGCAGATAAGATGAAAATGATGATGATGATCACTGATAACAATAATAACATCTATATAAAGCTCTGAAGGTGCTTTGCCTATGTTACTTCATTTAATGCTCACAAACAACCCCTGTGAGGCTGGTGCTATTCTTATCCATATTTTACAGGTGAGGAAACTGAGGCAGGCAGAAGTTAAGTGATTTGCCCAAGGTCACGCAGCTAGTAAATGTCTGTGGCAGGGTATGACTGCAAGCTTTCCTGATTCCAGGTCCAGCGCCCTGGCTGCTATGCCATCTTAAAATCCCAGGGTGATTATGGACTTGACACTGAGTTCAGGACTAAACATCTCTCAGCACCCATAACTGTTAGGACTTTACTAGGCACTATGGGAGATACATAGCTTAGTCAGTCCGACTGAATTCACAAAGTGGTTATTTTGTGGCAATCAAGAGAAGGGCTCAGGGTCAGACCCTTCCCAGTGACCTCCCAAGGGCAAGCTCCCTGCCTCTAGTCCCTGAGTCATTCCTGGGGAATCCGTGACAATAACAACAGCGATAGCTGGCATTTATAGTTTACTCTAAGGATTGTCAAGTGCTTTGCTTACATTATCTTCCTTGAAAAAGAATATGTATCATGGCCCAGCCAGGGAAATCTGCCTATATGATGACAAGCCACCTGTGATTGGCCAGATGGACTCTACTTATATGTGAGGAACCACACAGGCCTATTCAAAATCATAGGGACTCTTAGCTCTAACATGAGTGAAGCTAAATAAACAAGCATCAGCCCATGTGGGAAATAGTCCAGCTTCCTCCTCTGCTCGGAAGAGTTCCCAAAACTGAAATGCTTCCAGAGGACTTTCTAATAGGTTCCATTCATTTGTTCCTCTCGCCTCAGATCACAGGCTGCATCCCATTTGCTTGTAGTAGCCAGAACGCTCCATTGATTTCCTCATAACATTAAGAGATCTGCAATAAGGCCCCCAGTGTACTGAGTGACCCCCTTGCAGAGGATCTCCAGGAGAACACAGGAAAATATCACTTGAGTGATAAGGCAAGGGGTGGACAGCAATCTAAACTTTTGGAAGGGATATCCATGTTAATGAAATCACAGCACCATCAACATATCCAGAGAGAATAATATTCCCACTATACTTTTCTCTGCTCAGGCTCCATCTAGAATACTGTGTTTCCAGCCTTAGGAAATGCCACGTGATAGGAGGGGCATTGGAAGGATGAGGAAGAGAAGAACTCTCTAACCATGATATCTGTGCCACAACTGTGTAGGCTATCCCTGTAAAGCCAATCAGCAGTAGATTCCTGAGAGAATGCTACTGTGAACAGCTTTTAAGATTCGGATTACATAGTATTAGTGAACACTCTGTTTATTCCATTACAAATCAAGATTCAGCAAAATATTCACAGTATCAACAATTCACAATATTATATACAATATTTAGAACAAGGGAAGTC